>OY744562.1:600000-1131102 GCA_963556235.1 Cryptophagus acutangulus | reverse complement strand
AATTTGTGCAAACTCGGACGCTTCCGCTATAAGTTTGACCAAATTAGCCTCCGATATGTAACGATCAAACTTTTCGTAAAACAATTCCATCGTCCTATGCGAAATATAATAGAAACTTGCAATTCTACCGAAATTAGTCGGCCGCAATTCGCCTAGCGTTTTATCAAATCGAATCATCTGCGCTTTCTCTAATATATTCGCAGCAGAATCCAATTGCATTTGCAAGAATTGATTAAATTGTTGCGAATCCTAAAAGTATACCAATAAAAATTGCCCTCAACATCAAACTATAAAAATATTACCCAAATTTCGTTGAAAGTCAACCCATACACCAACGGATTCTTTTTAATCCTACAAAATAGGAACGTATTCGACAACCATTCCATCGCTTCTTTAATATTCGAAACCGTTCCTAAAATAATCTAGCCGCCAAATTAAACGCCACAAAATAATTCCAAATAATTACTTCTGCATTTAAATTATCCGGCACGCAATTCAAAAATTGACTCTCAATCGGCACCTGCGACGTCATCAACCCCATATACTTGGACATATTCGGCATCGACGTAATTATAATACCATTACCCGACGTATCATATTGCGGCCTTCCGGCCCGACCAAAAATTTGCATCACATCCAACATATCCATATCGACAAACGCCGATTTCGTCGCATCATAATGCAACGTCCCCCTTATAATGACAGCATGCGCTGGCAAATTAACACCCCAAGCCAGGGTAGTCGTACAAACAATTACTTTTAACTGTCCTATCCGGAACAACCGCTCCATTTCCAAACGGTCCGATCGCACCATGCCCGCATGATGTATCCCGAACCCTTGCGGCACCAAAAACGACAAATCGCCACTCTTATACCCTCCGCGACTACTATTAATCGACTTTTCCGGCGCGAAAAGCGGCAAGGTTCCTTTAACTTGCGCGTGTTCAATTAATTTCTTCGCGACACTCGCCGTTGCATTACGCGACGTTACGAAAACCATCGCTTGATGGCCCTCTTTTATAAAACCCACCACTTTCTCATAACAAACCAAATCCATGGTTTCGTTCTCATTCTTCTTCTTTACACCGATAAAGCTCGTAGTAAGCGGTACTGAGCGAAAGCGATTATCGAAAAAGAACAATCCCGTGCGCGTGTTAACTTTCAGGAAACTAGCGACATCTAGATAACCGGGCAAAGTGGCCGATAATGCAACTATACGAATCATGCTTTGACTGTTGACCACTTGGCGCAACGTGCGCGCTACTAGCGCTTCAATAACCGGACCGCGACTACCGTTTAATAAATGAACCTCATCAATAATTAAAAGTTTTACCAGTCCGACCACTTCAGTGTCGACTGCGCCTTTGCGGGTAATTACATCCCACTTTTCGGGAGTGGTGACAAGCATTTGCGTTTCCACAATTTCTTTTTTTGTTAATTGCATATCGCCAGTGCATTCTTTTACTGATATACCAATTGGGGCCAGCTTTTTGCTGAAATTCGAGACCATCTCGGTGGCTAGGGCTTTCATGGGACAGACGTACACGATCTAGTAGTAAAAATTTCGAAATGCAACCAGCCATACATAAAATTCAAGTACGCAACCAGCAATACAACAAATATAGTTACTTACCTTGAAATCGTTTTTGCGGATTAAATTGCCGGACATATGCGACCGAATTTGATGTAGAATCGTTAATAGGGCAATGTTCGTTTTTCCAGCACCAGTTGGAGCGCAAACGAGCAAATTTTCGTTGGAATTATAAGCAATTGGAAATACTTCTGATTGGATCCGATTGAATTCCTTAATGTCTCTGAATACTAACTTACCAGTGGCGTCCAAAGTGTTGACTTTCACCAAGGGCAAGTCGTCTACGTCGCCCTTTTTGCCACCAGGCAAAGTAAACTCGGCATAGTCTGCTGTGATTTTTTTAATTGCATTTTCGGGCTGGACTATGGAGACGCCCTCGTATTTTGCTAAAATAATTGCACAAATATATAGTTAAGGTATGGTTTAAAAAAATGCTATATCAAAAAGCCCAAAAAATAATCGCAATTATGATTCATAAAGAAATTAGTTCAAAATGTGTATTGCTGGTTGCATACTCAAATTGCATATTAGTTAATTTTTCAAATTACTTACTGGTAATCATGTGATTCCTAAGTTGATCATGAACATGTGGATACTCTTCAGCATCCAGTTGCTTCGGAGCAGATCTTTTGAAAATAGGTTCTCGCTTAGCCGTCTCATACTCAACTTCCGCCCTAAAACATCCACTTTTACCTCAAAATAATCTCCAAATTAACAACATACTGTCGAATTTCACTGTTCGAATACTTGGACTTGTCCTTTTTCTCCATCTTACGCAACTTCTTCGACAAAATACTCTCCTTCTCCGATTGCACCGTCACTTGGCCCGCAATAGTTTGCCCTGGCTGCTGTTTCGCATTATAATCCCCTTCCAAAACGCTAGAGCTGTAATCGATCTTCTTATTCCTATGCTTTATAATTTCAGTTAAGAAATCAATCGCTGAAAATCCGAACGATTCCAGCCAGAAGTCCATAATTTCGTCGTCAGATTTCCCCGAATTCAATTCGGTATGGACGATTGCTTTGAATTCGCGGTAGGTGTAATTGGTTATAACGTCGCGATAGCATTCGAACATTGTTTCTAAAGGGTATTCGTCTTCAGTTTTATTTGCGGTTTCCGTCGGTTTTACGTATAGCAAAGAGAAGTCATTCTTAACTTTCTGCGATTTGGATAGCAAAGCCTCTACTTCAGGTAGATGTTCTTTTAACGGGATGTAAAATAGGGGAAACGGTTTAATACTTGCTTCAAATCCACTAAAATCTGGCGTTTTCAGGGGGATTTCGACAGAATCGAAGAAATTTGAGGGTAGTTTTTCGATAATTCCATCTAGGGCCTGCGAAATTCGTTCTAAGGTGGCATTAGGAAGCCTTGCAAATACCTTTTTCGAAATTTCACCCGTTTTCTGGAATTCTTGCACGACTTTAAGCAATATCGTGCAGATAACATCTTCGATGGGAATGTCATCTTTAACGCGCGCTAGAATTTGTTTTTTGATAGTTTCCCTAACGTAATGCAAGTAAAGTAAAGAGCGAACTGCGGATTCTTCGTCGGAGTACTTGAAATAGTTGACTAGACGATCATATTCGCATCTGAGATGCGTTTTGTTTAATAAAAGAAAATTTGTGAGGTTATGTGAACTTACTCGGCTGGTGTAAATTGCTGTTCCGGCACGTTTTGCGGCTTTTGCACTCCATAAAAATCGTTTAGAAAACTGGACGCTAACATTCTTTAGTTAAAACACTAGTATTTGTTTAATTAAATGATCACAATCACTAATTATTCACATATGTTGCAACTTGGAGCAACAATTTGAATGCCACTTGTCAAACTCAAGGTCATCACTAAATCGGAAATCCGAACCAGTGTTGCCAACTATATAGTTTTGAGGATCCTCAATTGACGTCATAAATAAACAAATTTCTACAAAAATAACAGTTTGTTTATTAATTAATAGGGATAAATATATTCCAACTAGCAAAACTAATTCGAATGCTGGCTAGGCGTTAATCCACCACTATGCTCCGGACTATGTTTCTGCTTTTTCCTTTTCTTCTCCTTTTTTCTTTTCTTTCTCTCCTTATCTTCATCATGCCGTTTTTGCTTCTTATGTTTCTTCTCGTGAGTATCAGCACCAATATCGGTGATCGCCGTTTCCTGACTGGGTACGCCCCCTTCTTTATGCTTATGTTTCTTATGCTTATTTTTGTGTTTCTTAATTGGAGCTGCGTTTGTGTATCGATATTGCTCAGGCAGCTAAAACAAAGTAATTAATTCCTCGCTTAGTATAAAAAGTAAAGTCACTTACCGGACCAGGATGAAGTCGAAATCCGTCTAACTGTATGCTAGTCAAAGGCAGCAACTCTTTGCCCCCAATTGGTGGTTTATCAATAACCGATCGAAGTGAACTATTGTCTTGTTGCCCCGGGGAGTCAATAACCCCTGGCAACGTTGGCAAAAAGGAAGACAATTGTTCTTTCAGCTTTTTTCCGCTGAATTTACTGTAAGAATGTTCGAGGCCATAATATGTCATCAAATTTGTAGCTCCAGTTAATTCCGATTCCCCTGCAATGCTAATTAGCAAAAGTGGCTATTTTGTGGCAAATATATTTACCTGGTGGCTCTTTCATCAAATAGAAAGGTCCACTAGGGACAATGGAAGGATTTTTTCCCAACAAAATTGTCGTTTTTAAAGTTCCCGATGAATCTTGACGTGATACAACAGGGGATCGGGCCCCTCTAGGTGACGATTTTGGCGAGTATTGTTCCACTTTACGAAACTGTTCACCCATCATTTTATAACTTCATCGTTTTGTGCAGCAAAACGATGAAAATGCAGGACAACTTTTCAATTGACGTACGTCAATTGAAATGTCAAACAAACATGGCTGAAATGGCACAATGAAATGGCTTTCCCCTATTTACCAACTTAATTATAAATCATTATTGTTTGTTTATATTGCTATTTATTGATAAAATAGGTGTACATTAATCCCTAACGAGTATAATAGGAAAATTATTCGTAATTAAATGGTCATCTTGGAACACGACGACCAAATTTACTTCAAACTCTGCAACCAACAATACATTTCACTACCCCACATTTAAAGCGCAAAATTTAAACGTACCAATTTTAAAATTAGTGGTTATCAAAGTAGGACAAGTAAACAAGCGTGGAAAAATCATATAAATCGTAATTGGAATATTTTGAGGCACATCCCCATCCCCTATTTGAATATTCTGTATCTCAGTCGCTAAAATACCAAATTTAAATCACAAAAAAACTACCCTACAAACAAAAACCGACCTTCCTTGGCATATCCTTCAGCACATCCACAAGTTTCAACCCTAACCAGTTGAATCTCAATAGATCTAACTGGCGTAGCGCAATTCGACAGAGCTAAATGCCCTTTAAAGGGCTTAGCAATATCACAAATAGTCGAATTCAAATACCCTTTAATCAAAAATTCAGGCGCACCTGTACCCCCAGTCGCCAACGTGCTAGGATTTAATTCAAATTGTACGGGCTTTTTCATATTCCTAAGCGCAGCAATCGACTTAATCGGATGCTGGTTAGGTAGATACTGCACTAAAAATTGTTGACTTGCTTGCAAGTCTTTGGATAAAAATGAGCGCTTAACATCGCAACGCAAAGCGTAGCTTATATTCACATAAACGCCGTGATATGTTTCGTACAGTATGCGATTTGCTTTGGGTTTTAACGGTATTTCAAAGGGGATTTGAGTTACACCTGAGGGTAAGCGAGCAGGGCCGCAAACATCGCAAGTGATTCCTAGCAGTTGAATTGGCTAGATATATTTAATTACTTGAGTAATTATTTTAGTAATTGAGTAAGCTTACCTTGACAGAATTCTGGAACGCTTCAAGAATACCCATGTTTTTGCTGCTAACGTGTAGATTAACGCAGCCCTCCATACTTAGCGTAATCCCTTCATGTTTAAAATCGCTGGGGGTTGAAATTATTATTACCCCTGTTACATTTTCCTTGAAAATAATGCTCATTATTATTGTTTTTAGTGTATGAAACAAGACTTACTTCGTTGTGGTACACTTTATCAGCTCGTTTTAGCTTTATTTCTATGTTTATTGACATTTTTGAGGTTATTTTGATTCATCTGACAGTAGACGTCAGATTTGTTTTGGTCTAATTACACCAACAAAACAAACCAAAAATCCCCAACAATCAGTTGATAAATAATTATAAATTTGTTAAAACATACAAGTGACTCATTCTCATATCATTTTCGTGATTGTTCTTGAATAAAACAAGTGCACAAGTGCTCCAAGATAAAAAACACCATCTTACTACACCACTCTACATTTTTAACCACCTGACAAATAAGGTAAACTATTTTTAGCAAAATCCGCAATCAATATTTACAAAACATTACACCACATTCCATTTAGCAACAAAATGTCGCTATATCCCAGTCTAGAAGACATGAAAGTGGACCAAATGGCCCAAGCTCAATATCGCGCAGTGCAACAACCGTCTGCACCAATCCCCCAAAATGGGGCCCATGCATATCCCAGTTTGGCCGATTACATGGGGCTAGAATTCAGTGAGACCTTCCTAGCGGCCAATTTACCCGAATACTCGCAAGTTGCTATAAAGCAGCAGTCGAACTACCCCGCATTGAATGGGGGCATGGTCGCCCCGATTTCGGGACAATCTTTGGGGCTGCAGCGGGCGCAAGTTACGAACGGCATTCGCGAATTGGTTCTGTGTAAGGATAAGGATGGTAAACTGGGGCTAAGAGTGAAAGACATCAACAAAGGTAGTTAAACTCGTTAATTAATTTTTCTGTATTAAAATAAATTATCTAGGAATATTTGTCTGCTTGGTGGTCGACAAATCGCCAGCAGCCCTTGGTGGCGTCCGATTCGGCGACCAAATCTTGCAAATAAACGGCGACAATGTCGCCGGCTTTAACGTAAGCAAAGTGCACGAGATATTCCGTCGTTGTCCCGTTAACGGCATTAAAATAGTGGTCCGCGATCGCCCGTTTGAACGCACGATCACTCTGCACAAAGATAGCGCTAATTGCATTGGTTTCCAATTCAAGAACGGCAAAATTACCAGTCTTGTTAAAGATTCTTCGGCAGTGCGAAACGGCGTTTTGACCGAACATCAATTGTTGGAAATCGATGGCAGGAATGTTGTGGGATTGAAAGATAAGGAAATTTGCGCTATTATTGAGAATGCCCCGAAAGTGGTCACTGTTACGGTTATTCCGACTTATATCTATGAGCATATGGTTAAGAAGTGAGTCATGTTTTGATATATTAATTAATACAATGGGTTTTATTTTATCGTCATGGTTTATTTACTTTCGGTTTGGTTGCAGAATGTCAGGGTCGTTGTTGAAGGATTTGATGGATCATAGCTTGCCCATGATGTAAGTGAATTTTCCGAAATTTTCTCTTTTATACGCATACGCAATATTACAAAATTGAATCGTCCAATCGCGGATGATTTGCGGTATTTTATATTATTCTAACTATAATGAATTTATTATTACACTATTACAAAGTACTGATGACTGAGATTTCAATATTCATTTTATTTTGTTTGTAGTTTTGCTGCT
This sequence comes from Cryptophagus acutangulus, assembly GCA_963556235.1. Classification (NCBI taxonomy): domain Eukaryota; kingdom Metazoa; phylum Arthropoda; class Insecta; order Coleoptera; family Cryptophagidae; genus Cryptophagus; species Cryptophagus acutangulus. The sequence continues at coordinate 1,123,904 of OY744562.1, read as the reverse complement.
TATCGAACGCAGTTTTATGTTACGTTATCACATGTATATTTAGATTTAGGATTTATTGCACTACTATAGCATTTTTATATTCTTATATCAATATCATTCAGTTAAGTATGTATTCAATTTAATTTAAGGAAACTAGATTTTTACCAAAGAATGTTGGTTTTGTGATTGATCTGTGCCAGAGATGTTAATCAGCTAGTTTTAATATAAAAATCAATATAATATGACTATAATTTTTTGTTTATTAATTACACAAAATTAATTTACGTCTCAAATAATAGAACTCTTATCAGTGTTTTATCGCAATTCAAATTTAAAATAGTTTCCCGCATAAAATTCGCCTGCCATCTAGGCAACCAAGCATACAATCATCACATAATTCAAAAAATCCCCGACTTTGTGTTTTAAACGCCAACAAGTTAACCTCACTTTAGTTTATCTACGTTTTTCTCCCTAACACCGCACAAACAAAGGACTGTCTCCTAAAATGGTAAATACAATTAAATCTAACATTCAAAACTACTCTAACACACATTTCCAGTCGCTTCCAGACACATTTCAACACTTGCAGCAGATTTTTCCATCGATAAGCAAGGAACAAATACTCTTAGCCATCGAAACCGCCAACGATCAAATGCCATTTGAACCTCAAGACCTCAAACTTGACTATATGGTGACCCTATTACTGGGAAATGACAATTTCGATTGCGAAGGCGCAGTCGGATTTGATGAATCCGAACTATGCCATTCCAGTGAAAACTATCGGGTGCTGAGGGAAATATTTCCCGAAGCAAGTCCGGACTACATTGGCGAATTGTGCTCAAGACGTGGCGAAGACGAAGACTTGGATGAACTAATAGAAGAACTGAGTTCGAATGGTTATCCTATAAATGAGAATTATTCTATCGATGTGTGGAACAAGTTGAAGCAAATCCTGCCAAACGCTGATCCGCAATTTCTACGCGAGAAATCCTTCAGCTTGAAAACGCAGAATGAGGTGGAATGCTTTATTGATAACGCCATCTGCAATAATGATTATCCTACTATGCAAGAATACATCAAGTAAGTGAGCTTTTAAAATAGGCAACATATAATACACCGTATGTTTGGTTGTCTATCTTTAATGGAGAAACATGGTTCCTCCATGTTCTTTTTTATATAGACAACTTACAATACACATGTATTATGAGTTGCCTACATCATGTTGTTTGTATTCAAGGAACAAACAAGTTGAAAGTGATATTTCAATGTTGGTGAATAATTTCAACGTAACTGAATACTTGCAAAATATTCCAAATCCACGGGAATACTTCAACGATCCCAATCGCAAGAGTCCACTAAACGCCGATGATGTAAACGAAGAAGATATCGCGTACGCGGAAATGTTCCTAATGAACCACTACAGGTATTTACGCCAAAAATACATTAGTACTATGTTTGAAATATGCAATCGGAATTTAACCGAAACCTGCAATCGACTTGATAAATTTTGCAAGTCTTTTCGACAACCGCGAAAGTTGATTGAAAGGAATATTGATGTTAAAAATGTCGCCTTAATACAAGAAATCACGTATCTCCGGCACAAAAACTACATTACTCGCTTTATTAAAAGCAAAGACGAGCAATACCGCAAAGCCCGTGAAGAAGCCGCTAAATACGGCCTGCTGGAAACCTGCAAATGCTGCTTTGACGACGAATTAATTCCCGAAGAGTGCTACTTCTGTATGCGTGGTTGCATATTTTGCAAGTATTGCATTAAAACCGGCACTGGCGCTGCAGTCGGCAACGGCCAAGTTACCGTATCCTGCTTCAATAATTGCGGGTCGCAATTTAGCCTACGCACTTTACAAGTAAATTAATAATTTAGTAGAAATTTACTTGATTAATTAATTAATTGTAGATGGTTTTGGATAAAAATACCTTCGACCGCTTGGCGCTCAAAGTGCAAAGCAATGATTTAATGGAAGCGAAAGTGGAAGGCTTGGAAAGCTGCCCATTCTGTGATTTTGTCACAATTATGGAAGACACTGACCGCATTTTCAAGTGCCAAAAATTCGACTGCTTGAAGGAATCCTGCCGCGATTGTCGCCATGAATCACACGTGCCTTTAAAATGCGACGAAATTGAATACAACGAAGATGTGCGGCGCCGAACATTCGTGGAGAATAAGATGAGCGAAGCTGTTATTCGGTAAAATTAACAAAAATCTTATAAATAATATTTTTAATTAATTAATTTATTGCAGTAAATGCAATGCGTGCAGCAAGATTTTTATAAAATCGAGCGGCTGCAATAAGATCGCTTGCTCGTGCGGCTCGCTGCAATGCTACATTTGCGGCCAAACCATCCAGGATTACACGCATTTCGGGGCTGGACCTGGAAAGTGTCCGTTATTCTGCAGCGACGGGCAAACGGACTTAAGTCGCGTGCGACAAGGCTTGCAGAACGCTATGGCCGAATTACAGCATGTCGAATTAAAAATCAATCCTGCCGAAAATTTGGACGCTTTTTTTCAATACTAATTTTTTATTTTATACTATGGGACTGAATTATGTTCCGCTATAGGCTCAATTTTGGCGGAACAAGTAATAAAACCTACTTTTAAGGTCTTTAAGGCATTTTATTTTACCATGGCCTATACATACCGAAATAATAGCTACAGTACGGGCAACTGTGGTAAGTATCGTTGCAGGACGTGGAGCATAGTGGGAATAAACAGCACGGCCAACACAAGCACAGAAACATGAACAGCGACGACAAATACGTGTAAACTGATCTTCTGCTGTACGTTTGCGTGATTATTATTGCGGAACAGCGCGGACAAATCGTATATAGCGGATCGGGGCCCAAAACTAAAGTGTCAGTCGCTACAAAAAAATACCAATTACCCCTAAAAAATATTAATTAACAATTAACGTACAAGAAACTATGCTGAACGAGTCCTCGAAAATGCCGAGCACTTCCGAATAGGACGGCGGCGGCTGGCGAGTGATGAACGGAATGGACGGATGGATCGAAATGCCTGAAGGTGTCGTTGACGGGCTTTCGATTACTAGTTGACTTTGTGATTGTGGCTCCATTTTCATGACGGCGGAGTACGAAGGCGGCGTTTTGCTAAGTGGTTGGATTTTATTGCTGTCTTCACTATTGTTTGAAATTGCGCGGTAAATTTGGTAGCCGGAATTGTCGGCGATATTCGGCTCAGCGCTCGGTTCCGCACCAATCACCGAGCTGATTATCTCGTCCAGCAAATTGGAAACGGCGTTGTCTTTTTCCGACATGATTATTAGACGTCAAATTTTGACAGTAGTGCTAACTAAATTCGTTGTAATGAATTCTACTATGTAGTAATTGGTAAGGGAATTAATTTCAATGGCTGGATGATAATTTTATTGCGCTTTTAGAAATTATGAAGCTGCCATCACAGAAAAATCTGTCAAATTTTGACTAGTTTTTTGAGTGAATGGCTAAATTCGCTGTAATAAAATCCCCGCTTTTTATACAATTTCTTTGATGGCTTGCTGTGACTGTGAGTGTCTATTGACATGTCGAATTTGTGGCGCAAAAGTACGTTTTGGACCATCTTGTCAATGTGCATTAGGCGATCATCTTTTGGACAAACATCCGGATATTGCGACCAATCATTATTCGGGACTTCCAAGTCGATGTTGCGGCGCTAAGCCATTCAAGCCTAATCGATTTGGTAAGATTTGAATTTGCCGCTTCTATAAAGTAGTGGGAGATTTACTATAAAGCGCATCCCCCTAGTGGAAAACACTAGTAGTGTCTAACCATCCGCCATTGTTGTTTGCAGGAAATATGAAAAGGCAATCTGCATTTCCAAAAAGTAGTTCTCTGTACAAAACTACAGGTAAGAATTTAAAGTTAACTTTACTTAAATCAATTATACTTAATCGCAATTAAGTTAACCTCACTTAACCCTACTTAAATTACCTTAAAATGAATTGAAAATAACTTCATAATTTTTTTAACTAGTTGAAACTTGGAATTGTGGTCCTGTAACGATAAAATGTCCCCAATGTAATGCTGAAGACAGTCCTTGTATTCGAAAGCAGCGAAACAAAGTGGCCTACACGTCCTTAGGGGCCTTATGTCTTTTAGGCTGTTGGCCACTTTGTTTCCTGCCGTTCCTAACAAGTGGTGGCAGCACTGTGCAATTGTACTGCAAGAACTGCGGAAAGTACTTGGGCGAGTACAACCGAAAGGATGGCTCGTTAACTGAGGCGAGAGGTGACGAAAAAGCGCTATCTATGAGTGATATGTGTACTTAACTTATTAAATAAAAAGCTTGAAATCAAAATTCAAAAATTGTCTATATTAAATTAATAATTTTTTCGGCTGGTGCCCACATAAGCGCCGCACACCGAACAATAGTGATAGGCTTCTTCGTATTGTCGGATGCAATAGGGCACCCAGCAGAAAGCGACGGGGCCCAAAAATAACCCGAGTAGTACTGCCCGCGGGGTACATCGGTACACAATCCGGGTTTGCATCGGGGTGCGACAACTGGAGCATGTTACTAGCACAGATTTCTTCTCCAAGTTTAACATGTACAGCTCATTTTTTTGTTGCAGGGGCTCCGGGAAATCCAACAACCATTGAGGGGGTTTCAGATTCAATTTCAGCATTAACGACGTTTTCTCTGCGAAGTGGCTCTATTTATTGCGTTAATAAGTGGGTAGTTTGGGTACTTACCAGGAAAGGTCTGGTACTTGGTGCTGATTTGGGCATTTTCCACTGCAAGCAATTTTGATTACTTTACTAAGGATTTTTGGTGAGTGATTTTTAGTTTTTTTGTTTGACTTACAATGCGAGTTTTCGGAAATTGAACTGTCAGTGTCATTAGTGACGTTTTTGAATTTTTGGTATCTTGCGGTCATTGTTCTAGCGGTTTTCTTGAATGATGATTATTGTGGAATTGTTGGAATGTTTGTTGTTAATTATTTATTTAAAAGGGGTCATAGAGTCTGAGTGATATGATACGCTGATAATATTTTATTGTGTATTGATTTTTTTTTGTTAATGGGAGGATTTTTGGTTCCGGAATAGCGCAATTTATTGTTGAAAATAGTTATTTTCTATGATTATTTTATTATAGAAAATAAAATACTATAAATATTTAAAAAATATGTTGGTTATGCAACTAAACATACACGGTTGAAATTACTCCCGCTTGGGGGCCGCCATCTTTTTTATGGATTTAAAATTCATGGATTGCTATTTTAATTATTTTTTATCGGAAAATCAAGCCAGTTACGCACAAACATAAATCATAGTTTTCAAAGATGACATCACGTTGTAAGAAATTGAAGAAAAAGGGCGATCTTAAAGTTAAGGCTACCAATATTGATAGCAAAGTAACTGAGAAACCCATGAAATCAATTCTTTACACCTATTTTACCAACAGTGACGTTTGTGAAGTGAGAAGTGCTTTGAAATTAAAAGAAATTGTAAGATCTAAAAATGCAGTCCAAAAATAATTACAATTTTTGATTCATTTTTAATTATCATCAGACATCCATCCCGTTGGTTCTTGCAGCCACAGTTTTGAATCGCGTCGACATTTTGAAAACCCTGATTAATAATGGGCATTATGATCCTAACGAAGTCAATTCGGTAAATAATAATTAACTCAAAATAAATCCAAAAGTGTCAATTGGCATTTTTAAACACAGCTTAAAATTTCCCCGTTACTTTGGGCCATCAAAAACAAAAACTTGGATCTAATCGAACTGCTACTAGACCACGGAGGCAATCCCATCGACAACGGCGAACACATTTTAATTATAGCTGCTGAAAATAAAAGTTGGGATGAAGATTTATTTATCCCTTACTGGAAAATTATTAAACTGAAAAGCTGGGAGATGGAATTAAATCCAACTAGCACCAAGAACAACCACAATTTGCTGCATCTTGCAGTGCGACGAGATTGGTTGACACTAGTTACCATCCTAATAGACGAAAAAGTACAATAATTACCACTTAAGTACAATCCACTAATAAATTATTTAAGGTGGACGTCGATGCGAAGAACTCAAACGGAGTGACGGCTTTGATGATGGCGTGTTGCCGCAACAATAGCGAAATTGCCGAGGTTTTAATTGATGCGGAAGCTGATGTAATGCTTTTTGATAATCATGGTCGTTTGGCACTAAGTTATGCGATTTCTTCGTTTATCAAAGCCGAAGAACCGATACCAACACTCGTCGATTTGCTGATTGAAAAATTGCCTTTCAGCTTCGACCAGTACTTGCGGCAATGCTTTTTTTTAGTTTTGGCGGAGAAATCCGACTTTCCTACAGAATCTTTCGTCAATATGTTGAATTATACAGTGCAATACACCGATGATGGTTTGAGATCTTTGGAGTACTTGGATTTCGTCCCTCATTTAAATATTGTAATTATTATGCAACCACACATACAGTTGTATATATGGTTGCCTACATTATCATTTTTAATTTTAGAGGTGCCATACTTCTAGAACAAACTTTAGTTTTTTGACTATTTTGCTAACAATGGCAGCTGAACTTTTATTCTACAACGATCAGGTGCCTTTCTTCGATTTGGACGAACAAACTAAATTATTAGAAACGATTATTAATACAGATATTCCGGATATTTGCTTGGATTTAATTCAGGAAAAGCAAAACGAAAATTGCGTTACGCGCGCTTTTTATTTCGTAATGTTGCTTAGTACTTGTAATAACGAGCTGAGCCAAAATTGGTACCGAGCGCAATTTAGTCGCATCCAAGAGCTGCACAGCAGTTTAACAAAAGGAGAGTACCTCAATAAATTCCAGCAGGATTTTCCGGATGAAAATCGCTTGAGATTGGTCAAAAAGCGCATGAAGAAGTTTAAAAAATATATTAACAACACGAATCTTTGCTCGCTCGCATTAAGCTTTGATATTGAAGAAGCTGAAACGAAACCGAACACGCCTGTGGTTTTTGAATGTCCGAAGAAGACGAAACGGCGCTCGAAATCGATCAAAGCCAAATTGGCTAAGATTAAAAGCGCGGAATTGACGGAACGATTGCAGTTGAATTTGAAGAAGAAAGTGAGCGAAGAAAGTGTGCCGTCGGTGAAAACTCCAAGGCCTGCGAAAATAAAGAAGAAGGAATCGGAGGTGAAGAAACCGGAGTGGAAGGTAGAAAAGGAGGTGAAGAAGAAGAAGGTCGAGGTGGCGGTTGAAGAAAATCCAATTTCAAAGTCGCTGTTGGCATTTCTGGAGAAGAATAGAGATCGCGTTGATGAGAAGAAAATATGGAAGAATAGAAATCCGTTTTATCCCGACTGGAAGCTGCATATTATTAATTTGTCGTTTGAGGATAGTCTACGGTTGAAGAGGCATATGTTTACGGATAAGGATAAATTGCGGGAGGCCAGTTTGTGTTTGAAGAAATTGGCGTCGAATAAAAATTTGCCGCCTAGGAATGTCCATTGTATGATTGATATTATTGTTAACTATTTGGCGGAGCTGTTGAAGATTATTATTGAGACTTATCAGACGCATTGGGAGAATGATAAGAAGGATATGTATAGTGAGTAGTATTTTAGGAATTTTCTTAGGCATTCTTCAATTAAAATGAATTGCAGATTTATTTTTTATACAAATGCTTGCACTGGAAGAAACCGAAAAGAAGCTTCTGGACAATCTTGTCAAAAGCTTCAAACACTTAACAAACGTCATCAAGGAAAAATTGAGCAAAAATATGGCGGAATGCTTCCGCAACTTGAACCAACTTGAAGATAATTTACTGAACTACAAAATACGCAACAAAAGTATCCTATCCGAAATCGGCAATTTAGAGCAAATCGAAATCAACCACTCATATTGCACGGAACTAGAAGAAAAAAACAACTTTCTGCTCAAATATATGGAAGACGTTTTGAACGATCGATTGGAACCGCGTGACGATTTGCAAATCGACGTTGTCGAAATCGATTGGCGAGAAAATTTATCAACGTCGCCTTGTCCGCAAGCGCTGTACGAATCCGAAATGGCTCAATTGCCGCCGAAGGGCAACCCGATGCATCCCGACATGGTAAAGGCAAACATGGCGAGGACCATGGCGTATGCGTACCATTTGTGGCCATCTATCGACAAATGGTGCAATGATGATGCGCAGGAAGCGAGGTCGAAGAAAGCCGAATCGATTTACGATTTTTCGGAGATACTGTTGCGTTCGTGGAGTAATCGAGGTGAGCCAAATCGATTCGTTTCTCGAGAAGCCAAAGCGCAGAGTCGTTGGCAGCCGCTGATTAAAAGTTTGCAGAGTTTGAATGGCGAGGGATTGGTGGACATTCTGTGCGGCGATTTGAAAGTTTGCAAAGCGCCGGAGAAGATGGCGAGATATATGGTGTCGCAGAATGGGAATTTTAATAAAGTGCTGCTGGGGTTGACGAAGTCGAAGCAACCCTTTGCGGTCAAGCGGATACCGCGGGATAATACGCTGTGTATGAAAATGAAGAGTTTAATTAATCCGCTGTTGGGGTTGCGAAATGCGCACATTTTGCAATATTATATTTGCGATTATGAGGAGAATGATTTGATTTTGGCGACACCACTTTGCGAATTTAATATGGGACAATTTGTGCTGTTGATGAAGGAGTCGTTGAATAATAATTATTTTAATTTGACGGCCATGGAAGTGGTGCGGCAGCTTTTGATGGGGCTGATGTTTTTGCATGAGCGGAAAGAGCCCATTGTTCATGGCAATTTAAAGCCGTCGAATATTTTCGTGGATTTGAAAGGTGTAGTGCGGGTTGCAGAGTTTGGCATTCACGAGGTTTGTTTTAAGTAATCAAAGATGGCGCCTTTATTTTAGGGCGCCATTTTTGAAATTTGGGGGTGTATTTTAAAAACGTTCTATAAGGTTTCAATTTTGTAGGCCGTGTTTAAGATTGAAGAGGCCCCAAAGTCGTCGTTGATTTGGTTCTCGTTGGAAACGTTTCGTATATTTAAGCAGATGAATACTGTCTACTGTACGAAGTATTCCGATGTACAAGTGGCGGGTAATTTGAATTCAAATTGAGTTTATCGCTTTTTTTACGAATTTCTTATAGGTATGTTGATTTATTTTATTTTGTCGGGCGGTATTCATCCGTACGGCTCGAATGTGATTGCGATTTTGAAAAATATGGAAAAAGCGACGATGAAAGTGCCGCTATGGCGTGATTTAATTTTCGGGGATATTGTTAGTTGGATGATGATGGTGAAGCCGATTGATCGGCCGAATGTTAAGCAAGTTCTGGCGCATGTGATTTTTTGGTCGACGCAGAAAAAGTGGAAGTTTGTTATGCTGTGTGCTGGAATTAATTGCAACAATACTAATCAATATACGATTGATATGGATCGATTGCACAAAGCCATTGATTTGGTGTCGGCGCAGGAGAATATTAAAGCTAATTGGATGGACGTTCTGAAAACTAAGTACCCGGCTGAAATTTGTCATAGTGAAGATACAGTCACGGGATTGTTGAGATTTATCAAAAATTATTACGAGAAACATTCGAGTTCGGAAATGAGGGCGAAAGAATTATGTAACGATGTTTTAAGTTACTTTCCGGCATTTCCGTTGTCGCTTTATAGAATTTTGGAAGCCACCCATTGGTTGGACCATCCACTTTTTATTAATTATACGCTAGTTGATTTTTTGCATAATTAATACAATTTTTGGAAACAGAAATCGTTTAGTTTCTTTTTGAATTTGTGCGCCATTGAGTTGGTACGAGTTTTGTTGGCACACTTGATTATTGACGTCGACCATCCCGAAATAAATATCAAACGTCAAACCTAAACAAATTTTAATAATAAACGAATAGTGCAACAATATCATTAATAATAATAATACAAATTTACAAAATAACAAATGAAACTAATAATATAACAATTAAACCAATCGTGATCATTCTCATCTAACCACAAGGTGTGTCAGTGCGTCTATTAATAATTTGTTTACAATAAAAATATGCCACCGTTAAAATTGTTGAAAAGCAACTCTTTCAACCGCAACAACAATTGCTGCATGCCGATTACCACAATAGAACAAGACGCCCCGAATTTAAACTATGCGTTAAAAGTGCTGAACAGTTTGAACGTTTTGCGATTCCACAAGCGATTCTGCGATGTCGAAATTAAAGCTGGCAATAAAATATTTGACGTGAGTACCTCTTTCATTAGCAAAACCAATTCAATGTATCTGCAATGAATAAATTGCAGGCTCACAGAGCCGTGCTTGTGGCAAGCAGCCCTTATTTCGAAGCAATGTTCACCGGAGGCCTTTGCGAGAAAGACCAACGCACTGTGGAAATCCACGGCGTGTCTTCGTACGTCTTTGAAATCCTGCTAACGTTCGTCTACTCAGGCCAAGTCGCGATCAACCAGAACAACGTGCAGGAATTGATGATTGCGGCCGATATGCTCGAATTGCGCGAAGTCGTTTCGGCTTGCACGCAGTTTTTGATCACTGAATTGCTGCCGATGAACGCGATAGGGATTTACACGTTCGCCAAAGACCACAATTGGGTGGAGTTGAAGGTGGTTTCCATTCAGTTCATCGAGGACAACTTTCCCAAAGTGTGCAACGAAGACGAAATTTACGAATTAGATAGGGACGAAATCAGTAAGTTTCTTGCTTCGGAGAATATAAAGATCGATTCGGAGTTTCAAATCTTCCAAGCGGCTCTGCGATGGATTAACCACGATATTCTGGATCGCAGACAGTACGTTTTCGATATTTTGAGGAATGTCCGGCTTAGTTTGATCTCGATTGGTGAGTATTCGTTTAGTTTTATGACATTTGTGTGCGATTAATTAGTTAATTAATCAAAAGGCTTGCTAGAAAAAGTAATATCGCAATGTAACGACAGCAGTTTGCGTATTGCTTTGAAATCAATACATAGCGACATTCTAAACCAAAAGGGTTGCTTAGTAAAATTAAATATGAAGCCTCGAAAATGTGCTAAAAAGGACATTTATGTAATTGGGGGCTCGAAACGTGAATTGCACAGTGTTTGGGATCGAGGGCTCGAAATGAAATACGTCTCGATCGAGAAATTCGATACTTTTACTCGGTAAATATATTACTGGTTGCCTACCCCACACACTTACATTTTATAATCTCCCAAAGGGAATGGATTAAAGTGCCCGATATGACTGCCAACCGCCTAGTCCCAGGCGTTGCTTCCTTAAACGGCCAAATTTACGTGGTAGGTGGCGAAGAAGGTTCTGAAATTCTTTCTAGTTGCGAGCGTTACGACCCGATTCAACGCCAGTGGTCGCAGGTGCAGAATATGCTGGTATCTCGCTGCGAATTCGGATTGTGTGCTGTAGATGGCTATTTGTACGCAATGGGCGGCTGGGTTAACACGGATATTAGCGGCTCGATTGAGCGATATGATCCCAAGCTGGATAAGTGGATTTTCGTCGGCGATATGCCGGAGCCCCGGTTCAGTATGGGGCTGGTTTCGTATGAGAGTTTGGTTTATATGGTTGGGGGGTGTTCGCTGGCGCAGAGGAACAACCAGGATTTAATGTGCTATGATCCGATTAGTAGCGAATGGAAGAAATTGCCGCCGATGTCGCTTGCCAGGTTCCAAATGGGGGTCGCCGTGTTGAATGATGATTTGTATGTGGTTGGTGGAACTAATCGGCAGAAGGTTTTGAATTCGGTTGAGCGATATTCGTTCCGAAAAGTAACTTAATAGTATTATTAATATAATTTATTAAGGAACGCTTTTCTAGAACAAATGGGAATCAGTGCCGCCGATGAAGTTGGAGCGAAGCGGACCCGCAGTGGCCGCAATGGATGGTTTACTGTATGTTATAGGGGGCGCTTTGACTCATGCCACTCCGTTCTATAGGGCCCAATGCACAATAGCTTCCGTTGAATGTTTTGACCCTTGTACAAATTGCTGGACCGAATGTCCGCCGCTGTCCGAAACCAGGGCGGAAGCTGGAGCGGTTGTCATATGATAATTGAATTGTTGTTTATGGAGAGCCAGAGCTTTAATTTTTTTATGTTTGTGCAGGCACTTCTATTACATAGATATAACAATGTTAGATCTCACTTTGATTGGGGACACTTTTATAAAATCGAAAAGGTTTCCCGAAGCCTCGATTAATTTCTTGCTAAATTACAGTTTGTAACAGAACGATTCTTTTTAGCATGTGATACTTATTACACATTAGTAGCATGATATGCAAAGGAATTTATTGTTTACGTTTCTCAACTAGTCACCAATGATAACTATGAAATTTATTTATTTTTTAAATGTTGATTGTATAACAATTTTAATATTATAATATATTTTATTGAAAATTAAATAAGGTTTTTTTAATTTAAATTCCTGCAAACAATGCGCTCATCGCAACAGCCAAACAGAAGTGTCGCTTTTATTGCCGCGGAAATATTTGAAATTAATAGTATTTCGAACTAGAGATAAAGTTTAACCTTTGCGCTTTAATTCGGTGTTAACGTAAATGCACTTATGTAACGAAATAAAACAATTAAAATTAATTAATCAGTAACAGCCCAAAGGTGAACACCTCATTCTCAACCTTGTCTAGGTGTAAATGAAATAAAAACAACAAGGTCAACGATACATAAATTTAATTATTCAAAAAGATTGTTTTGTATAAAAATGGTATCAAATTAACCCCTTAAAACTTAAACATAAATTAATAGTGACAAGTTATTTAAGTCCATGAGAAGCGATCAAACCATCAACTTTAGCGACATACTTGGCTTGAGCGTCAGCTTTGCTGGTGCCTTTAACTTTGGTCCAGGCGTCCCATTTAGCTTTGCCTTTCAAATCCAACAAACCGGGTCTATCTATATTTAAAAAAATTAATTAACATTGTTAATTAATTTCCTCTAAGAATATTTACCGGTATTATTATCGCCTACAGTCACTTGCTTGAAATAGGAATACAATTCCAAAAGATCAGCGTCTGATGGCTTGGTCTTTAGGTTCTTCACATCCTCGACGGCTTTATTGAATTGCTACATGGGAAAAAAGTTTGTAATTAATTAGCCTAATGGTCAAGTTTGAGGAACTACTTACTTCTTCGGACATTGTGCTGGAAATAAAATAAAAAATAATTAGTGCGAGTTCAGAGTAGCATGAAGGAATGTTGTAAAATAACTAGAAATTGTTGTTAAATAACGGCGTAGAGCCAAGAAATAACTAACTGTACATTTGAATGGAATTTTTTTCGATTAAAAATAGCATTTTTGCTACTAAAAATAATCGAATAAATTCTAACAAAATATTTACTGTCGCTATCTACCAAATAGCTATATGAGTAATTTAATAAAAATTGTTACTTACATATTGAGCGAGTAACTAGTAGTTATTTTAATGCACAGAGAACGGCGTCAACTCTCGACTTAAAATGAGTGAGTGGCTTTGAAGGTTGAAATATTTTAAAGCAACTCTAAAAATCTGATGGGGGGATAGTAGTGGAAGTACGTACTTATAGCCTTAGTATCCTCCCAATGATGAAAAGCAGACTTCGCCAATCAGACAGAGACAAGAACATTATCGACCCCAGTCATTGGTGTATCATGGCGTGATTTCTAAGTCATATCTTTCAAATTTGCTACTCATTGTTCTTCATTTTGAGAATATTACTTAATCTACTTAATATTAAGTTTGTCAACAATTAATTGGCTAAAAAAACTAGTACTATGGACGTAGCACTTCGCCCCATAGGGACAAAGTTTAATTAGGATTGATTTTTAAGATGCTAATCGACCAGATAAATAAATCTATATTAAGTGTCTTAATCTACATTTCATCTAATTATTAATCTAATAAATAAGTATTGTTCAAGCATAAGTTCCAGCCAAAGTTTTGACCTTAGCAATATATTGGTCCTTAGCAGTCGCCGATTTAACCCCCTTCTTGCCGTTCCAAGCGTCCCATTTAGCTTTTCCTTGGAGATCGCTTGGTTTATCTATAAAATGGATAATAAATATAATATTAACGAGTGTTATGTAAACAATTACAACATCTTACTGATATTTACATCGCCAATAGTCGCTTGTTTGTAGAGTGCATAGATTTCCAACATTTCAGCATCCGGTGGCCTTTTTGAGAATTTTTTTACTTCAGCGCAAGCCAATTTGAATTTCTGCAATTATTTCGCATAACGCTAAATTGTTAGAAATAATAATTACGTACCTCGTCAAGAGACATGTTTTTGCTCGATAAAAGCGAAACGCTTTGTGAATAATTATTTTATTCAAAGAAGCCTTTTATATTATTAGAGCACAAGTAACTTGACTAGCAATTATTTTTTCAAACTGGAAGAAAGAAATAAGTTGCGGTTAGTTGGACTTTTGCATGGTCGCTAACTATTAATTAAACTTGAGAAATAATGTTATATTATTTTATTTAATAATATTGCAATAATGCTATTGATTTAAAATTTAAAGGGGAAACTCAGTAAGAGGCATATTAATAGTAGCCGCCAAAATGGGTTGAATTTGTTCTTGTCGCGAAACGAAAACGCGAATCATTCCACCGCTTTGCAATTGCGATTGCACTTCATTCGAAGGTAATATCTCTTCGATATTAATTTCCATTTTGTACGATAAGCTTGGTGGGATTAAAGGCACCTGCGACGATATATTTATCTTAGATATTAATTTTTTCATTATGATTGCTGTTTGTCTACCTGTTTAATGTACGCTGATAAGTGGTATAATGTGGGTTTGGTATGAAAGATTACCACGTAATCGAAAATTGGCTTAGATGCGTTCATGTTCTCCAAAGTCAAAATCAGCGTAAACTTTGGACCTAGTCCTAACACCTAGAACCAATTTGAAATTTGTCACGTATAGGCCACCAGCAATACATTTGCCTTACTTGGGCTGATAATTTAATTTGCTCCTTTTCATTACCAATTCCAGTGTTGTCTGAGCGATTGTTGACCAAAGCTCTTGCAGTGGTTAATCGTAATCGGACCAAATCTTGCTGGAAATTCTGATGAATGTCTATGGCGTTCTGCTTCTCCCTCAAACTTTGCTCCAAAAATAATTTGCTCCTTTTGGGTAACGGTAAAGGCCTACTTTGCAAAGTAGGCGCCGCATTGTGATTATCTGTGTTCGCCAAATTAAAATCCGCAGTTCTTTTTAGTATTTTGAAATTAATTGTGCCACCTACAGAAATTAAATTAATAAGCGTGAAAATAATTGCTTAAATTATTACCTAAAGTAATAATGACCATTACATGCTCTTCTTGGCCTAGTTGCCCGAACGTAATCACAGATGGCGTATCGAAAACGGAAGTGTAATCCACCGGATGTCGCCCTTGGTACAAATGAATTAATCCCCCCTTCATACCAACTGCGACCAAGTGGGTGGTTAAATGTTGCAGGGGTACCAAACATAGGCAAGTTACTGTGTTCACCATTTTTGTAGTCCACAATCTTTGGCCCTACATTAATAATAACTTAGCAAATAATTAATTACAAGAGTAATTATTTAATTACGCGTTTCGTGTAGCAATGCAGATTTTTATCGGTTGTTGCAAGTGTGATAAAGTGATCACCTGGTATAATAAGCATATCAACAATATCCTCAGTCAGTTGAATGATCATTTTGCCTTCCAACCAACCACGTCGTATTAAACAAACACTTTTCTCTCTTGTGGCAATAAATAAGCGAAATTCCACGTCGAAAATCCCGGTAGAATGCATAATGCACGGACTGGATTTTGAACTGCAAGAATTTGCCTGCCAAAACAATACTTTTTAGTCAAGCCGATAGAGAGCGCTGCAGAAAATGCCAACTAGAAACATTTACAGTGTAGCAGTTGGTACTTCTGTCAGTATTCGGCGGCGGCCATCATGGATGGCCACGTTTTTATTAATTACCTGGTGAATTATAGTGAACGTTTGTGAATCCAAGAAGTAAATGTCGCCGGTTTCAGTGCCAATAACAGGACAAGCGATTGCAAGTTTATCCGGTGAGCTCCGGTTCAACGTGGTCATGCAAGTGATTGGCGGCGTCTTGACGGGTTGCGAACCGGAATACGTCTTGATGAACTCGTCGATTTTTGATACGGGTAAGTTAACTAGCTGTTGAGATCTAAATTTAAGTAATTAGTAGCTATTTATGGAGCGGGATTGAACAAAATTAGTTACCGTGGGCTTAAACTGCTGAAAGGCAGCTTCTTGAGCTCATCAACGACATCCAATGCTTCATTTCCGTACTCAAAAATCCTGGTCCAAGCCTCAGTTTCGGCCGGCAAAAGTGGTACCGATGGTACCGTAAATTTGAAAAACGGCTTATTATTTTTATAAATTAGCATATCGGAACCGCATGATATAGCCACCACTATAAATAACCAATACAAACACTCTTTAATTACTAATATTAATATTAAGTAACTACCAGGAATTCTGGGTTCAAATTGATCCATGAAAAAGCTAATAATTGCTGATGGCACATCCTGCAAAGCCTGATCCGAAGTCAAAACGGGTCCTTTATAGACTTTCAGTCGGCATCTAGTATCTTTTTCCAATTTTAAATCGGTTATTACTAGTCGATAATCGCCATCCCCAGTTACATTAGCTAGAATTGCATTTCTTGGCAGGGTTTTCAAATTAGCGCTTCTATCCGAATGCGCTTCCAGCCATCTTGATACATTTAATTCGCTAAAATATTCAGAAAATTTCTAAAAGCCTACGCCACTGAGTATTGATCGGAATACTAAAGTATGCAACTAGTAATACATGCATACATATTGCCAATTGCATATTATATGTTTCTCTATTGCGAAAACAAGTATAAAGTACAAATTGCTAATTAAATCATCGCAATAACAGTTAATTAGCTAAGTGCAATAACAATTAAGCATAATTGCCTTTAATTCTCAATTAAATTGCTTACCTTCTGCTCATTTTCAACAACAGCGATCGACTAGAATTGTTTTGAATTTGGTTACCTAGCAGCCATAATGGCTTTCCGCCAATCGAATTAGAGCGCCAAATTCAAAAGTGCATTACATAAGTGAACATTAGTAAGTAATAAATATTAAGCATATTAAAAGGTCGTATAATTACTAACTAATTAATAACTATCAACATTTCTATTAATAAATTCAACCTTGTACAAGTCGTTTGCTTCATCTTTATTAATGCTTATTTAATTCATCGTTATTTTTTACGACCATTTTCAATGATGATCGGATAAAAAAGCAAAATCATTGTTTGCAGTGTAATAAATGCATTGAAAAATAAAAATATGCTATGATC
Organism: Cryptophagus acutangulus; assembly: GCA_963556235.1. NCBI lineage: Eukaryota > Metazoa > Arthropoda > Insecta > Coleoptera > Cryptophagidae > Cryptophagus > Cryptophagus acutangulus. The sequence continues at coordinate 1,106,615 of OY744562.1, read as the reverse complement.
GAGTAGGTGGCAAGAATTTCCACTTCGGTTGGGTATTGTGGGGACCTTCGTTCGTAAATCGCCACAGACAGACACCTGAGGAATGTTAAACGTTCCGTTTTGTTTAAAGTACTATGCAGCAATTCCGGCGGTATTCAACGAAGAAAAACGAGTGAATGTCAAACAACAGTATGGTATTCTGCGACTGGTACTCCATCGACTATCGAATCGAGTCCAGCACTCCAGTAGTTTCCAGCAGAACTTGCTTGCGGTCGAAACGTGTGTTTGATCTCGCAGTACAATCCTAGATCCGGATCTATCGACGGGTGTAAATAATGTGATCGGGATTTTTTTTGGAATTTTATTTGAACGAATTCGGTGAGTAATAATTTTTAATTTATTTAAGGGAAAGTTTTCCCTGCGTATCTTCTTCTTAAGTTGTACAGCCTCAGGAGCTTGGTGGCTGAGACATAACGAGGATTAAATTACAGTTTTTTTTTTTTAATTTTGAAAATTACGCACGATGTGAATCATGTACAGGTTTTTTTGTACCTCGGGAGAAGAAATTTCATTGCTCAGCTAATGATAAGCTAAAGTTTATTTACATTATTTATTATTATTATTATTTGAGAGGATGATAATTGTTTTATTATTCGTAATAGTAGTAAAACGAAATGCGAATAAATAATAATAAATGTACAGTTAGAATAATGTAATATTTATTATCGCAAAAAATTAATTATTTTATTGCATGGTTATCGAGAGTGTGTTTGAAATAAAAAAGAAATTTTAATTTGCCTTTAAGTACATTATTCATTTTATTTTATTGATTTTATTGCTCAATTGTTATCGAGGTCATAGGTTGAATCTTTATTATACGTTGTGTACAACTTATTAGATAAACGAAATATTTTAATAAATAAAAATGCAATATATTTTTTAACATTCATTACGAAATGCTACGTGCTTGGTTATTAATATGCACGATTTTTAAATAAATAAATAAACAAATATGCAAGATGTGAAAGGATTACACGACTTTTAATCAAAAATGTTTCATCAAAAATTTTAATGGATTTTTTTGGGTTTTATAAAAGGGAGAAAGTCGGAGTAATTTAATTGATCCTTTTAAGGAAGCGATGATATAGATAGATTATTGTTTGTTCAAATCGATGAGCTAATTAAATCAATTATATTGTATTATTTTATTATAATGCAAAGCTCAACAGTTTAGTTCGATTTTTTTAATGATAATTATTCTAATCGGATATAATTAATTATAGCCGGTAGTAATAAATAAAAAACTGAAGTGTAGTACAAATTTGAGCTTAGTTGGTCAAGTAGTAAAAATCTTCTTTTATTTTTTCAATGTTTAATGAACTATACTTTAGTAAATTAGTTTAAATTTGTCTGGCTGATTTTCTCTTCTTGAAATTACAACGATCTTGTAACCCCAATCCTCAATATATTTCAAAAAAACTATGTAAATGATGAAGACCCATATTTTTAATACCTGTAGAACAGGTAGACTAATCAGCATAGACGTCCTTACCTTCCCCAATTAAACCACAAAATGGTAAATACGAATATAGAAAAGTCCTACATTATAAATACACCTGTAACTGATAACTCCATTCAAGGATAGAATGGAGAAAATGTAGAAAGTAATACATTATTGCCTCATACATATGACATCGTATCGATAGAAATTGCCTTATAATATTTATTTCCGACACATACAAATCAATTATTGCTGCTTTAATTTCATTTCATTTAATTGTGTGTCGCGATTTTCGATTTTGAATGCCAAGTAGTTTTCAAATCGTGGAATTCACGTGGAAAATAAATTAAATAAATTATTCGACCATCCTAAAATTTGTTTATACATTATTTAGTACACCAACGCGAAAATCGACGCAGGTTGATGACACTAGCATAATTCAAGGTATTAGACAAAATAATCTTGGACAGTTTTATGCAACCAACGATACAGTTGATAAATTGTATGGACAGTTTTAGGCAACCAGCGATGCAATCTTTGTGCGCTATTTATTTTCTCATAACTTTACCCCTGCTAAATTAACATAGTTCGATTAAAATGCAATTCACTTTCCATTTGTACCATATTAATGATGAAAGTTATTTTTTTTCCTGTATTACTATTAATGATGCAATTTATTGTGTAGTAGTGTAGTTATACATAATATGAGAATGATGGGAACAAATAGCGCGCCAGTTGTTTGAAAACTATCCTATTCTATTCGACAATAATCAAAATTATACAGTTCTTCTTCTTAACATCTGCCAGATTATTTAAAAGAACATCAGCGGAAACAAAAGCGTTTCACATTTTATTCAATTTAAAAAGATTTATGTTAAACAAAAAGAAAAAGGCTTCAAGAGAACATTATAGACCTTGAAATGTCCACGTTTTGATGTTAATTAAAAACAAAAAACAAAATCGCGCATTTTCTCAGCTTATTCTAATTGTTGACAATTATTATTGCGCAAATCACGTATTGTTCATATGCGGGAAATTCGAATATATGTTCACAATTTTGTAGAAATGCGTGTTTTGTGTTTTAAGGTCGACACGACGACGATGCTTGCAAAATTGTAATGTTTTACATGGAAACCTGAGAACAGTTATTTTCATTTACAAAACAAATAAGTATAGTGCTATTGTTATTGTTTTTCTTACAGTAAAGTCATTCCAATGATGTGTTATCGAACTGAGCTGTTCAATAAATATTTACGGGCTTACGGTCATCTACATTTATTTTTTAAATAAATAACAAGCAGTTCAATGTAAATTCAATTTGTCTAAAAAAGTTGCATAATTTTTAGGCCCCATTATTGCAACCAATTGCAAAGGACTAGGCAAGAGGGAGTGTCGCGTATTGTTTGTATTTTTGTAATGTGCAATTATTTTAATAGCAAAAGTACAAAACTCACTTTAATTAAGAATAGCAATTGCGTTATTGCACATGAATGCTAAATAAACGTGGATATATGCATAATTTCAACGTGTCTGCTAATTAAGCGCTAATCAAGTCGAATTTTTAAGGTTTTTAGAATTTTTGAATAAATTCCTTTAAAGGATTTTGAATTTTTCAAAGACTTTTAGAGTTCATAAATAATTGATATAATGTATGATACAAAAATATCAAAGGATATGGATGTGGTTAAATAAATTATTAACAATAATTATATTGCGCTGTTCCATACTGTTCCAACTTGATTAGAATTTCAAATTATCTCGATTACGCACCTCCTTATATAATTTTTAATGTCAAGTGCACAAATAAACAAGTTTGCATATGAGTTATTAATCAAAAGAGAAACTTGCTCTAATGAATCGATTTTTTGAAAAAAAACCGCAAAACTGTTACAAATTCCTGTTAAAAAATAGTTTGTTCATTTTTGTTTCGAATTTCCATGAATCATTTCTAAATGACTAAAGCTGAAACTAATGGACTTTGAAAGTAGGTCTGTTATATTATTATTACAAATCAGAAAAAGAATGTAGCCACTTGGTTGCAGTCTGATATGCCTTCGAGATCTAAATTGATTAAATCATTTCATTCTGATTTATGGTATTATTATTTATGATAATTAGCTCAAAACTGTATCTACTAGCGATTTTTACATTCTTCATGGAAATTTGTAATTTGCATTTCTCTTTCCTTAAACGGTAAAATTGTTACAGTTTTTACTTTATTTATATTATTGACATCGATTTATTTATTATTATAATTTCTTTTAGAAAATATTAATAGCTAAGCTTCATTTAACATCAAAATTAATAATATCAATAATCAGGTTACAAAAGAAGAAGTCGACATCTTCAAATCTAGCACCGTTATAAATTATTTCGTGCTACAATAAAATATTTATTTATTAGTCAACAGATGTTAATTTTTAAATAATAGTATTTATTTCAATTCTCGCTTTTACCATTCTCATTCAAAAGAATAAAAAGAAACTATACGTCTATTCATTCTTGTTGATGGTTTTAATTAGCCTGTTCCGTATTTTACCACACTTAATTTCATATAATAATTAAGGAATTAGTAAAACAAACATCGGCACCAAACAAACATTTGAAGAAAGTTTCTTGGAAGAAGAACCGAATTTTCGGACACCAAAAACAATTTAAAATATGCATCTGCAATAAATAAACTGCATCATTTTCTACGACCAACGTTCTATGTTTACATTTCCGATAAAACGTTTATCAAATATCGCCAGTCCATAATTATACTTTTCTTATCTTCATTCAAGTAACAAAATGATACCAAACCATTTATAATTTGTATCCTCCATTATTTATAAAGGTATGGCAACAGAATTAAATCCATGGCCCCGACCAATTTTCATCGACATCTCCAACAACTCCGTTGCGGAAGAGAACAACTCCTTCCTCCACTCGCAAAAGTTGAAGAAAAGCCTCCTCGAATCCAAGAAAGCCTTCCTCAACTTATCCTTCCACGATGAGCAAACCACCATGGACAAGGAAGACGTCCAAATGGAAGAGAAATCGCTAGTGCTAAACCAAAGCGGCAACAAACGCGCGAAGAAGATCAGCTTCAAGATCAAGAAGACTTCCTCAATTTACCGACGTGGTAGCAACAATTCCACCCATCAAAAAGTGACCCTTAACGCTAATTCGGTTGCGGATCTTACGAAGAAGTTCAACCAAATCATCTCGGAAAACAAAACGATCCTCGAAGAGCCAAAGTTTCGCAAACTGGTGAAACGAGTGAACAGCCAAAAAAGTGCCAATAATAACGATCAGGTTAAAGTTAAAGTCAGTCGTAAGCCTAGTGTGAAGACGAAACCGAATTTTAATGAAGTGCTCCTAGTGAAAAACATTCCAACAATAGTTCTCCGCAAAAATACGAATAACTCGGCAGTGCGCGCCAAAATGGGCTACTTAGAGAAACCCTTAACGATCCATAAGCCAATTGAAGAACCTGCGGAAGAATTGAAGACTTCTGCACCAGCAGAACGTCCAACAACGCTCAATCTGAACCAAAACACCGTCAAAGCGACCATCGAGATCTTCGAACGGCGGACATCGCCAGCGGACACGCCAAAGCTGACGCCAATTGCTTTCAAACCGAAGATCCCGGAGAAGAACTTCACCATGCTGAACAACCATAAATTGAAGATGAAGAAACCGGAGAGTACGCACGAAGAAATCGTGGAAGCAATCAACCAGAATGTTAACTTTGGCGTGGAAGACGAACTAGTAGAAGTGCCGATAATGAATATTCCGGCAGTGCTTCCGCAAAGACGTTGCGATTCGATGTACGAGACGCTGAATATGAAGAAGATTCCTCCAAGCTTCAGCAAAGCCAAATCGGAGCTGATTATCAACTCAAATCGCGTGGAAAAAATTAAACCGAAGCCCAACACCTCCTTCCTATGGCGCGATAAATCTTTATTTGCCACCACGCAGTGCGATTTAGTGGATGAGTCTCCGGAAGTGCCGCCAAGACCGCCAAACTTATACGAAGAGCACGACTACGAGCCGATCCTTACGATGGACGATTACGAGTACTTCGACTCCGTTAAGCAGCAGGACAATATTTACGAAATCCTGCCGCGCATTCCACCACGGAGGCAGCAACAGGAGCCTTTACCGCCGCGGCCGCCTCCTTCGCACAGCTCCGAAGTGATTTCCAATTGCTATGAGTCGATTTACAATCCGGAAGTGCGAATAGCGGACGATGAGAGTAATTACGAGAGCATTTACGGGTGCCAGATCCGACTGACGGGATCCAATCGGGATAGTTTGATTTCGTCGGATCAGCAGAGTAACAGTTTGTACGGAGCGCGATGGAGCGATGTTTATAACGGGAAGGCGTCCAGTGATTTGAGTTCGAGTGATCGGAGTGACGAGTGGATCGATTTGACTGATAATGAAGAAGAGGAGCACAAAAATGGAGGGATTATTATGTGAGTATAGCAACGATGTATTGCTGGTTGCCTATAGTTGAGAGTTTTTTCTTTGGTGGTTTAGATTGCGGGAGAAGAAGTCGAAGAAGAGTGGCTGGTCGCAGCATTTTCGAGATCACGATTCGAAAAAGCATCAGCAAGTGCCTGATACAGGTTCGTAATATTTTTTTATGGTTTTATTGTCGGTTTAGAAAACTTGGGAACAATTTGATGGATTATGAGTTTGTTAGTAAGGTCGTGTTTAATTATAAATTTTAATTAAGTGGGAATTTAGTCGTGTTATTGTTGGTAAAGCGCGTTAGTTGAATATTTATGTTTGATTTTTAAAAAGAGCGCGAAATAATTTTGAGGTTGGACACACTGTCGATTTGAAATTCCGATTTGTTTGCTTAGAAATTTATGGTCGTGATTTTAATTTGATCGTTTCGAACCGTATACGTGGATGGAATTCAATTACATCGGGATTATCGTTCAATTTCCATTTTTTTATTCATGAGCGACAGTTTGGTTGCGAAATTTCTTTTCAGCGAAAGTTCCGTCGATATATTATGGAATCTTGTTCCTTGAAAAACAATCTTCAAGGTTTCTTAAATTTTGTCATACATTTTTTGTACAAAAAGCACCTTCTGATCGAATTTCAATCAAATGAGTAATTAACAAGCACCTGCAGTTCGCGCGCTTGACGCAAAACTTTCTAAAATGTAAGATTAGCTAATTTTCGATACGTACATGATGAATAAATTCCAAAGTGGTCATCATAACATTCGGCTCCAAATTAAATGATTCAACTAAGCAGAGCGCACTTAAATTAACGCAATTAATTAATGAAAACGAAAGCTGGTCGTACGCGATCGCAACTGATCGTTACGGGTTTTACATCGAGTGGAACAAGGACGAGTAGAAATTCTTTTGTTTGTTCAATATTAAACTTCACTATCATGAGTCAAGTACACGCGAAAAAGTCGTTTTCTAAATCCGTTTGTTTAGCTAAATAATATCGCAAACAAACCAAATATTTGTTCGCATAATTGTAGATAATTAAAATTACTCGAGTCGAATTCGAGATTCGCATCGGCTAGTTTTGTGCGATGATTAGTTAAATAATAATAAAAAGTGAAAGTTAAATTTTATGGCTGTACGATGACGCTTGAAGAGCGCTCGCAGTGAACGAGCCAAGTCATTACAGTGCGGAATAGATCAGAGTTCAAGTAGCTTACTCAATTTAGCTCTGATTGCGTTAAAAATAATGAAAAATGAGCGACGGACATAGACGGACAGTTTCGAGTGCTTCCGGTAGAAATCGACGCCATATTGACGACAATGGCGGGCCGCCGAAACCGCCACCGCGTTCCGCGCCGAACACCTGGCGGCGACCGCGACGGAATGTGGGCGACCGTGTTTTCGTCTCATCGCCCACGAAGGTGTATTTCGATTACATCGACGAGAATTTCCGCAAATCCGCTCAAGACGACGATCGACTAGTCGCTAGCTCAAGTAGTGATAATTGTGATAATGATAAATGTGATAAGAGTAAGGCGATTAGGAACGCGAAGGATTTGCCGAAAATACGCAATCGCATCTTTGAGGATAGTTTGGAAAGTCAGGAGATTAGTTTTTATATAGGTAATGCTTTTGACACTTACGGCCATGTTGGTTTCGAATGCGGCCATATTTTAATGAAATGTGACAGTTAAACTGACGCCATTTTTTGAATTAGCGCATTTCGCATGGTTGACTCGGTTGCAATTTTCATTCTGGTTGTAGAAAGTATGCAATTATGAAATTAATTTGTAGGAAAACGGAACGGGAATTGTGTTAATTAATAATTAACAACGAAAGCGCTAATTCTGTATTTTTCGCACAGGTGTTGACACCGACTCGGACCATCACTACGAAAGTCTGGCAAACGTTGACGATCCCGACTACGATTACGATTCCTTCGATAGCGACACCGAATCCGAGCACTCTTTCAAAGCCACCAATTTGGTAAGTTTTTTATTTTTTGGTTGGTTAATTTTAACAGCTGTCACTTTTAAATTGTATCGAATAGAACGACAGTGGCGTAGACATAGCAAACAATCAGCTACCCGAACCCCCGAATAATACGTACGTTTTGACGCGAATCGCAGCGACTGCGGGCAAACACATGCGAAAGCTGCGCCGCAATTGGTCACTGACCAAGAACGACATTAGTAAATCGCTTAGCCGAATGACCAAGCGCAAGTCCCGCACCGATTTGGATCAAACCGGAAACGGTTCGACTTTAAAACTGCCAACCAATCAAAATAGTAGCCAACCGAATATCACACTAACCGAACCCGATCAAATCCATAGCGAACCCTATCAAAATATCGAATTCCTCGAGTCGCCTAGCGAAACCGAAAAGAGTAAAACGCTACCCAAGAAAAGTCTATTTAATAAGTTCCGTAGAAGTATGTCGATGTCGCCGGAAAACGCGACGGAACTCACGTCGAATTTGTCGACCAAGCCGAAAAGTACCTTTTACCTAACCGAAACGATCGATGTGGATGAAATCGAACAGGCGGAAGAAGCGAATCCGGATAGCGGGGTTTCGTTATCGCCGGTGCCGAAACATAATCGCACGTTAAGTCGGCCGCAAAGTCCGCCCCCGCCGGCCCCCGTTGCCGATAAGAAACCCAATCGGAAGGATCGGAGGGCTTCTAGTTGGTACGCAGAAGCGGGGTTGTTTAAGAACAGCGAGAAGAATTCGCTGGCCAAACGGCCGAATACGTTCTGGTACGCGGAGATCGGATTGTACCAGCCGAATAAAAGTGCGTCCAGTACGAGTTCGGCGGAGAATAGCGGGAATAACGACTTCAATCAGGAGGAGTATTATAATATGAAGAATGGGGGGTTGTATCATCCCAGTAGTGTGACGAGTTTTAGTAGTAGCGAACGGGCGAAGCTGGATGAGACTTGTAGCGATATGTCGCAAGAGATGCAGTTGCGGTTGCTGGATGAGCCGCTGTATCAGTTTTATGATGCCGCTATTTTGGAGTCGGTTTGTCATGATGGGGTGTCCGATTATTCGGATGGGTATGAGGAAGTTGGGCGGAAGTTGAACGAAGTGGCAGCGGTGGAGATTATTTTGCCGAAGCGCAATTCGATTGCGTTTACCAAAACGCTTTGGTGCGAAATTCCGGAAGTTATTCAGTCGGCTGTTTTAAGTAAGACGACTTAATTTAATTAAATTTATAGCTTATTAAAATAACTACTTAAAGGTACTTTAAATCCCCACCAAAAAAAATTGCAAGAAGCCAAATTCGAGATACTAACATCGGAAGCTTCGTATTTAAACTCATTAAACGTACTTATTGATCATTTCGCTGCAAATTTAAAGCGCTCCGAGTTAGTAATGCAACAAGACTTTGAGATTTTATTTGGGCAAATTGAAGCTGTAAAAATGTGCTCCGAGAAGTTGCTCCTTGATTTGGAAAAGTGCTGGCTCGATAATATTTTACTGAACGGAGTTTGCGATACGATTCAAAAACATGCGGATGAGAGCTTTGAAGTCTACGTTTTTTATTGCGCTAATCAAATATTGTTGGATGACACTTTAAAGAAGCTTAAGTAAGCACTTAATTTGTTTTGTTAATTAAGGTATTAATTAATTTTTTGGTAGGGAAAATAGCGTCTTTGCGGAAACGTTAAAACAACTTGAATCAAGTCCCGCTTGTCAAAACTTATCCCTCTACTCCTTTTTAATGCTCCCAATGCAGCGAATCACTCGCTGGCCTTTATTGGTCGATGCAATGCTAAAACGCTTATCGCAACAAGACCAAGAATTCGAAAACTGCCAAATGGCGTTAGCCACGTTGAACAAAATTGTGAGTCAATGCAATGAAGCAGCGCGTCGGAAAGAGCGCGAAAACGAACTGAAGAAATTAGCGAAGCAATTGGAGTTTCCCAAAGGGTTTACGAAAATTGATGTGTTTTCGCCGAATCGCTGGTTGATTCGCTCGGGTACTATAACGCACATGCAACAAAGAACTGATGAGACTAAACTGACTTTTGGAAAGCGCTTTACCAAAAGTCCGCTGCATTTATTTTTGTTTAATGATGTACTGTTTGTCGCCAAAGCTAAAGGCGAAAATTCGTTCAGCATTCTGCATCATTGTCCAAGAAACTTGGTCGAACTGACAAGCACTGATGCCCTTATTACACTGCCGGTCAAAGAAACGCAAGGCAGATATTTGCTGTTCATGACTATCTTAGAGAACCAAGACGAAAAGACTGTTGAGCTTGTAAGTTACTTAATTAATTTATTTAATCAGCAAGCTTATAATTTTATTTAGCTACTAGCCTGCAATAGCGAAAGCGATAAAGAGCGCTGGATCGAAGCACTGACTGCTCCCAAGTCCGAAAATCCGGACGAAACTTTGTACGAGTGTTGGGATTGTCCGCAAGTGACTGCCATTCACAATTATGTCTCGAGTCAGCCGGATGAGTTGCCGGTAGCCAGAGGGGATGTTATTAATGTGCTGCGAAAAATGGCTGATGGTGAGTTCCTTAGCTTGATGGTTTGACTGTAATTAATAATTTTTTGGGGGGGATTAGGATGGTACCATGGAGAGAGAATCCGCGACAGGGAAACCGGCTGGTTTCCTGCTAATTATACGGTTGAGATTGCGAACCCGCACGTGCGAGCCCGGAATTTGAAACAAAGGTACCGGCTGCTCGCATTCTCCGAGAATTATTTGAAAAATAAATGAATTATTATTATATTAGACAACAAAAGGTAGTGATATATTGTACATGTATGTTGTTGTTGTTGTAAGAGGAATTATTTTGTATATAAGGTTTATTTAAATAAAAGCTATATCATTCTTAATAGAAGAGCGTTTTAAAATAATTAATTTTATTTTATTTTGTAAATTTAAACAGAGCCACCCTTACATTTCTTTTTTGTCCGTTTCCCCTCAAAATGAGAAAATAAACAATAGTAAAATTAATAATATTTGTCAACCATATAAATATATACAGGGCAATCAATTGATATAAAGATAAAATTACATAAACAATAATATATAATATTAATCCGTTCTTGTTTGTAGACAAGCATAAAAAAAATATTGCCAGACGTATAAAATATAATAATAATCAATAAAAAAACCTAATATAATTTAGTTCCATTGGAGAAAAAGTGAAATAAATACATACATCTTATATAAATAGTACCAGCTAATTAATTACAATAAAAAATCGTCTCGTAATATAATTTTACAATCGTGTGTACATCATCCCGTTAATTCACTTGTATAAATATAATTGAAAATGGTGTTTGAATTACTTCATAATTGGTCTATGTATAATAGAAATTAGCATAATATGGAATCGTTTGCCTTTTCATAGCGTTTTGTAAACATTATTATTTATATAATTCAACCCACATTAGAAATAAAAGCAAACTTACTTGATGCAGGTTTGTGTTGCTCTGAATAATTTATTTTTTGCTTTCTAATATTAGTTGGTCCCCTGGTTTATTCAAAATTCTGCAACCACAAAGCAAATTAATTAATTAACGCAATCATTAATTAAAATAAATTAATTGTTTGTATGTGAGGTGAAATATTAGAAACTAATTAAATCAAGCAACTAAATTGGAAGTTCACAAAATCAATCTAGCATCATTTTTGACGAACTTCGGCAATAAAATCCGAAATCCGTGGTTTCAGATGCAAACAAAGAAGTCAAACTACTTACATTTGCCTAAACCAAACTCCTTGGCATCATCTTCCGTCACATCGCCATACTCCCACATATTCGTACGATTCTTCTTCGCCAACTCTTGCGCTTTCTTGTACTGCTCCAACTAAACCACAAACCATCAATAACCACTCAAACTCTCAAAAGACAAAACTTACCAATTTATTCTGCCTCCTCTCCTTGCGATTCTCAACCAGCAACAAACCCTCAGTAATCAAATTCTTGACCACATCGGAATCATCCCCACCCTCACTGTAATGCAACGAAGCCGCCGGCAATGCTCCAGGAATCTTATACTCAACATTCAACAGCAACGTCTTATCCGCCGTATCCTCCCTCAAATACTTCAAAGCCAGCGCGGAATACTCCTCGTCTTTCGGCAAACTTACATACGGCATGATAAACTCACTAGCGAACGGCTTATCACTCGCATACGTTGCAGGCAAACTCGCCAATTGGGTCGTCGGCAAAACCTCCTTATTCCCGAAATCGATGTAAGACACGCTCGCTTTCCCATTTTGTACTTTCTCAACCTTTACCCTATACCATTGGTCATCGATCGAAAACTTGCCAGCGCAAATATCGCCGCGTTTGGGCGTGTAAGCGCCCGGCAAAGGAGGATTCGCCAAGAATTCCTGCCTCAACTTGGCACTCAACGCCTCGGCTTTCGGACCTTCCGACACCTTTTGCACGAAGAACGCCGCTTCTTGCGTGATTTCCGTTACAATCACCTCTTCGTACTTCACTTTGCGTTCGACCGGCACTCGCTCTTCCTCTTTCTTCTCTTCATGCTCTTGCTCAACGTAATCCTTCCAAATCTTCAACTTCTGCGTCTTCGCACTCTCTTCCGCCGCCTTCAAAGCGGCCGCGTATTGCGACTTCTCGCCGGTATGATGGACGGATGCGAATCCATTACGAATAAGCTCAACGGAAATGTTTAGATTATCAGCCCAAAGCCAACCAATAAAATTGCCAGCTTTGTCGTGTCCGTCCACTTGGATTGAGACTTCGCGTTGTAGGCAGCGTTCCTTAGTGAACTGGAGGGCTTCATCGCCGAACGGTTCGCCATCGACTGCAGGCGCGGAGCCGGAAGCTTGACGGGAAGCGCGCGGGCAATTGATGCCGCCGAGTAAGAATGTGCAAAGACTGGTCGATTTTGGAATGTAAAGGCGAAGACGGGAACCACTGGCGACGAATTCGACGATGCAATCGATGCGGCCGGCACGTTGGAAGGAAGACAGTTCGAGTTTGGCTCGACCGGCGTCCTGAAATTCGAAAGTTAATGCTAAGTATTGAAAAATTCCCTGAAAGATAGCTTTGTAAAATTTAAATAAATGTCGATAAGGTGAAATATTAGAATTCTATCATCAAGAAAGCTAAATTGGAAGTTTACCATTTAATTTCGCATCAATTTTGCCATAACAAACTATTAAACAAATTTATTTTGGGGTTTTATGATGCGTATAAAGAAAAATCGTAGAAAGTCAAAATTGTAGGTGGGCAACTTACATCACAGAAGTGTATTGTAAGTTGCCTATATATAGTAAAAATTTCTACTCACGATTTCAGTAACCCTAAGAGCCGGATTATCCTTCTTCGAATGCACTCCAAGCTGACTCTTATTCGCTTTCGTCTCGGCCGTCAACAATTCATCATAATGCGAACTCCTTTGATCGTCATCCTGTCGATACCTAACCACAGTAGCCAAACCTTTCGACACCAGCGCCTCAGCCACGTTCTTCTGATTAATCTTAACGGTCGCACATACTTTCTCCGGATAATTATCCCGGGCTTCCTGAATGTAATCAACAGTGACTTGCACTTTCTTTCCAATCAACTTCTTTCGCAAATATTCCCTCGCTTCAAACATCCACGGGATATCGTACAACGGCCGGAATCCTTTCGGTCTGGGTGGCAATTTACCGGTTTCCTCATCAGCTTGTCGTCCTTGCTCCTTCGGCGGCCGAATACTGGCCAAGAATACCTTTTTTACCTGCCCGTTGGCCAATTTGACCGACAAAGCATCGCCGTTGTTCACCTCAACTACCGTTCCGGTGAAATCCTTCTCCTTTCCGGTAATAGTCGGTGCGCTCGATTGCCAGTTTTTCCACATGCGTTTCCGCGATTCCTTCGCTTGGCGTTCCGCCGCCCGCAATCGATCAGCGCCCGATTTCATGAACGCAATTGACCAATCGACGCAACGTGCGAATCCTTCCTTTAGCAGAGTTTCGGCAATGTTGCCTTTCGGATGGACAATTGTGCCGATAAAGTTGTTGTTGTTGACCGATTCGAGGATGATTTCGACTTCGCGTTGAAGTAGTCGCACTTCCACGAAGTAGCGAGCTTCTTCGGCGAAGTCTACTTTTATTGTGGGATCCGGTTTGCCATTGCTGTCCAGTTTGAAGCCTGGACACTAATTTTAGCAAAATAAATAAATTTAATTCAAAATAATTCGCAATAAAATAAACCGTGGTGGAATATTCGCTCAATTAATAACTCAATTGTATTGCTGGTTGTCTAACTCACCCTTATCCCGGAAATCATCAATGTCACGTGGTAGAAGTCGGGCAGAAGGAATGCTCGCACCGTTGAGCCATCGCGAACGTGTTCGATCACAGCTTTAATTGGTTTGTATTGCTGCTTATCGACAAATCCTCGCATATTCTCAACGGACCATTTAATATCGCGCACGTGTTCACTGCTCGGACTGTTGCCCCATTTGCCTTTTCCGGCCAATTTGGCAGCGTCTTCGAGTTCAATAAGGCGGGTGAGTTCGGGTGTTTGTCGTACGCCATCGCGTCGCACAGATACCAATCCTTCGGACACTAGGGATTCCGTTAGATTTTCGGCGGTGTTGATATCTGCAATTTGTAAACTGTAAGTGATTTAATTAGTTGCAATGAGAGGATTGTAATTTACCTTTGCCAAGGTAGACGGTTCCGTATTCGCGCACAGCGTTTGGCGGTTTCTCCGATATAAAGAGGACTTCTTCGCCGACTAGCTTTTTGCGGAGGAATTCACGTGCTTCCCAGGCCCATGGTTCGTCTTTAGTGTCGCCACTGGAATTATTGTCAAGGTAAGATTCAAAATTTAAATCGCGCGCTGCACATTAAAATACGTACGACTCGCCAGCTCGTCTGGCTAGTTTGGGGGCGACAATTCCTGAGAAATTGACTTGTTTTTCGGGTGGCGGGGCTCCACTGGCTGCTCGAATAATAACAGAATCCCCAGAAAGGATCTAAAATCGAAATTGTAGGAAACTGTAAATCGCGCATTTAATTCTGCCAACTATTCGACTATTTAATTAACACATTTATGTGTGAATCAAGTCCTAAAAGCCACAAATTAGCATTTTACCACTCAATAAATATGCCAACTCATACAATTAGGTTAACGCACAATATTCAATTAAATCTCCCGAAAATTGTCTAAAACGCACTTAAATATTAACACAACACGCTAATTAAAACCATTACAATTAGCGAAAATGCCTAATTAATTTAAATTGTGGCTAAAATCGAAATGCGAGGCGAAAATAATTTCCATATGCATCGAACGCAGTCATATGCCAACCAAGCATCTGACATAATTTGTCTTAAAACGCGTTAATTAATAGGAAAACGTCGAAAACTTTCAATGCAAATTGTAGAGAATTGTGTATTTGATCGAATTTAAGCCAGAAATTCACTTACTTGTTTTACAATTCCGCGTTTTGGTTGAATTTGCTGGGTCGTCATCGTGAATGAGCCATACACAAGTCGTACACTCTCTTGAACTGAGAAAGGTGGACAAATCGTCACTAGTGGCAGTCACGTGAGCGAAGAGAAAGCGTCCTACAGGTCAA
Organism: Cryptophagus acutangulus; assembly: GCA_963556235.1. Lineage (NCBI taxonomy): Eukaryota > Metazoa > Arthropoda > Insecta > Coleoptera > Cryptophagidae > Cryptophagus > Cryptophagus acutangulus. The sequence continues at coordinate 1,091,101 of OY744562.1, read as the reverse complement.
TGCTTTCCTCGTTAGATTCCATTAAAATGACGTCAAGTTTCGGAATGACTTTTGAGCATTTTCATTCATCATTTTTCCATTTTCTTTAATAGATATTACGTAATTTTGATGGAAATTTAGAGTTTAATTATAGTGCCATGTGGCGAACGTGGCAACGAGTCGCAGGCAGTGACATCTACCATCAAATTGCCAAACAATCCGCCACGTGTAAGCACCATAACCATAGAAATACCCCTATCGGATAATGGAAACGTTAGTGGGCCCTCTAGGGGTTGGTAGCCAAACTACGCACCCAAAAATCTTTAATTTAGTGGTGCGTCATCTATGGAACAATAATCACACTAAACAATTAATTTTAAATTGAAATAAAGCGGTATATTTAAATATTTGAATGGAAATGAAATTAAAAACCCAATTTAAACACTTGGACGTATATTTTTGTTATCATAGAATCCTTTACATTTATTTTTACATTTAAGCGCCGTCTATTAACAAATTTATACATTTTTTTTTGGTTTGCAAAACAATAAAAAACTATACATTTAAAATTACATTAGTGGTATAAAAACTTGTCTTCTAAGGCCTCGCTAATAATTAATGAAGCTCTAAGAAAAAAACGTTTTCATCCCACTTATATTATTTATATATAATTTCCTTATAAATATTTTGAGCCCAAGAAAAATACGTACTAACCGCATTTTCCTTAAGCTGTCCATTTCCTAGAGTATACAATATTGAAATATACTGTAAAATAATTTCGATATACAAAATACCCCCTAGTTCAGTCAGTAATAACAATTTATTATTAATAGTAAAACAATCACATTTATAATAAAAAATGATGCAAAATTATGCAGAATGGTTGCTTGATGGTGTTGGTGGTGGTGGTGATGATGATGGTAACTGGTGGCGGCTGATTTAATATCCTGTATGTTGTAACCACTTGCGTACGTCATGTTAACGTGGAAACTTCCTTCCGCCAAGCCGTTTGCCGATCGCACAATGAATGCGTACTCGCCAATATCAGAATTTGTTACTTTTGTCAGGAAGAGAACTGCCTGATGGCAATGCGGCTCCGTCACATTCTGAAACAAACTTATCTTTTCACCACAATGCACAAAAAAATCGACAAAAAAGCCCTATTATCCGAAATATCGACGTGAAAAATTATAAAGTGTATTGCTAGTTGCCTAAATCGGAAATCAAAAATCGCGCAAACTTGAAAACTCGCGGCAGATTTGATTTTAATCGGATTAGTGTGTACGAACCGTAATTCCATAAGCTATAATCGACTTATCCGCATCTCCTGGCTTATAAACCTTGCTATCCTTAGCAATCCAAAGGACTTTCGTGTATGTCGGATTGGCACAGAATTCCATTGTGAGCGTCAAGGGTTGTCCATAGATTGCGGTGATGCTTTTGTTGGTCGGTGTCACCATTGGTCGGCCTGCAAATTAATAGAAAATCTCTTATTAAATTTCGCATGTCGCGAAAAATGCACTCACTTGATTCATTTATTTCAATAATGGATGGTTATTCAAAACAAACGCGCAAAGAATATTCAATTAGAAGAGCGCAATACAACCGCGTTTTTCACTCAACATCCTTGTTTATTTACGACTTTTGGGATTTGAATTTTACAGAGATGCGAACAGTTGGAAAATGCACAAACAGAAGGGAATTATAATTGTAAATCCCCGGCAATGTGCCTTTGTATATATTTATTTAGATGTATTTTTTCCACATCATATACTCCTACCATACCAAAACCACTAGTACATTTACTGAAACAATAAAACTCTCTGCGGTTTTCATAAAGACGCAAACATTCAATTCCACAATTGTATTGCTGGTTGCTTCCGCTCCAATTAATTGAAATGTGTGTATTGTGGGTTGCCTATAAAGTACGGTTGTCCGACAAAAGTCGTTCGGGGGAAAAAATGTGGCAATGATTGATGATGGCAATTTTTCTGTGTGTGTGGGGACAAGTACAAATTAGCATTAATAGGATTGGCGTGTTGATGCATTTGAACTATGATGATATTAATTAGTGTAGTGGTTGTCACCTTGGTGCTTTGCAGTCGACAATACAATACACATCACAACAATTAAAATGATAAATTTGCCACAACGACAGGGACCGACTATTTGTCATTTGTTATCTGGTAAAGACAGATTAATCTTGATGAGACAATAGCAGAGCGCATTGAATTTAAATTTTAAAACAAATCTAGCCAAATTATATTTGCGACTAATTATGATTGAAATTATCTCACAGTCATCTGCAGATAAAAAAATATTTGCGCCCCATTTCATACACCTATTCAAGTAGTTGAATGTAAAGCAACTTTGTTCCAATATGATTATTTTGTTTCCTTAAGTGGCTTGTCATTTATCGTTAAGTCTCTGACATTTCTGCCACTTTCAGTGCCTGCTGAAACTCATGTTTAATTTCTATTATTCCATTTTCCCCTGCAAGGTACATGACAAAGGCGTTCAAATTATGCCCAACTCCAATTGTTCAATAAACTGAAAAAATTATGCTTAAATAATGTGATTTGCAACTTATTAATGAAAATTGATTGTTGAGGATTTTTGCCGGAATAATTTCTTCCTAATAGCATTAAGTCTCTCTCGCCCTGTTCTATAGGGACGTTTTGGGGCCTTCTCTCTTGAGTCTACTAAATACATTAACAGTCTACACGAAATACAATTTAATTTAAACGACTTGTTACATTTATATTTTAATCGGTTTTAATTTATTGTATACAACCCGCTATGCACACGTGAATTGCTGGTTGCAAACATTTAATAATATTGTTAATTAATGAAGTTGGAACAAATAAATTTCGCTGAGAGCTAGTTTAATAAAAGTTCAATAACTCGAAAAGTAATATACTATATTGTAAAAGTTTCGCGTCCTTTCAATAAAGTTTCTGTAATTTAACTACTAGTTTTAACAAAATGTAATGAATTTCTCTGCTGCGATATAAATAAATTTGTATACAAATAAAATCTGGTGGCATATTTTCAAATAATTAAAATAATAATAATAAAATTTGAATCAAAGTGTATTAAGGGCTGCCTATTATCGCAAATTGATTGCCACGCCATCTGACAAGTCTTTTATGTAAATAGATTGGCGCGATTATTCAAATATCCAAATTCAATCACATTGGCACTTTTCGCAGCCAATTTTAAAATCATGCACATCGTAAATCAAGTTAAGAAATAAATTCCCAAAATAAATCTACGTATAGCGAATTTATTTAGCATACGCAGAGAGAATGTAATTCGATATGAAACTGGCGATGGTATCGTTTCATCGACAATGTAAATTCAATAACGGTTTCGAAATGAAAGCCGGGCTCTGAACTTTAATTTTCCAAAAGTGCTGTAGAAAAATAAAAACATACCACCACGCCACAAAGTAAAAGGATAATTAAGTTGTTTGAAAAGACAGCCACTGCTCGCGTTGCCGGAATAAATTCCGTAATGATTGAAGTCGCTTGTAAAATTCCGCCAATCCAATGGGACGTTTTGGAAATGTTAACACCGCAGTCCTGTATTTAGGTACAGCAAAAGTGTTATGCCTGCATAAAGTGTGAGCTCTATCTCGGTAATAAAACAGCAACACACGTAAACCAAGACAATTCCCCGGCTAGCCAAGTTTTTGGGGGTGAGAAGTGCGAAAGCTCGACTTCGGGGCTCTGAAACTTTTCCTCTTCCACACCGAATTATACAACATTGCACGTAAAACACCAGTCATTGTTAAAACTGGCTCAAAACACGAACTAAACTAAAAGACCTATTTTGCTCACTGAATTATAAGCGAATTTATATCTTCGCACATTTTTATGCAACCAGGATTACACTAACTGTCCAAAATTTGTGTAGGCAATTAGCAATACATCAGTATTAATTTATGCGCAGTAGGAGTAGAGTGTATTATTACCAAATTGCAGATTCATGTGAAATAAAATCGTTTGAAAGCTCCTTTGACAGAAAAAACGAATATTTGATAATAAAGGATTTGAAAAGCTTTTGAGAGAGCAATACATCTACCCTTCAACTTCAATTTTGACGTAATAGACAACTTTTTCTACAAGCGAGAGAAACATTTCCTTCCCAAGTGAAATATACGGATGAAGACAAAAAGCTCGCACCAACAGCAGAGGCAAATTTATATATCGAAGCTTGATTCATTTACAAAACAAGCTTTTTTAATTTGAAAACCCGAAAAACTTTAAGGTAAAAAAAAAAAAAAATTCAACCCGTCAAAAGTTGATAAATAATTCAAAAACCTTTTTGTATTATACGTGTGAGCTTTTGAGCTTCTATCGAAGCGCGTTAATCATCCTCTGTGTTTTATAGTGTAATCTTTTCCCTCGACAACATTTTCGCCGCTCTTCACTATCATATTTGCAGAACCCCTCTAATAAATAATCGTTAATAAATATTTAATGCGACTATACCGAAAGGGGTTGCTCGGTCACTAAATCACTCGATGGATGATGATGGCCTTTAACTTTCAAATCTTGATACGCAAAAATAACAACTTTATTTGATTTGATGGGTTTTTTGTTTGCTATCCTACTAGCTATTAAACCTTGAAACTTTTTCGTAGATTCAAACAAGACACCGTTCAATAATAGTCGATTAAAAATGAGTTTGAATGAATCGTCAGATTCTGATAGAATGCACTATTGTGCCTGCGAATCAGGTATTTTTATCAATTAACGCAATTAACCACTAGACTACCTGGATTATTTTTCTAGAAGTGGAAGATTATGTAGAAAAACAAAGACAAAACCGCAAATTATTGCAGAAACAATTGGAAGAAAAACGAAGATTGCAGTTCAAAAAAATGTGGGAGAATAAAAATGAGGGAATGTTTCACTTGGAGGCTTTGCAATTCACCCAATTCCACCAATTTCGAATTCGATTCAAGTTCCTACCACGCCGAATTGTTCAATATATTAGCATCAATACGAAATTCGATTGCATACTGTCCTATGATAAGCAATATAACTTTTGGAAGCTACGCAAAAACAATTTCCCTCACGTTTTGCTGCCCGACATTTACGGTCTAACTGATAGACATCATGTTGTAAGGGACAAGGATTTGAATGCTTATATTGAAGCAATTTATGATTTTTTGGAGACCTTTTCGCAGTGGTACTCGAAAAAACGCCTTAAAAAACGAGAGGTAAAAATAATTTAAAAATCGTGTATGTTTGGTTGCATAATCAGTATGAGTATGCAACTAAACATACATTAGCGTCCAATATGTCAGCGATATTTGAATTTGCAGGACTACCTAAGAAATCCACATTATCTCAAAATTGACGAGGAAGATGAAGAGCTTTTTTTGACCGCAGAAGAAGTAGAAGCTGTTCACGCCAAGCAAAATGAAGTAAGGCGCAGACTGTTACCACCCGAACGAAGAAATTCGTTTGTGGGATTCTAGGAATCTAATTTATCTCTATATTAATATATTTTTGTTTTGTTTAACTAATTACGTATACTATTTATGTCAGTTATTGAATGCAATAAAGCATCGTTCAAAATGGCTGCGCCTTTTGTTTTTTTTTTAATCCGCGACGCGATATTTACCTTGTCAAATAACTACAAAGCTTAAATATAAATCTACGGATTATATCGCTGGAATAACATAATCAATCAGCATTAATCCGATTTTGAGCTGTCGATTAATCGAATTGTCAGACAGTAATTAGCCGAAATTCTGATCTAGTGACTGGTGGTAAATAAGGCCCGCACCTGCTTGATAGTCAAGGATGTGTGGCAGAAGCGCACCATAATTCTGTTTACATTTCGGAAGGCTGATTGCATAAACATGTATTGAGTAAATACAAATTGACACCCATGATGTAAACAAGACAATGATATTTATCGCATAAACAAGCCAGGGTCATTTCTACTCACCGAACCTCCGAAAATTTAAATCACCGTGAAGAATATATTGGCGTTGAGGGATTTCCATCCATAGTGGCGTTTATTTTTGCAAATGCTTATTGCATTCGACGTTTTGATCGACTGGAATTCGATACTAGCTGTTGTTTCCAATTACACAAGCGGTGGCAAAAAGTGTTACATTGATGCGCTGCTTGTTATTGTCCAAATGAAAAAAACACGACTTGACAGTGTAGAATGAGTTAATGTCTATTGGTATTGGATTATCTGCTGCAGTTCACAATTCACAAACAAAAAATGCACGACACAAAACACTTTATTTTTAGGTTATAATTAGTACTGACAGTTTTGAACTTGGGGAAATTTGATGTGGATGTGTTGGTACTACTGGAGCGTTATTTTTGACAGTAATGGATGCGCATCGAGTGTAATTAGTGTGTTTAAGGATATATTCTCAATCATCTGCGGTAAATGTGAGTAGATTTGAATTATTCTTGCATGTACTTGTAGATAATTGGCCATATTCTATTTTGTGCGGAATATTTTCTTGGTAGCAAAGTGAAATATTCAACCTGGCAAAGTTGAAAGTTGAAACATTCAGGACACGGTCAGTTTAGCATTCACTGCATTCCGAGCGTAGTTTTGCGGAAAAGTTTGACTGTTGTTTAAATTGGAATGCGAGACATAATTTATTTTTCCTACTTTATTATTATTTGAGAAAGGAACAAAAGGCTTTTTGGCGCTAAATTAATTTCGTGTCTGTAGAAAATTAATTAGTGTTGTATAGAGAGTGTAGAGGAAAAGGTGGGTGTAAAGGGAACGAAGGAGAATATTTAATATTCTTGAACAGTGATTGGTGGATTTAGATTTGATTTGGTCGCCTGACTAGTTCTGTGATACGAATATAAATGATAAGAGAAGAGACATTGCCAGCGACTGATGCTGAGTTTGCACAGCTGACAGTTTTGCCAAACAAGCACTCAACTACTATCCACTAGGATGACATAAATGACAAGCTTTACGAGCTTTTACAATTAATAATTTTGCAATTTCTTCAAATCGCAAGCGAAATTGATGGTTGATACAATTTTTTAATGTATGCAACCAACAATACACAGATTTTCATATCTATGGTATAACTAGTCAGGCAACCAGTAATACACATGTGGATAAGTGTAAGTAAATACAATTTTGAATTATTTCAAATAGATGACTCATTTATTTGAATAAAGTAATAGTAAAATGTAGTAAAGTAAGTATTAATTAATATAATGAATATTTGTATTAATGGTATAAAAGTCGTATTTATTTTTGTAGCAGGAACAAAGATGATTGTTCTGGTGTGGTGTTAATAGCAGGAGCAGTCTGTATCGATGACTATTGCCACATCCGAGCACTAGATATACTGGGAAGCACGAGTGTATTTTATCCCTCTTCCTATATGGGGTGGAATGGTCATGAACGGGGCCAATTCTGCTGTGATAACACATTGTTCCCGAACGTTATGGGAAATAAACAGGGCAGGATTATACAAATATTTTGTATGCATTTTGAAATAAGGCCTTTTGTAACCAGCCTCTTTTGCTAGCAGGAAATAAATAAATTTGCTAAATGAATAGAATTTTGAATGCTTTATCCCATTAAAATCAAGGTGATCAATATATTTATGCGGTTCCACTTGAATCACATGTTATATTATGCACGGCAAAGGCAATATCCAAACTTTTGAACATAAATATTAATATTAAACACACATTCGAACAACAAGCACGAATGACATTAATATTAATGATAGTAATGTCAACGTTAATCGATAAATAATTCCTAAGCCATTTAATGGTATGTATTATAAAGGAAAAAAGATCGTATCACAAAAATTGAAGCCTATTGAATATGAAATTTTCAAAGAAAATATGTTACTATTTCAAATATCAAGTCTCGCATGTTTTAAAGCGTCGCTTATATTAAAGGGCGCACTATATTTGAAAAGTTTCTACTAAATTAAATGTTGATATAAATTTTATATGATGTAACATTCTATGATTTTTAATTCGTTTTACTTTTATAGCAAACTTTCATAAGTTCATATGCACTATAATTTTGTGGTAATAGCTTATAAGCAACTATAAATTCGTAATTTTAATTGGAAAACTTAGAAAACTCGTAACAATCCGCAATATTGAGTGGCAATTTCGTAAACCATATTTATTAATAAATCAAATTCAAACTTTATAACCCGTAAATAGGCAACTTACAATAAATCAGCTAGGCAACCAACAATACAAAGCACATTGTTAACACCGTGCTTAATGGTTTTAAATCCGGTCCTGCAGAGGCGTCTATGTGTGTATGTGTGTGAGTGTGTGTATATTTTATGCAAAACCCCAAACCCATGATAAACAATGGTCGACGGAAGCCTCCGAGGTCGTAATATTTATATAATCCTATGCACAACAGTCGCATTACATGCACTACATATGTCACGTTCCACAAAGTTTCTCCTGGATTAAATTACATGCAACCTACTTTCCGCAGATAATTTATCCGAAATTTAGAACTTTAATAATGCACAACTTATGCGATAATGATCAGAAAAAGAGAAACAAGCTGCATATCGCATTTAATATTGTTAAATAAATTTTTGCGAATATTTGGCGCGTCAATTTAATTTATTTCGAAATAAATGCAGATTGAGATTTGCAGTTGCAAAGAGTAAAAAGTGTGGAAGGCGAACTATACATAAGTAATTCAAACGAAATGAGAAAAGAAAATGCTAAACAGGGATTTAAAAAAAAAAATACATTCACCCAATGTAAGCAAAGCCGTGTGCTAAAATTTGATTATAGAGCCGAGATATATAAAATGCGTTCGTAAGAGAAACATGTTATCAATGTCTGGCATCGAAAGTCGCGCCTTTCAAAAACGGGACGACATACCATTTTCAATTCAATGAAAGCTCCATTTGCTGAAATAATTTTTTTCGCAAACGGCCACCCATTATACTCCACCGTATAATGAGTTGCCTATCCGGAAACTCAATTACCAGCTAGACCATCGATATATGGTCGTTATAAATTATAGGGTAGTTAATTCAGTAACGACTATGATTATGACCTTCAATAATAAACCATTGACCACAATAGGTTTGTTCCTGCAAGCTAATTCCATTCCCTCGAGGATGTGACAATTTCCAAAAGGACAATCGACATTAACTCGGTATGGATATGAAACTTGTGCGATAACTTTGCTCGCTCTACCACTATATGCGATATGTATCCACCCTTAAACACAATGCTTTGCATGTTAAACACGACACTTGGGATTTGGTTTTATACTTTTGGCTGATATCTTTCTGCAATTCTCAAGTTGACCTCTTTTCAAGGTGGCAAATCTCGCCATAAATACTGTCATATTAATTTCAAACTCAAATTAGAACTTTTCAATGGCACCTGCATATAATCAAAGAAAATCCCGCTTTAAATAAAAAGACTAATGAATAAGTCTGCTTAATTCAATAGTTAATTGCGTAATTCGCTTAGGAACAAAAGCAGCTAATTGAAGGTGCAAAAAGTAAATTTGCCAATCAAAATAAAAATTAGCTTCATAGCTGATGGTGCTTCACTTCACACCCTCTGCTCTCTGTTGCCGTCATTTTTCTCCGTCCCTTTATGTTGCAGCCCCAAAAACATCTCCTTTCGGTATCGCTGAGCAAGTTCTTGCAAAGCCCGAGGGACTTGGATTGGGGACAGTGAAATATCTCTCCGTAGACCTTCGACTTGACCATGCTCGACTAACTTGGGAAAACTTATTTAACGCACCCGCCATTTCGTTCAGGCCGCAACATTTACGAGCTTTTTGCTCCAAGACACTGGAGGAATCTTGTTATGGATCAATTTACCTTATTAGTGCGATGAAGTCGCATTTGTTGACCTCGCATTCTTCTTCCCTTTTAATTAACTTTACATTAGTCTGGCTGGCTTTTAATTCTCTTCGCATGGACGCGACATATCTAATAAAAAGTTCAACGGAAAGATTTACCGAGTTTTCCGATAAACTTTTCAGTTTTCAAACCTTATCCTCGTCGCTTTTTCTTCTTGCACAGGGCAGGGGCTCATAAAACGTAGGTCTTTATTGAACCGCAAAATCCGGTTTATTTATAATAGAGAAGTGATAGCGATCTTAGCGAGCGCATTGTTACTTCATAAAATATTTACTCTCCGATAATCCAGATTGCCTTCGTTGTTACATATAAAAATGGTGCATTCGTTGCAATAAGTTTGATGTGGCTGAAATTAATGTTGTTTTGACATTTTCGGGCCACTAATAAATTGTGATGCGTGCTTGATTATTTTTATTTACTGTGTTTGTTCTAACTATGACAACATTAAATAAATCTCTTCTGCTTTTCAATTTATAGCGAATTTAAAGGAAAAAATATTTAAAAGTTTCGGTCGCCGGTCAATAGATGAGCTAAATCCTGCTGAAACCGTGCCATACATTATAAGGGTTGAAATGATTTTGTTAAGCATGTACTTAGCTTTTAATTAGTATTAATTAAAGCAGTCGAGGCAAATTTAAACACAACATTTAATAATTTGGAAATTACGGTGTGGTGTTAGCGAAAATAAAGGAGAGAGGGCCGAGAGACTAAACATAACAAGCATTAATGCAAATTTGATGTCTTATTTTTACGAGTTAAATCTAAAGTAAACGGTTCCCCAGAGCGCAGATTAAATTAATAGCAACATAAAATATGATTTTACGATAGAAAGTTCCTCTCTGTGCAAATCTCGGAGTTGACTAGATAAAGAAGTTGTGTTTGTCTCCTGATTGAGATTCAAAAAATCAAAATAGTGAATGGAATTAGCAACATAAGCACAAGTTGCTTGGTAATTCATATAAATATTGGTTTTAGCATTTCCATTTCTGTGAACTGAAGATCCCTCGGGTTTCAATACGCGTACTACGCGACACACGTTCAATGCAGACTGAAATAGTGGAGGTCGCTTTTGATATGTAAATGGCTTGTAATTGTAGCTCAGTCTATTTGAGGGTGACACCCTCCTCGTACCCTGCAGCCCTCAATCTAACAGCATTACGTTATCCTCTCTAAAGCTCCAGCTATTGCACCTAACGAGGAATGCCATTATATGGAAGTGAACATGCACCTAATTTACTCCAAAAAGACCATCATTCACACATCTAGATCTCTATACGCGAGGAGGTGGATGGAAAAAATCATTTTGCAGCTGCATTTCCGACCATAGCATGTTCCCAATTCATCAGTCTGATAAAGCGAATACTATATTGTATTTTGCGTTTCAAGCGCCCATTAATTTACTTTGTAGTGCTACACTACAATTTTCCGACTATCGTCAAGATCAAATCGCGATAGTTGGCAACGTTTAACACGCTTTTAAATTTAATTTGGGGCAACCAGCAATACACGATTTTTAAATAGCTTTTTCCTGCAATTTTAAATCTCAAGCAACTAGCAATACATTTTTTGATGTCGGGGGAACCCCCCAAACATGTTTGAATCGACATGATGATAAAATGCTTTGCTTTTGTAGTAAAAAAGAACATTTTTTATTCTTTATTATTCTGTCCACACCACATCATGACAGATTGTCGAACAATAACTCATTTCTCGTTATAATATAGCGAAGAAGACCCTAAGGGAAATCAGAGGAGAAATTACAGAAGGGTGTAATCTCAATCTGTAATGAAAAGTTCCAATAATTCTAATATTCTCGACTTTTTACGATGCAACCATTAAAAAGATGCCGAATATAAAAAGTTTGATGTGCATAAAGCTTTCAAGTATCCCGACCGAAAATATCCCTCGTTGATTAGTGCTCGTTAAATGCGTGCTTAGAAAATTTCACCGTTTTCGTTAATAGCGTCGTCGCTATCATTAACGTGGCCTCCTCTGTATACTACAAATGTGCCAAGTAATTCAGTAACAAACAAGATACATAATAATTAGTTCAAAGCGTGTCGCTCTTCTCTATAAGATTCCAAACACACGCCCTTTTATCTCTTTAAAGTAGTAGTATACACTTCTCTCTACGACTACGAATGCAAAATTTTCTCCACCCAAAAACGCATCTAATGTACCTACTCTCTTCTTCGCTCTGTTTTATTTAAATTAGGCCTCCTGAATTAGTTAATTAGACTGTCGCTTGAGCAAATTTAAGGTGGATGGATTTATAGCGACGTTAAGAATTACGATTTAGTATTTTATACTGGAACTAAACTAAGATTCATTATAATTAAATTTTCGTAGGCAATATTTTTTAAAAATGTTTTACAAGAAGTATGATTGGTTGCATACTCAATTAAAACATAATTTGGTTATGCAACCAACAATACGTCTCGTGTGGCGCAATTCTACTGTTGATAGGGACTTTTATTGTATAGGCAACCCAAAATACACATTTTTAAAATTTCTACCCTAATAATTAAACTATTTGAACTAATTAAACCAATTATTTAAATAATCTAGCATGATTTAATTGACTTTCTACGAATATTAAAATGGCGCAAAATTCAAACAGTCATTAATTGCGGTGTTCTACATCTAAATTGTGGGTTTTTGCTTTGGTAGTGAATTATTTATACTAGATATAAGAACAGTTGTTCGAATTAAGTTTTGAATAGTGCATATATTAGTCCATTGGAATTGCGGTGGAGGCATTATAGTAAACTGAGTTTGTAGTTGCCAGGCAAGTTCAGCCAACAGTCTCAACACAAACAATACATGGTGAATGGAGGTGGTGGATATAATTCATCATCCCTTACAGAACCAACCGTATACATACACAAATGAACTATTACTTTGTGAATGTACATTTTAAAGCTTAGGCATTGCAACATGCAAAACGGAAGAAATATTTGGACGATAGTTTTACTACATTCAACCCATTAAAAATGAATGCACAATGCAATTAACGTCACAGAAAAGGATAATTCTATTGTTAATCCAATAATAATGAGTGTTGTGGAGTTTGGCTTGAAAATTGTCAGTCTAGAAGTTGGGGTTTTAGTTCGATTAATTTAATCAGCATTCTGGTTATACTCGCACTCCAATAATATATTGCGCAAAATAAATTGCAATTTTTTTCTCATTATTACATTTCTATCTAAAGAATACCTAGTGTTCCATTTTTGCCTAGCATAGAGATGAAAATTCCATCGCATATGAATAAATCACATTTTCCCGCAATGCTTTAATTACAAGCAGCGAACGTTATTAGATTTTTTTTTCGTATGCCCGGCCAAGTTATTTTCCACATAGTCAAACTGAATTTCACTGACCTGTAACAACAACTTGAACTGAAAGTGCGTTTCTAATCAGATCCAGTCGGCGAGTTAGGTCACGATTTGGTGCGACACATCGATATTCGCCACCCTCTTGATACAAAACATTGTCTAGTCTTAATTCCTGCGAGGCACCCATCGGTTCCAATTTTCCGGAGCCGGCCTCCACTCGGGTCCAGCATCCTGAAGTGCCTGAAATTAAACCACAAATAAGATACTACCATATAGTCAGCGAGCTAATCGAAAAAATAAGCTCCGCATCAGGATTGTATTCTACTTTAGATTATCCACCTACAGAGAGAAACTTTTTGAATATCGTGGGGTTTTATTGTCAACTTTATTCAATATAGAATAAATTTTATTTCGCAAACTAAAATCCAACCGACAAACTTAGCTTTAGAGTAAGTTTTCTCCCTCGTCGTTTTATTTCTTTCAAATAAATTTGATTTGTGGCTCTAAATTCGTAGCAATGCAATTATTTATGGAATTCAATATACAAAGTGGGCAACTTGCAATACACTTTTTCGGTAATCGTCATGCATTATCGATAATTTAAATCTACATGCACTAGTGGTGAACGTGGGCATGCAACACTAAATTGCGTTTAATTAGTTCAAATAAATTTGATTTATGGCTGAAAGGCAATTGAGTATGCAGCAAGCGATACATATTGCCTACAATGTATTCAACCCGCAATACATTTTTTCAAATAGCAAATTATTATACAAGGTGTCGTACATTTACGAGATATCTATAATTTAATCTAAAATAGCTTTGAAATAAATGTGATTTGTGACTAAAAATCCGTTTAATGAAGGTTTGAAAATCGGATTGCAGTAGTTCATCATAGTAGTAATTGGTTTTTGCGCAAACAAATCGAAAAAAAAATATAATCGGCAATCTCCTTTTGTTAGAGGACAATAATCATCGATGATGGAAAAATATTATTTAAATGTTTTACCAGCAGGACAGGCAAGTTGCACGGCGCCTCCAAGTGAAACTTCGAGTTGTCTGCCAGTAGAACTTAGCTCTCCAATATCAAAGTCTGGTTCCTGAGTGACTTCTACATCATCTAAAAAATGGAAAAAAATCTAAAAAAATTTCGCTATTTGCTTGAAAGAAGAGGATAAAGTTAATAATGAAAATTAAGACAAGATAAACGCCTTTCCATCGTCGTAAAATATAAGTGGCCATTAATAAACAATGATGTGAAGTAGCAGGCATTATAAAACGTGTTCCGAGCTTTAATTAACTGGTGTCTGGTGCTGACGCTTTAACTCATTTACGAAAACTTTACCAACTAATCCACTCACCACAACTATTTATAGAGACAGAGCGTAAGATTACCGTTGTACTGTACTCATTTATTTCACTTAAGCTTAGCCAGTTTTAAGCGAAAACAGGTTATTACTTTACGAGATCATTATTCGCAAAATTAACGCCAGCACCAAATAGAATTTACATTTTAATGGCAATTGCCCGCGCGCTCCTAATTTTTCTAATTCAAACTTATAAATTAGCGATGTTGCTTAATTTTGCGCTCACTACAATATTACTTTTATTGCATTATAATTCCCGCAATCTCATTACTCTTCTGAGTTATTGTGCCACACATTCACTCTGTAGTTTAATCTACTCTACAACAAGCGGTTTGTTTTAAATTTACATGAAAATGGAATACATTTAAGACCAGAAAGCACAAGTCGTTTTATTTACTTTGACTTGGATAAAAATAAAGGACTTTTTCACCGCAAACTAGAAAAATGTAGAGCAGACATATATTTCAACAAAAATTAATTACAAAATAATTATTAGTTAAGGAAGAATATTTTGAGATTCAAAAAGTAGAACAAAATTATTAACAAAAGATTATTATCCAATAAATAAAAAGTTAGTGCTTATGACCAACAAAGAAATAGTCTTTTTGGCAAACTTCCCGAGCGTAAAGTAAATATCAAATAATTGCTCGAAAGAAATATAACAAAATGCTTTCTGCTAGAACGAAAATAATCAAATTCTCCACAATTTTCTTGTCAATCGAATTCAAATATAATTAAAATTAAAATAAACAAACGAGATCCAATTACTCTTTGATGTCTTTGCTTAGCCGAATTTAATACAATCAAAAAATTGCATGCAATTCTAAATCGTTTCGAAAATAAATATGAAAACTCACATCGGACGTTCAGAAAATATCCAATGCTGGAAAAGCGTCCAAGTCGATGTCTAGCGATGCATTTATACCATCCACTGTGCTCCCTGCGGATTTCGGTAAAGTTCAGGAAGCCGTCTGGTGTTTGCTGCACAGGAGGGCTGGTGTCATCCTTTTGCCATATCGGCATTGCCTTGGGGTTGGCGTCAACGTCACACTTTAGTGACACTGGAATGCCTTCTCGAATGGGAAACCCAAAACCCGGTTCGCGGGATATTCCAAACGAAGGAGTGTCTGCAAAATAATTTTTTTCCCAAAGAGATTACAATAATGGATTTGCCATTATGTGCGGGAAGCAAAGCGTGTGGCATTTTTGTATTATATTGTCCGACCCTCATTCAATTTCGCTGATGTATTATTTTATTACAAGTAATCAGCTAAAAATGTGATCGATACTCTCTCTAAGCGTTTAACAAAAGCCTTTTGACATTATAAATGGAAATTAAACTAATATGACGCAAATTCAGAGCGAAAAGTAAAAAATACCATCATCCATCTTTCGACTAACAATTGCATATCAAACTAAGAATGTGTCAGTCTCGACATCTTTTTCAACATCAAAACTAAAATGATTAATGTATTTCTGGTTGCATACACATTTTCCAATTAAGTATGTAAATTTCGTGTAATGCTGGTTGAATAAGTTCGGGGGAATCCCCGGTAGTCGTATTGTAAGATTGAATTTAATTAATTTGCTATTAAATTCGTAATTTAGAAAGCTCGGTTTATATTGTCCGAATGTAAAGCCCGTCTAAGACGATTAATTATTAATAGTGGAGGAGAAGAGATAGTGACCTAATTAAATTAGTAGATTTAAGCAAATTTCGAGAGCCCATTGTGCAATACAAACAATTACATCGTCATGTAGAAGGAAGTGTAGTCCGTAATGAATTCAAAGGAGAAACACAACTTCTCACTATGCTTCGGATATCCGGCAAAGCCGACCATTATCGAAAACAGGCACCACTTCCGATTACTTAATATACTCTTTAATATTTAATTTAGATATTGAAGTTTATCATCATCATGTTGAATTTAGTTTGCACAATTATAAGATCGAGCCAAAGTTAATATCGTAATACTACTAGAGAGTTGTTATAGAAACTCGGTGTGTATACAAACACAGTTGCATAATAATTAGAGAGACTTAAGTTGTAAGTCAATATGGTCATGTTCTCTTGCTCAACGGAGGAAATACGCTTCAATTTACCCAAACTTCCCTCTTCGACTAGTCCTGTATATATAGTGTGTTTGTTCAAGGGTCATTATAGGTTGTGTGTGTATTGCTTTTGACCATACGATTGACCAATTCCATTCTATTGCTTAAGTAACAATTTATTTTTAATTTATGAGATGGCTTATTTTATGGGTCCAATATCGAAAATCGGCAATCGCACAGGACTAGATAGATAGATGGTCCTAGTCGCATAAAGTTTCGCCGATTCCGATCAATCTCTAAACTGAACGACTACAACAAAACTTGATGTATGCACATACATTTAGTTAGGTTTTGTTGATTCAAGTCGTAGAAAACGAACTTTCCAGATCAAATGTAGCAGGAATGAAACATTGTTGTATTTTTGTTGAGCACAAATTTATTATCCCACTTTTATGGATCTCTGGGATTAGAAGCTTCATCGTAAAATGAATTTTATTTCGGCATATTCAGGCAGGGCTCCTATTTTTATGAATAAACGAGCACAAATAATCTAGTCGGCTTATTTGGGTGCACAAATATCAAATCGTCTGCCATTAAACTATCAAAATTCTAGTAGAAAAACGTCTAAATGGCTAAAGAATGCTTGAGGTGTGCTTGCCTGAATCGTAACCGAAGAGGCTTCCAATTCGAATTAACTACCTGCTTGAAAATTGTGGGAGGACTCCTGGTGGTCGTATCCTTCTTCTTCCTCGTCTCGCATTTTACGTCCTGCGAGTATTTATTGGAGGATTCGTATCGATATTATTAAAATGCTAAACAAATGCAAATGCGAGTGCACCACCAACGAAAAAACTCCATTGTGCATCAATTTGGTTCGACGAGTCGAAATGACATGCGAACCATGCGAAATAGATCCAGCCAATTTAAATAATCAGCAAATAAAACGCAAAAAATGCATTTGCCAGGAGCAACACATTTTATATATGCCGACGTATCGCTTTGTTGAACATCAAGATGTTGCTTGCTCGCAATCGAAGCCAAATTGTGATTGTAGTAATTGCCAGAAATTGATTTGTGTTGAAGTTGCTGCTGCAAACACGCAAAAAAATCAAAGCACTCAATATGAGACCGTGCAGGACTCTTCTGCGGATTGTTGCTGCTGTCAGAAGAAGGAAGTGTTGGATAAGAGCACCGGTTGTCGTTGCAGATATACAAGAAAAGGTGCCATAATTTAAAAGACAACCTAGTTCGTATTTTTATTTATTTTGATTTTGTAGCTAAACCGAAAAAGAAAGTTAATTTCGCTACAACAATAGCGAAAGAGGATTGTAAATGCAAGTTGAGTGCGAATGAAGCTTCTGGTGTTTATTTACAAACGGATAAATGCGGCGCAACTATAAAGGACTTTTTCGCGAAAAGGAAAAAGGAGAAAAGTGGAAAGCTTACAATTTCCGAACCTATGGTGATTTTTGATCAAAATCCCTGTGAAATGAAATTAATCATCAATGAACTTAAAGAAGCTATCTTAAAGGACGAACGCGACACTTCGAAGCCGCAATTTTGTTGCTGTTAGCTACAGAAACCTTTAAATAAAAATGCCCGTAATAAATCAGTCCTAAATCACATCTGGAGCGCTTTTTTATTTCGTTGCTTAAATATGTAATTAGCATAAATAATTCGTACTTACATTGCACATTGAGTAGAACTGAAACATTGAGAGACTGTTCGAGTGAAATGTGATGAACGTAACATGTCAGTGTTGCATTATGATGAGCTCGAAGGACTCTTCCTAGACGAGCATCGGTTCGAGCGCCTACTTTCTGGTCGCGAATCGTTTCAGTGAGATTAAGGACTTCGAGGGGCACTTCGGGAGCATCAAGTAGAGCTAGTGAACCCAATGTAAGCTCCCATGACAGTGACGGTTTTGGATTGCCCTCATCTACCACGCACGCTACAGTTAAGTCTGCATTTTCTTTTACTGGGATGAATGGATTGCCTGGATCTAATATCCTGTTGTCAATCATTAGGTAGGCTTTCTTTGGCGAATCTGTAAAGGAATTTTAGTGAGTTAATTAAATTGTTGGGTGCAAATCGGGTGCGCGAGGTGGCTACTGTGTAATTATTCGTATCGTTTTATGTGGCGGCGTTAAAGTGAGACCAAAAGTAATTTCGAACGGTTAATTAGCAAATTGCAGATTTGTTTTAATTAAAAATGCACTCGAATAATGAAAGTCAACGAGGAAAAAAAGCGAGGTGGCGAAAAACAAAACCGCTCAGCTCTTACTCATTTACGCTGAAAAAACATGAAAGCTTCCAGAGTACATCTTGATATTGTAAGATAAAAGCCCGAGTTGCTTTATGTTGTTGTTGGTTTGAAAATATTCTACTTGTGCATATGTTGCGTTCCGCGCGCAGGCAAATTGAATTTTCTTTTTTAGTCGCTGAAAAATGCAGTGAATAAAACAAAATCCTGCATATATTTGCTCTTGCTTATAACCAACTTTTGTGCATTTCGTTTTAATCAACAACAACTCCCAAAGGTTTCAATTAAACTTTGCTACAATCTTCCTTCGTTTCAACATATGGTGGCTGCAAGTTTCAAAATTAAATCATAAAATCGTGACTTTCAGTTTTCATGCATGTACCTTCATGGCATGCAGTTTCTGGACTTGAGCGCGTTAAGGTCGCAGGTGGAACAAGAACGGTAATAACACATTTCCGGTAATGCCGGAAAGGACCGCTTAATATCGTTCCTGCAAAGCGTCTGTTGCTTTCAAGAGGTGTTTAGCTTTGCAGGACGAGATGAAATTAATTTTACAGCTTTATTGTTTGATTTCTTTGTGATTTGTGCTAATTAAAGTATTTAGTGTGACTTGTGTTCGGGATTTTGTTGATTCATACATAAAAGAAGATGAAAGTTGCACAATTGATCAAAATTTGTGTTGGTGAATTGAACACAATAGCAGGAAAGTTCTGAAACATATTTCAGACGTATTTATTTCGCATCAATAGTTCCTGATTTAGTCGTCTTTCTGTGTAGATGTTCTAAAACTTAATCTACTGAACAGTTCCTCATATCTGCCTGGCATCGCTTCACTAAACACACAATTCAGGTTTTAATATGTGAAATGTATGTATGCTTCGCTATTATCGCTGTTTCAATTGCAATTTACAATACGAGTTAATTAAATAAAGTAGTTTGTTGTTTTTAGAAAATTGCTAAGCTTGAAATTCATCGTATAGGAAAAATTGCACTCGTTTCGTTTAATTATAGAAACGCGATCGCGATAAGGCTACCTTTAGGCTACCCATCAAAATTAAACTGCAATTCTATTATGCTCTATTTGTAATTTATTTTGTAGTGCATGAACAACTTGATTCAATTCATTTCATTTAAATTCACAATTCCAACAACGAAAATGCAATCAATAAATCATACACGTTTTTTAATTTAAACATTTTTCGAAAAATAATTCATATTTTCAATCTATTATTGTGATCAATAGATTTTAATTAACAATTAATTACGCCGGTATATTTCGTTGAAAAGCTAATGAGCTCATTTAACGGGAGCAAAATTACAACATGCATTATTACAGTTGCATAAAACATAATGAGCAATTAAATCTCGTCGACAAAAGATTACACATTTAAATGGAATTTTGAATTATAATACTAGCAAGAGGTTCATTAAATAATTCACTCAAAATTTTGAAAATTTTTGTCTTAAAATTAAATAAAAATTAACATTTCGCAATAAAAGTAAAGCGCAAGGATCGTTTCCTTTAACGACTTGCAATACCTGAGACTTGTGTGGCGTTATAATAACGATCAGTTTTATTGGCAAATTGTGTTTCTCAATTGGTCTCTAGAAATAACTTTAGTATTATTGTGCGGTAGCATTGCAGTTATAAGATTTGTTCTGGAAAATTTATATCAATTTCGCGATTGTATTCAAGTCTAACACCTAAAGTTTTATGGCTTCTATGCGGTTAACAAAATGAAATAAACTGCTCTAAAGCTTTCTACACCGATTCCAGTTAGACCTTTCTCTGCCTTGATGTTGACCGACTTTTCTCTTATTGCATTATGTGCACTAGGAGGCGGCTTATTTATTTTTCATATTTAACTTGCAATTTAATTGAAGGGTGCAAGTCCTGAAAGCGATATTTCAAGAGAATCGCTTTCGATTCAACTCCACTCAAGTTCATGCACTGTGGAAATAAAACCAATTATTTATATTGAGTATGCAGATCAGATTCAAAAGTTTTAGCTAGAATACATCAAATAGTTTCCTGCAGTTTATAGGCAATTGTTATCGCATTATTTTGAGTGCCACTTTGTTAAATGTTTAAATTGCGCTTCAAGACTGAATTCCGTGAGAATTTTGCAAATCAGATTTGTTATTATTTTTTGAGCGCAATTATAGGCTTTTATGGTAAAATCGCGTTTTGTTTGAACAATAACTATAATTAATAAACAATATAGTGTTGTGTTACACAAATATAACTAAAAAGCTAATGTGGGTGGCAAATGTGTCGGAAACAACATTACAATGAACAAATAACATATTTAATTAAAAGTAGCCTGTTAATAATTATAATTGCCAATTATTTACACCCATTTCCAATTCATGCACGTTAAATTAGATGTTTATTAATTATTCGAAACGTTGTACTAGAAGTATAAATAACAGCAATCGAAAATGTTAGAGATAGAGATAATTGGAAACGTAATTCTATTCATAGTAATTATCGCATTCGATTTCTGAGTGCATGCTGGTGCTGATTGCTGATTGATAACACGACTGCTTTAATTAATAAATTTTTGAAAAGGTGAATCTTGTGTAAAATAGTTTGGATGGCAAAATAAGCCATCTATCTATTCACTAGTCGAGTTTGCGGTCCTCAAAGTGTCTCTATGTCATTCATTGAATGCAACTCAATTTTTCCACGCTCTCTCTCCATACTATATGGTCGAACTAATTTTATAAATGCATCTCTTCAACATCAAAAACATTCATTCATATACATGTATGCGGTATTTTTCATCAAATGAAACAGCTCGGTAAATACGCGAGGCAAAATATTGTTCCAGAACAACATTAATACAATTTTATCGAGTTTGTTTTACTCTCGTAGCATAACAATAATCAGTATACATAATATTTTATTGCGTTATGTACATAATCCGATGCTTTAACACCGCCGATAATAAAATAAGCGTAATTTTTAATTTCATTGTTATTGTTAACCCTCTCGCTTTGTCCAAAACATACATCTATAAAATTGAACCACTCGACTTTCGACAGAAATTAATTAATTTTACTGAATTTAAATGAAATAAAATATAAAAACGAAAACAATTTTCTTAGAGCAGGCAGGAGGCCAAAACAACAAACGGAATATGTTATTTCATTTTGCGAAGAAGCTCTTCTATAGTTGATTAGATTGTGATTGTGAAATGGGAAAAATGTAGTCGTTAATAATATATAAATCATCGCCGCACCAAGTTTTCAAAACTTATTGCACAGTTTGGCAAATAATTGCACGGGCTGATCATAAATATTCAAATTACATTTCTATCAGTTCGAATCGTAAAGTGATATCAAATCGGCTCATATTCGAATGTCGAGGCTCGAAATAAAAGGAAAAAAGTTTAAAGTACTCATTCAGTATAGATCTAACTAAATTAAAAACTTTAATTACTTTTTAATTGCTTTTCTACTTGCCCACTTTTGACATTAATTATTGTAATTTTATTCATGCGACCGCCGCACAGATATCAGAACGATATCAAACGCGATATTGCCAATAAAATGCATTCTGATAAGAATGAGAAAGTCGTAAAAATTATGCAAATAAATTAAAGCGCCAGGAATTTCTTATATACTTTTGATAAAAACTATTCCCGAACATAATATTAAAAGAAAAGGGAGAACCAGTAAAGTCGGCATGGCAGAAAAATAGAAAAAGTAAATCATGCTCTACTCGGCTACTCTGCGAGATGTAATCCAAAAGTTGTAACAAATAGACTTCTTATTATTCAACTTCTTAAGGAATACGTACGTACGTGTTTAGAGAAGACGAAATGTTTGCATTGGAATGTGCTGCATTAATATTTCACATTCGCGACGTAACATTCTGGGATTTAATCGATATACGATTAAATCATCACCAGTTGCGTTGAAATGCGATTATTTATGTGAAAACTCAAACGATTAAAACCACTTTTCACTAAATTCGTCCATTTTTAATTATAATCGTCGCCATCTTGGTTTGACGCCATTTTTCGAGCGCGCGCTTTTCAAATTTCAAACACGGGAAGTTTGAATTATCTTTCTAATTACATTTAGCAAACCGGGTAGTAAATCATGTAATATGGAAGTTAACAGTAGCGTTTTTATGAAATACGTGTTTAGAAGTGAGTAAGAAATATTTGCACTGGAGAGTGGTGTATTAATATTTCACATTTCGCGACGTGCGAGCCTGGGCTACATGTCATGATAGCTGACAGTGTGGGTCTTTCCAGATAATGAATTAAAGGAATGAAACAGACAGATGCATTATCTCCATCTGAGTAGATATAATTAAAATATGAGTGTACTACATGTTTCAACCTGTTTGTATATCTGCGTCCATTATATCGCACACACTCGAGCGCAAAATGCATAATTTATTAAATTTTCCCCCTTTCAAAAACAAAAGTACTCACCCAGAATGGTGAGCTGCACCGGCTTGCCATTGACCACAAACCCGAAGGCGTCTTCTGCCTCGCACTGCCACCGACCGTCGTCCTCCAGCCGAACATTGTCTATTAGCAAATTACCACTAGCGTCCACTAGGAACCTGTGTCCAATCACTCGTTTATTGTTTGTGTTCTCTTTGAGTATCGTTTGAACGATTTGGCCATCTTTCAGCCAAATGCTGGTGCTGAAGTTGATATTAACGGCGCACTCGAGCATCAACTTTGCGTTCTGCTTGGAGTATATCTGAGTAAACTCACTATTCGAGTTGCTGCCAGACTCATAACTCAGGTTGGTTCGAGTGTCAGCTCGGATTGAACGATGATGTGCACTTCCGGTGTGTGGATGCCGTGTATGCGATTTCGTTTCCGCATGACCTGAAAAAACGAGTGTACATAGAGTTATCTTAAAGTGCATTGCAAACATTCATTAGAAAAATAGGGTATTGATTTTTAGACAGTGGAGCAAGTTTGGGAAGTCGAGTCTTTGTAGGAGCTTTCCGTTGCATTCAAATTTAGCGCTTAAATTGGTGTAGTTCAAATTTTATCCGCACTGGGTCGCATCCACCAATAGTTCAAATAGAAAATAGTTCAAATAGAAAATTTAGCTTTGTAGATTTATTTGTGGGCTTGTGCAATATTTATTTAAAATTAACAACATCATTCAATTAAAAATTAAACAAATATAAATAACTGTAAAATTATTTATAAATATTGATTTTCGTTGTTTAATTATGAAGGCAATTAATTAAATAATATTGTATTGAAAAAATTAGCACAAATGATTGTTGTTTAAATGATTCAAGTGTGGTGACGAATTTAATTAAATTGTGTAATTAAAGCGATTTTTATTTTCAATATAAATGAAGCGAAATTTATTGCGCTGTGGACAAACAAAAACAAACGCAAAGAAAACGAAATAAACTGCCCAAAGCCACGTGAGATTAGAATTGGCCAAATTAAAGAAAAACAGCCACACTTGGCAATTAAAATAAATTTAGAATAAAGATTCATCTCGTTTGTATAAAAATGAAGAGCCCATGGTGTGGCTCGGTGATTGGGCAATCCAATGAACTTAATGTCTATCGATTGCCATAAACTACCCTTAAGAGATAAGAACTCGAAAATGTTAATGTTCCTTTTATAAAATATTCGCGATAAAATAAATGCCTTCCATTTATTACACGAGATCGATCGATGTTCGAATAAAATAAGGCGAATCATAAAGTGGGCCCAGGTTTAAGTTGGGAAATTATTATGGACGACAATCTTAGTACACGTTTTCCAGTTTTGTTCTCGTTATTCGAATTCTGGTGAGTTATTGTTCCATTTATTCACTATTTCCTCGGCTCAGCAATGGTTTTGCTGGGCTCGGAATAAATTACTTCAAGGTATATATATATATATATATTCGCGAATATACGTGGTTATGTGTACAATGCTTCTTGTAATTAAAATAGATGTGATTAATTCTCTGTCTAGTAGAAGTGTACAAATCCCTCGAGATTTATAATTAAGCCGAATGCAAACGGGTGTTTGAGAAACATTTTAAAAAAATAATGCACTATCTTAATAATAATCTACTAGTATAGTGAATTTAATTTCAATTTAAATGCAATGCAAACATTGCACAAATTTATTTCTTTTTTCGGTTGAATAAAATCGACTGTGGCTAAAACAATGCCAACCACTTAATGAAATCGATTAAGTGTGGCTGAAGTTTAATTAAAAATTAAATGTTTGCAATATTAAATTTCCTAAAAGAAAAACTGTTTAATTATATTTGACTCTTTGACGCGTTTGCAATTTAGAAGCCGGCCGAGATTTTTTTAAATTAGAATGCATTATGTTTTTTATATGAAAACCATTTGGTTTTGAATGGAAATATTTTACATCGCATAGATTGTTCTCAATTTCCATAAAATTGTATCAATTTCCAATCTTTTCCAACTACCTATTTGCAATCTTATTTATTTTTATGCCCGATTTCCAAGCCAGATATTTATAAATAAATAAATTGGACGCGATGTATAAAATTTAAATAAATAGCGTATTAAGTTGCGTTCAATTAAAGTGGTTACTTTAGTTGGGAACAAAACAGATCGTATTTAGTTTGAAGTTGTTATTAATAAGTGTACAATATTTTATCATCGTCGCGTTTGTTGTAAATAAAACTTGCACGTGCCATCTTCTAATGTTTCACGATACAAGTTTAAAATTTACTTTGCAACTCAATATCAAAATATATTGTTGTTGCACTTTATACTTTGTTTTAATTGATTTTCTACGAAAGTTGCTTTATGAATATTATTATTATTATTAAATTAGATGCGTTTTCGTTTGAAGGCAACTTTTCAACACAAAAAAAAGTGTACATGCCCCTGGAATCTTAATTACAAATGTTTTGTTTTTAATTATATTTTTTCCTCAGGTAGCTTCAAAAATTCATTAATTGCTGTCGGCTCTAATTACTGAAACGCTTTTTAATTGCCATAAATACTATTTTTAATTATTAATACAATTTGAAAGCTTCGTATAAAAGAGATGTTTTTTTGTGCCATCAAGTGGTTGCAAACCGTCTATCAGCATTTTTATATTTTGTCGTGACGAAAGTGGATTACTTTTTTTCAGTGCAATCGATTCTATTGTTTGGGGCTAAGCTACACGCCATTTATTTATTGAAAAAGTGCGCGACGTGTGCGCCATCCCTTAGACAGACTTATTTGCCTTATTATTGTTATAAAATGAGGGAAGAAAAGAAGTTAAAAGACAAACGACACAATAACATTGATAATGAGTTTGTATACCCAAAGGAAGAGGTGAACAAATGACTATGGATAAAGTTGGATGTTTTTTAAAAGATTGATATCGCCAATTTCAGAAACAATTCAAATAAATCCGAGCCTGTGCAAACAAGACTCCAGAGGCCATATTATCTTCAATTTTATACATTTTCCTCTACATTCAGTCGATAAAATTTAAACGCAGCGAATCTCGCGTTCGAAAATATTTTTCTAAATAATTTTCAATGCTGATTGTAAAATAGCGCGTGTAAATATATGTCGTCAAGCTAAACTGATAATGTTATGGAGATGAACGTGGAATATATCCATCCGCAGCATCAGAACGGAATACTGAGAGCACTTAATCAATTTATTGTCAAACGTACTGCTGACTGCTCGTATATCAAAGCCATATACCAATTAATGAATACGACAGCTGATGCCGTCAACATTCAAATAAACGCGCTATTTTATTATGTAAATCTACCAAATATTGTTGTCGTTGAACATTCAGTGGAAAACATTGCCATACAACACACTTTCAATTAACTGGGCATTTATATGGGTGATCAATCTTTGTGCAACTTTTTCCATTAAAAGTATTTTTTATCGGTTTATTATACATTTTATTTCGCTTCTTGCGATACCGTTTATAAAGAAAACCTTTTAACTTTCGAAAATAGGGGATATCGTAATTTTATTAAACCGCAAATCTCTGCATATACATATGCGAGCATAAAAAAAGGGGCAATCGCTATATTTTTGGTCCTCTTCGACAGTTGAATAGTTTCCAATAAAATGAGCCGCAGAAATTTCGATTCTATCCGACTAGAGGTGCTTTATTATTGATTTGTGTTTATTGCTGTACGAGGAAATCATTTTTCATCCAAATTACGTTGCATCGTAAATCGTAGTCAAAATTAGGCAGATTTGGAATAAAGAGCACGCTTTTATGGCGAAAACAAATATTATAAGGAAGAAGTGAATGGAATATAGTCTGGCATATATGCGATAATGTGCTTTGGTTTCCAATAAGCTTGGTGCTTTTGGTCTCGTGTTAATGCAAGTGCCTCTTTCCTCGGTTGCGAAAAAAGGATGAAATCGGAGATGCTTGTGCTTTTTATTTTGTGATTGCCTTGTCGACATGTTCGTTTAACATATCAGCGATATGAATAATTCATGTGCATATGAAAAACAAATATCTATACATTGAATAAATCAACATATATGGAAGCGCGCAATTTTAATTCTTTCCGAACAATATAAATGCAAATCCGCATCAAAAGGCTAATAAGATTTAATCTACGTAACGATAATTACGTTTTAATAGACGTACGCATGTTTCATACGAATTATTAGTAAAGTGGATACCGAAACTAATAACTGTCAGGACGAAGACGCTTAGCTCCTTATCAAAGGCAATAAAAAGGCAATTTTGTCCTTTTTTTAAACAAAAGGGAAAATATGTATAAATGAAGTATAATAAATCTTTAATAATAGTCCAGGCAACGAAGGGTTTTGACCCATAAAAAATTATTACAAGGCTGAAATTTGGATATTAGGTAGATAAAATTATGGTGAACTTAAAAAACCAAAGTTACAACTTCTATGGACCCGACGTCTAATTAAAAAAAATTAATTAAGATTATAAAATGGGTTATCCCGGTCTATTTTATAGTGCTCTGACCAAACGACAACAGTTACGTAAAAAATGTATAGGACATAATTTGTAGAGAACAAAATTCTCTACAAAAAAGTCCGCGACAGCATATATCCATCTATTACCGTTTATCTGCAATGTTTAATGAAAGTTGACTAATTATTTATCTGTGTCTCAAAGCGGTGAGTGCGGCGCGCGCTACCCTCGTCAGCAGAACCGTACTCAAGCATTTGGATTTATCGTCAATAGTGGTGCCCAGATTGATCTATCCATGTATTTATCAATAATTTGTAGATTTTTCAATAAAATAGCTTGAAAACTATTTTTATAAATTATAAATATAGTTTTATATTATAGATCTTTAAATATAACATCAAATTAAATTATATTAAAAAGTAAAATATATAATTAAAAAAAGTATTCAAATACATGTTTACAATATTGAATGTGATATTACAGACGACATTAATTAGAAGCAGTCAAATCTGAAATATAAAAATATATCTGTTATATTTTATTATTTATTCAAAAAATCTTTCTTACCTAAACCATGCAGTCATCGTCATCACTCAGCTCATCATCTTTGTAAAAATTAAATGGCGTAACATCCGATAAATCATTATTGACGTCTTCGGATTCGCCTTCTAGACAACCCAATTCATCCTGTATATACTGCGAATCATCGTAATCATTCTGCATCGTATTTCGAACAACTTCTGGATTGGAACATGAGTCGCCGCCACACCCGGTACAAATAGACGTGCATTTCAGCCCAGCTTTTCTGCATCCGCATCGTTTCTCACAATTTCCAGATTTACAATTGCAAGAAATCACATGTAAAAGATTGTCAGGCGCAGGAGAGTCTGGACCCATAACAGGCATCAACATACTGTTTGAAATCTTCCAGCCCCAATCTTCTGGTATAAGGTTATTCCCCATCCATTGCTGCACTTGGTAATACACACGCTTTACGTGCTCACTGCAGGCTGGAATTGTTGGTGGAAGTCCAGCCAGACGAACTTCTGTCTTGGCCCGCGATAAAGAAACCTTAAATCGCTTCCAGCGATATTCGTTTAAAGATGTCTCACTCGCATCAGCTCCATAAGCTGCTAGCATCAAAGTAGTACCAGCTGCTATAACTTCGGCAGAGGTGGAAAAGCTTTTCGTAAATACTAATGCTTGTTCATTTAATTTCGATCGTTTTGTGATAGCTTTTAATATTGTGTTTTTACCTTTGAGGAACAGTGCGTTCGTCGTGTCGCATCCAGTAAAGGCATGAGCAAGCAGAATGATATTTTTAAATTCTATGAAATCAGTCGAACGATAAATATCATCTAATTTATTTCCACGATTTGGCTTTCTAAAGTAGATTGTTTTATGCTCAGGAGTAAGAGCAGTGATAAGTACTAACAAATCTATGTCGTTTCCAACCACCGCTACATGGTCATGAATAGCAGACTCTTCAATAGCTGTTACAACAATTAAACGATCAGCATCTTCAATGGCTTGTTTTGTAGCGATTCCAGCGCTGTGCAGATGACGTGATAAATATTCAATAAAACGCCTTTTGTTTGATGAATTTGACAGGAATTTTGTCGCATTCAATGTTGCAATCATGTCTTCAGTAAATATAATTTCTGCTCCCATATTTTTTTGAAAGCGACGACTCCTTTCATACGACTTGATGCTGGTATTTACCTCATTATAGCCATCGAATACAACCACTACCGATGATCCGTAATTCCGCCGAATGTATTTTTCAAAAATTATAAAAATTTGTTTATAAGTAATTCCAAGGGGCCATATAACTTTGTGCAAAAGAAATCCTCCATCGATGATATTGTGCCAGTTGTTTATATGCGAAATTAACTCTAATCGGATTGGTCGGAAAGATTTATATAAATTTGATTTTGCCGTTTTCCGTATGCTTCCAGTCTCATCAAAGAGTGCTAATGGATATGGAGCAAGCTCAAATGCAAATGCATTTTTAAGTTGTGTATCGTCTCCTTTAATAATCGTCATTATTCGTTGAAATAATAACGTGGTGTCAACAGAAACTATTTCTCCATGAATTTTAACCCCGCGTTTCGCAAATGTTAACGACTTGACACGATTGGTTCTCTCCATTTTGATTGACGCAGCATCTTTTCCTGTCATAGCAGCAACACCGTTTAAACCAATATTAATTGCATCATAACAATTTATAGCCTCATCACCACATATCCCTGTTCCAATAGATATGATTTTATCTGTTTCTGGAAAGGGATTATGACCTCTTAGCCATTCTGTTAGTTTGGAAATATCGTTGTTATCCCGATTTTTCCGCCCCATTCTGGTGTCGGTGTGTTGTTCTGAGGTTTCCCCTCGTACATCACAAAAGTCTTCGAACTGCTCCATAATGTCACATGCGTGCGGTAACCCTAGAATGAAAGTCGCTAAAACACTTGGGGAGACTCCTCGGCCATGTGTTAGTCCACCAGATGACTTCATGAGACGCATAACTACTTGTTCAATCGTCAAGTCAGTAGGCATGCCAGCCCACTTTTTATCAGATCTACGAATCGTGAAGAAACCCTCATGAGTAAACTTCCAATACTCGTCGGGATCCATTATATTGATTAAGTTCTGCATATCCTGCAGATAAATCTGAGCATATTTAGCATACGCAAGGCGGCCAGTTGCATGAAAGAGGGGTAACATTTCTTGTATAGTTTGAAGATGCAATTCCCAATTGCCAAGGCGATCGGCTTCAATAAATTTTTTTATAGTAGTGACACAATTAAAATATTGTACCCACAATTGTGCTGTTGGTCCGTTGTTTTTGAGATTTGCAAGAGTACGTGTAATTGTATCGGCTATTGCCTGTAAACGGTAGTCATTGTTTACTGCTTCTAATGTCGGTGGATTATTCGTTAAATCTGCAAAAAGGGATGTTATATATTGCCGATCTTTGTCGTTAATGTTGTCTGAGCTTTCAATAACAATCTCTCCAAGGGCAACGTATGTAAGCAAATGAGCCCTCACTGCTCGTGAATATGCATGTCCTGAAAGCATTTTTTCAACCGAATTTCCAGCATAAATAGTTTTCCACAGATCTTCAACACCAGAACCTTCCATAATATATCCGATTGCTCCGAGATATGACATTAACATGTGGAAGCCGCCTAAACGAACTACCACGCATTTAAGTTCATTCTGTCCTAAAACACCAACGATTTCTCTAGCTTTTGCGTATAACGGCTGATCAAATGTGACAAAGCATGTTTTTTGGTTATTTTTTTTACATTCATCGACGGCAGCATGTAAAACCGTATTAATTGTGTCAATGTTTGATGGTGGTAGATTAACAAATGGCAAGCATAATACACGAGATACCTGATAATTCATTTTATTTGTGAGAAACTCCATATATCCTCTCCACATTGGCAAATCCTTTAATTGTAATGCTTTTCCCATGAGATATGCAGCATATGAAGCAGGGAAATTAGAATTTTCATGAACATTTAATACGTTCTTAAATATAATTTTCTGCAAACCTGATATATTAGACGTTCCGTAAGGGATGATATGTACATCCGCTTTTTTTGCTAGTTCCTCAGCTGATGGCATTTTCTCCAGCTTTTTGACACGTCCACGGCTAGATACTGCAGTTTTTGGAGTTATGCAACTGCATCCACCCATACAATGAAGCGTATTCAGTCCATCCAATGTACAAACATTATGATCAGCATTATCATAAACCAGTTGAATGAAGGCATTTTTATCAATTTCTGTTTTTGGATCAAGAATTGATGAAGCTTCGTACAAGAGAGTATTATGATAAGTAGAGCACATGCCTAATCGCGACAAAGCATTTATAATTAATTTTGAGCCGGTTTTTCTGTGTAAATACACACTCACAGCAAGTTGGATTGTTGAAATAAATGACTTTGGGCGTATAGCTGAAAGAATAAAATGAGCAAGCGTGTTACGTTTTACTTCGATAGATTTTGCAAGCACTGATTTTTTCTTGTTAATAAGAAGCTTATTCAAAAAAAAACACAAACTGTCCGGAATATCTTTGAGAACATCATCCAAAAACTGATCGGAACATGGATACGATTTTGTGTCGTAAACTTCACTAGTAATGTCTTCCCGAATTATTTCCGCTGCTGTTTCAACAATTCGCAATCGCTCATCTTTCGCTGTCTTCGCTTTATTAGTATACCATGAATCCAGTAAAATGAAGTGAGTGGCATCTTTTAACCATATGATAGTAGGTTTTCCTTCTTTTTGTAGAACGTTTAAATCATCTTTATAATGGCTTTTCAATTTTTTCAGCAAATAATTTGTCGTCGGCTTGACTTCCAACTCATTTATTATTTCAGATAACGTAAACAGACTATTGGAATTATTGTCAATGTAATTGCAAGCATCGATAAACGCCTTCTCTAAATCGTTATTAACAGGTCTACCAATACCACTGCCTTGCACCGGGGAACTCATAAATTTAAGAAATCGCGATAAACATGTTCCATGATATTTTGCTTGTACCATCATCAGTGGCGGGTTCGATTTCAAGAATTCATCAACTTTTTTTCCCCACTCGTCATTTCTTTCTTTAGCGGCATGCTCAATTGACAGCTGTACATCGTCGGATGTAACTGATGTAACAATATTATGTTTGCGATCAAGTTCTTCATTACAAAGGAAGCATACTTCTTCAAAATCAAAGTTATCACCAGTACTGCTTGTACTAGCGAGCTCCGCATCGTTTGTTGATGGATTTTGTAGAACAGGTATTTTTCGGCCTAAATTGTACAAAGCCCGACAATTTTTATGCAAGCGACACTTATTTATTCCTTCAAATTTCACCCACAGTTCATCACCGCGTTTTTTACTACACTTAATTAAAGTTTTTAAGCCTTTCAAAGTTACATTTACTATGTCACCACACTCTAAGCTCATATTACAAATAAAACAGTTAGTAGTAGCCGACATTTTCCAATATTTTGGTGAATTAAAATCGTGGATATGGACACCGTATTACGCTCGAATACGATACGATACGGTCCTGCCGGCGAGAGGTACAGGTAGCGCGCGCCGCACTCAACGCGTTCAGACACAGATAAATAATTAGTCATCTTTCATTAAAGATGGCAGATAAACGGTAATAGATGGATATATGCTGTCGCGGACTTTTTTGTAGAGAATTTTGTTCTCTACAAATTAGGTCCTATACATTTTTTACGTAACTGTTGTCGTTTGGTCAGAGCACTATAAAATAGACCGGGATGACCCATTTTATAATCTTAATTAATTTTTTTTAATTAGACGCCGTGTCGATAGAAGTTGTAACTTTGGTTTTTTAAGTTCGCCATAATTTTCTCTACCTAATATCCAAATTTCAGCCTTGTAATAATTTTTTATGGGTCAACATAGGAAATTGGTCTACGTTGCCTGGACTATAAGGACGTATATATTTTGAGGCAGTCTGGGACCGTTTAGCATTTTTATAGAAAGAGCAGATATGGATCAAAACTACCCTTGTCTTGCACCACACTTCGTCCAGAAAAATGGGACGATAAAAAGCGGCGTATATTCCAGCCAGGGAAATGTAGAGGAAGAGCTGTTATGTCTTATATAATATAAAGAAGGAGGAGGAGGAGAAGCGCAGCAGCAGGAGCAGGAATGCTATTGAAAATAGAGGAGAGGGGAATCATATTATATGCTCATATAAAGGCTTGACAAAACCCACTTTCTCAACAACTTGTTCCTGTCGGTTTTTATTATCTTCATACATGTCGTCAGACAATACACACATATACGAAATGTTTGACTTAATGTCTAATAAATGCAATGCTGATGCCATCAAGACATGACTTTGCATTTTATGACATATACCGCACACGAAATTTCCCTTGTACTTTGCAAATTTTATAGTCACTCGTAAATTCTTTCTGGCGTTTGGATCTTGAGCTCTCAATTTAAATTGTCAAAATTGTATGCACTTTGTGCGATGTTGCTTTTGAATGGTAATTAATTAGGTGGCTAGCAATAAAACAGAAAAATGCTTTCAGGATAATAAATGGCTGATCGAAGTTTGGGTGCATTATAGAGCCGTTTGGCGTTTTATCGATTCGGGTTAGAAAAATAATAAATTTGTTATTAATGGAATGATATAAAGTTTGTCAGGGGAGACATATTTCAAAGACAGTCAGGTATTCGGAGCATTTCATATGGAATCTGTCCCTCAGGTCGCTTATGAGACTAAATTCTAAATGGCACACTTGCGACTTTATATCTTTTGCATAATTATCCGCATTCGGATTATAAATAATAGACAATCGTTTATTCCTCCAGTTTGCTCGCATTTATTTTTATCAGCAGCGATATTTAGTATTTTTTTATTTCGTCCTGGAAAGCTTTTGGCAAATTGGAGCAATTTAGAAGAACTGTAGTCGATAATTAAAAAACGAAAAAAAGCTCATTCACTTTCTACAATTTTCCTGTTCTTTTCACAGATAAACCCCATTTCTTTTAACATCTTGTAATTGGATAGAAAATCTCATGTTTGGCTGCGACTGTCTGATCGATTGCTTCTCAATTCATTCACTCGGTTGCCACCTTTTTTCTCCATGCCATATTAATTAAAGTGCAAAAGTGAAAAATCCAGTAGCTTGTTTACAATATTTTGCGGTACAAAGCCTAATTAATAAATGAGAAGTTTGGACAGTTTGGACTGAAATAAATGGAGATAGCGAAGAGTTGATAGAAAAGCGAACCGAAGCATTGAGCTTTCATCCAGTACAGTATCTCAACAAAAGGGTCTGCAAAACCACTATTTTGGACATGTGTCTGACATTTTCTACTTTATCCACTCAAGCACTAAATGAACGGAATTTTCTTATGATATTTGTTGGAGCTTTATTACGATTTACAACAAAATTTTGGTTATTGCCAATTTATAATCTCGAGCATTAACAAAGTTGTGCTTTGGTTTAATGGGGGATAACTAGTGTTAAAGGTACCGTCATAAATTCAAAGTTGAGATATAAATTTAACTAAGCAAGGCAGGAAATAATAATAATAATTGTACCCTTTTGAACTTTGTAACAAAGTAAAGAGTCTGGATATTGTAAATCAAACGTTATTTCTTTTTCGTCTGGATGGAGCCAAACATGAATAACGTTGATATAAAAGTGCGCTCTCACATATGTGAATATTTTCTTTTGTCCGATTAATCGTAGGACACGTAAAACGCTTTGGGAAAACTTAATCAACGTATGCACCATGAAGTTAACATCGTTAAGCAACACATTAAAAGCACGTTAATTTTGTGCAACTTATAACAACTTTAAACCGAGCTATGTGGTGGTTGTTACCAGCCAGCATTGCCATAAAGCATAAAATCCGACCACAAAACTGCCAACAAAACAATTCACTTTATATAATATCCAGCATGCATAAATTTCGGTTCAACCATCAGGATTTCTGGTTAGTCAACGAGGCCGAAATTTGGTATGGCTAATCGAATCCGAGTAGAGTTAATTGATGGACAGTCAGTCAAGTCACAAAGTTCTGTTCTTTGTCCTCTATCATTGCGATCACAACGTGACGCTACATTGAATATGATAAATCGATACTATTCCACTAATTAATTATAATTCTATGTCTTCCGCAACGAACAATACATCTAAGTTTACAGCTTAATTGATATCAATTAATAATTAATCGCGTATATGCAATCACAGCTCAATTTCAAATTGTTATGTTCCATAGTCAGTTTTGAAAAAACGATTTAAAATTTCTTTGCCATTCTTCGAATTTTTTCGGAAGTCTGTAGGAAAGTCCTCAAAAGTCCTTAATATGCCATCCAATTTCGAAATTTTCCCCAAAATCTCCTTTAAAAAGCATTTTCTAGAAGAGCTTTTTCTCCATTTCTTCATCCAAAGCCTTTAAATATATTTTTAAAAATCTTCGAAATTATCTAGAGCTCCATAAAATTGTCAATCGATAGCTCCTCTAATTAATTACCCCTAATTGGGTATTTATCTTCCTCCGAACAATACATCCCCGTCTGGCTTAATTGATTTCAATTTATAATAAGATACCGAAATTTGAGAATCAAACTCAAATATAATATCCGCTTGGTGCAATTTTGCAGATGCAATTGAATTATTGATAAAAGAATTAGTAAAAGTGGCACAATGCAGCTGAAGCTAGTAAAAACGAGCGTGGTATTCATGGATGTGTATGTTTTGCAGAAAAACTTGGATATATATTGTGTATTGAACGTAAATTCCAAAAAATATGGAATTTTATTGTGTACGTGATGACGTTGTGATGCATCAAGCAACGTTGATATCTTTAATGGACTTTTATTGTGGAAGTATAAGAAAATATGCGATAACATAACAAGCAGATCTGTTGGTTGGGAGCTTTCAGGAAAGTTGACGACCTCGCCATATAATGCGAAAAAAGTCGTCAAACTTATATTCGTTCCAACCATTGATTGCAGGAATAATGATAATACGGGGTTGACACGATAAGGGTGTAATTACACAAATACCTTTGCGGCAAATTAAATTAGTTTGCATGTTTTGTGCGAATTATTTCCATCCATCCAGTTTATTATTATGCTCTATCAATAATTAAATACTAATTGACAGGAATTCTTCTTTTTCCTGCCGCCGCGGAGAAAAAAAAAACTTTCCCTGATGCCGGTAATTCTTTTATTATTCCTCGCGCTCCTTGTTCCGCTACCTAATATGGCATTCATTTTATCTTTATTCTGCAGCTCAAGAAGGATTAAGTGTCGTATACTTAATCCTGCTGCTACAAAATTCGCAGGTGCTTTCACGCTTATCTTTAAATTGGAATACTGTAAAGCAGCAAATTTATTTCCAGCTATAAAGATATTCACTTCTTTATGTTCCGCCAACATATATCATCCGTAATTCATATTTTCCTGCTGCTCTGGGTCAGCGGCGCATCCCCAAACTTTATCTATATCTCTGAATTTCAATTCTTTACAAACCAGTTACAGGATTTTTACATATCATAAATTAGAAAACTTTTAGTTTCCCCTAAGATACTTTGAAGATTCAAATAATTTGAATTTCGCGCTCAATTTATGACAGCAGGGTTGTCTAGTGACTTTGTGTTGGACACACTGATGTCTACTATTACTGCCATAGTGACATTCCTTTGTAATTTCCATTCTTTCCGAATCGGTTCGTATTTTCTCCATTAAATAATCACAAAAGCGACTTGACTACATTATCCCGGAGTTCCGTTCGTCAGGTATTGGCATAATTTGACGTGGAGCAGTATAGAACGTCATCATGGATCGGTAAGCATGTTCAATATTTGCAGTGCTGATGAATCCTCGAGTTGAGGTTGACGTAACGACTTTGTCCTCCCTATTTGGAGTTTCGGTCTCGTTAGAAAAGCCCATCGTTCTGATACTATAAGCCAGACGTTTATTTTAATATGAACTGTATGTTGGAAGCACTTCCAGGATTTAATTGTAGCTAATTTTGCTAATATAATATTATTGAGACCGCTCGTCGCACGTGTGCAAAGAAGTCGCAATAATAATCAAGTAGAAAAGCCTTCATCGATAACAATAACATAATTTTCGCATATAGCGCAATCGTAATTGTAATATTAATTAACAAGCATGGCGCATTCATAATAGAACACACCGTCGAGCTAAGTGTTCATTAGTAATTACATTAACGAACGATATTCGACTACAATAAGTTCACTTAATGACACGAAAGCTCCTTTAACAAAAAGCACCAACAACACTCTATTTACCCGACCCAAAAGATGGAGTGAATTAAAATCATCGAGCATTTGCATATAGAGATTCGATCTATGGGTGTTTCAGCACAGATGTTCCAATTACAATTTGTGAATCAACGTTTGACATGGCCTAGGGACTCCAATACACACAGGAGTGCGGATGCATGTTGCAATTATATTCTGATGGCATTCTGACAGGTCGCGAACAACAACAACACCACCGAATTTGCAGAGTGCATGTGTCAGCTCCAATTTCACACAACAATTCAGCCCATACAGGTAATTAATACCTACTATGCTTGGATGCACTCCAAACGCTAAGATTTTTCTGGTAAAGCCAAAATAATGGCCGCTCCAGTAATTTTTGACAGTTTTGCCTGAAAGTTAGGTTAAGTGGGTCGTATCAATTTCTTTGGTTATGTCATTTGACCAGTGGTTTGACAATGGTAAGATTATCCATCATGACATTGTGCTCGAAAATGTTTGCGTCTCAGATTTGGTGCAACTAATCCAATTTTCTTGTGACCGCACGTTGATGTGGTTAAATGGATGTGGAGAGTAGACAAAAGAGGGTCAAATAACAAACAAGTCGTTTGGTATTCCGGACATGGACCACCCCCGAAAACTATATATTCCATTTTAAGATGCAACTTAATTTATCTATAGTTATAACTAGAGTGGGTTCTTATGGGACGGATAATGTTGGATTCATTATGCAGAAGGATATCATCCAGCTGGTACGTAGTTACTACTAACATACTGCTTACACGCTGCCCGAATAAAATTAATTAGCGGAATTTATTGCATCCAATAATGGCACGAGGTCCTGGCCAACTTTAAATCTCGGTTAGTCCTTTAATTATGTATTCAATGCACCGTGGGGCCAC
The DNA here is from genome assembly GCA_963556235.1 of Cryptophagus acutangulus. Taxonomy (NCBI): domain Eukaryota; kingdom Metazoa; phylum Arthropoda; class Insecta; order Coleoptera; family Cryptophagidae; genus Cryptophagus; species Cryptophagus acutangulus. The sequence goes on along the minus strand of OY744562.1, from coordinate 1,052,607 downwards.
TAAAAAGGCCAAGTTAACACGTAAAAATTAGGACGGACAATTTATTTACAAGTTTGTTGCGTGTCAAATGCAGCTCAACCGTAAAGTTCGAAGCAAATACGACGACCGACGACTGCTCGTATTAATATTAGACATATAAAGTTTGCTTCAAAGGGTCACGCTATTTGACAAAGTGTACCCTCCGCTCTTGTATTGCACGAAAACATCGCTTAACTTAATAACTTATAAAACAGTTAAGATTGAGTTTACAAGCCGCAACTTGACTAAATAAATATCCAACCCTTTACGTTAAACCGGAACAAGCAAACTGTGTGACATGTGGATGACAAGTTTTCGAAATCTTCTAAAATTTCACGCAAAAATAAATGACACAGTAATTATATGGCTTTTACACATTTTCTGTGAACGTGTAGAGTGATTAATCAAATGATCCCGTTTGGAAAAAGAAAGCTTGCTTCCAACTATATCGTATTAAGCTATTAGGTTAAGCACCAGCAGCAGCAGGAAGGATATATAGACTTTTGTGCAGAGCAAACTTTGCACTTGCAAATGACTAATGCCTTTTTTAATAGCGCATTCAAATTAGAGCACTTTAAATTCTAAGGAATGATTTAAAAGAAGGATTTTCTCGAATTAACATTAACGTGAAGAAGCAGTAGCAGACTTTGCTGCGAAATGGGATTACTAGATAAAAATATCAACAGTGTACAGAATGCAATAAACATTTTATGGGCAACTATATATTTTTTGGGTGGGAAAGCTCCTCTAAATTAGAGTTCAATAAAAGTCCAATATCGAAATCTATTACATACTAAAAACAGAGAATCGATTTTTTTGTGAATGGAACGCCTAGCTGCTTTTAATTAACGCATTAATTGTTAATTATAGTCGCTTTTTTATTGAACAAATAGCTTGCGTTAAATTAAAGGCTTTTAATTTAAAACTCTATCCATTATTTAAATGATTGAGCTTTAGAGCTTTTATGAGCTTAGATAAATAAATAAATTCTATTGTGAGAAATTGTTTCGACTAGAAAGAAAAATATTGCGGGGTGGCAAAAAATAAAAAGAGCGATGATTTAAAGCCATTAATATTGAGAATCTACAATATTCTTTCGTATAGTTTGAAAATCCTTCTTGGTCCCTCCGCCTCCGCTATCCAGCGCGATATTAGCAAGCTGTGATTTATAGCAAAACCCCTCCTGACAAAGTGCGAATGAGAAAAGAAAATGATAAAAGTAGGTTCTCCATGTCGAGAGCAGTTGGCATCTTCGGGAAAAGCTTAAAGATTACTTTTCTATATAACACTCAAATTTCTGGCTCTATTGTTCGACGACATAGTACTCTGTTTCATATCAGTTTCGTTCGTACATCAGCAAATTAATTTTTTAAATTATGCATAATGTAAAAAATGATTATTATTATTCTCTCGGAATTTTCAGTTGTTTCGAGGATTGTTGGGAACGAGAACAAGGCAAAAAGCGCCGAGTATTTCATGCTTGAAAAGTCCTTCAGCGAGTGCGGAAAAAGATTCTTTGACCTGGCTCGAAACCTTAACTAATGGTGTTTTATGTCCGTTTAACACCCGCCGGACAAAGTATATAACCGACGAAGACTTTCCAACAAAATGCTCCCTTGTTTTCCACTTTATTATTAGGCTTGTCAAATATATTTTTGCAGCTCGCTTATTTACATGCAAATGCGAATTTTTCGGCATTAAATTATGTCATTGGAGAGATAAAAATAACGCATAATTAGATTTTTAATTAATTTCGTATAATAAAATTATACGAAACGTGTTTTAATTAAAATGTATTGAATTATGTTTAATTAATTTTAATTTTTAATTAACCAATTAATTATATTGCATATTTTACTCCACTCATATTCAATATAGAATATTTTAGTTCATAGTTCAAAGAACTTTTTAAATTTACCCTTCAAAATATGTTTCAAGCTTTTGTTCTAATGAAGTAAACTTTTAATACTGATTAAAGAACTTTGCGCAAAGTTCACGTGCACTAAACATTTTTAAAACTTGCAATTCAAATTAAAAAGGTTTAAAACTGCAGGGCGACAAAAAATGATCTTCAGGCGCAGAAAGTGCGCATTTTCCGCTCGCCGCTCTCTCAAAACGGGCAGCATTTTTTTGTTCAGGATATTCATGATTGTAAATAGAATTTGCCATGCATCCGTTGTTGCTTGTTTGGTGGAAAAGCAAGTTCAATTAAGAAAATACATAGCGGAGAGAGTAGAAAGTTTTCAGCCAGCAGCAGGAAAACATCTTTCTGTAAACCTGCATAATAAGTTGTTGCAGAGAAGAGGAGTGTTTGTGTTTATATTAATTATACAACATACACACTCTAATAGAACAAGGTAGCGGAAATAAGTGGGAAGAGCACATAAATGTGCTGGCGCACTCCAATCTCGATTTTGACAAGACAAATTCAACAATGCTCAAGTGACATCATCATCATGAGCACAAATTTGCAAACATCGATTTGTCTTCCACTCTTCACTTTGCATTGCAAATTGCAAACTTATTATTTTTCCTTTTGCCATCCTCGTCGTCTATAGTTTACTTTTTCATCGCAAAAGGAAAATTATGCACGAAATAAGAGCTTCGTCTTCAATCTAAAACCACTACTAAATTATTTATAATAAAATATATATTGCCATCTACGTTAAATATTAAAAGCTTTTTTAAATAAAACCTCTCCGATATTTTTATTAATTAAACCATTTAATTTCGTATGGACAAACAACAAGTGTAATGACATATTAAAAAGGATTATTCTTTTGTATTTGCTTTGTTTGTTCTCGTCTGGCTCTATTTAAGTAGATTGGTTTGTTTTTCAATTCTGTTTTAATTTTTTTTTTGGCAATGTAAACCTGGTCGGATTTAGATTCATGATAATTAAAAAGCGAATTTAAATAATTTACATGTGCCTCTATTTCAAATGCCTATACAACAGCGAAAAAGGAAAATCCAATCCGGTGGTTTTAAAAAGGGTCGAAACAAAATCTGCCTCCCAAAGAACCGGCTTAATTGAATATTTTTCGGTTAAAATATTTTTCTTTGTGGATATATGTTTGAAGATATTTCACAAAATTTAAAGAATCTCAAAAATATTGTCAGAGAGTCTCAGAAAATGGAAGGAGTCTCAAGGAATCTCAGGAACTCTAAATTGTAACAATACGGATCGAAATAAAGTCCAATTAAAAGGATTGAAAGGATCTGGATGACAAAATCTGCCATAGGACGGAAGAAAGAGTTTTAATTAATATTTTTTAGTGATCGTTCTTTGTATTATATCTAAAAGTCGATTGATTCGAAATAAATTGAACCGCGCATTAAAAATGGAAACGCCGACTTTTCTAATTTAGTAGCGCTTGATTAAGTTTGTAAGTCTTGTTCTTATAGAGCGCAAGAGTTCAGCAGTTGGTGTAATGAGAGAAACTGGCGGTGCAGAAATCCAGCAGACCGCCGCCACATTAAATTTTTATGAAACAATTAGTCTGTGTTGTGCCTGGGTAATAGATATCATTGTAACTTTTAATAGGATGACGTTCCTCCTTTTCTTTATGCGTCGATGCAATTTCTTTGAGCTTACAAGAAAATTGCCAACAGCAATCACGAAACTTTTTTAATACGACGAAGTACTTTACAAATTGTCCGACCATTCGAGGACTAATTAATTCACATCCTTTCCATAGTACTACTATATTTTCAATATATATTTGGGGTTTGTAGAGATGAGATTGGATTGAAATCTACTTATTTTGGAGGCTTTTGAATATTAAAAAATGTGTATTTCATATTATTACATTTCCACAAGCGAATCCATCTGCTCCCTGCCTACATTTGCAGACTAGACTGACATTCATTTCGAATATGAGATACGACTTATTCGTGTTTGGAGAAAAATAGTGGAAAAGTGAAGCCATACTTCTTGTCAGTGTATGAAGTAACAAGATAATACTAGGGATATGAATTATTTATCCTAGTGTTGCAGGATTTCCATGTCTTGAATTATTTAAGCGACTTTTGAACGCGTGCCGCATTCGCGTTCGCCGAATGCCGCGCAGTGCGCTTCGACCTTAGCCGTTATAATTTGCGTATTTATTTCAATGTTTATAATATAAAAATATATTAGCTTTGTCGAAGAAGACAGAACTCATTATAAAACCGTCATTATACTTTATTTTTATATTCCAAGTTGCACAATAAATTCCGACGAATATAACACTCACAAAAGAATGTTTTTTATTATCCCCTTTTATTCTTCCGTTATTTTAATTGCATATTTCCGTTATTTAGTGTACTTTTATAATAGAACTTAAACAAAAAGTCTGATGCACATCTTCTTATCTCGTTTAATTTATAGTCTTCACGTTTAATTCGCAAACGACGACAAATTTAATTGAACCAATCGAGAATATACATAAAAATTGGAAATAACAACGGAAAGTTTTAGATTTGTTTTAAACATGTCACCGATATACGATAGGAATTTGTTAACCAAATGAGCTTTTCGGAAGTTCGTTGAGCCAGAAAAATTGTAAGAAATCGCTTGGCACCGTCATAAACAGATTTTCATATTTCTCCTAATGTTTGGCTCGATAATAAACTTTTCAAAAGATCAGCATATTAATTCGTAAAGAGAAGAAAAAAAAATGTGGAAACATGGAAATCGAGGAAGGATCAAAGGGCGGCGATAATTTCACAAAGCTTGCATATGGGGATGAGGATATTTGTGTACCTTGTGAAAGAGAGAAGCGCAAAAAAGATTTAGCATATGAGCGGGTAGCAATAGAATGCATTTACATTGGAAACTGAATTATCGTTTGAATTGGAACTGAGCTGAACTGAGAATAGAGAGGAAAACCCCGTCCCCGCGTATTGATTGCATACCCCATTGCAGCCAACATTGTGGAAAATGCGACGGATTCCCCCACTGGAAGAGCAGATAACAGCTCAAACACTTTTTAACCTTTCCCGTTCAATTTAAGGGAACGGACCACCCTCGGATGGTGGAAATTGAATTAGAACTCAAAGAAGGAAAAAAACTATATTTGTTGTTATTGTACGTTGTATGCGTGATGGTAGAATAGAGGAAATTAAATATGTATGTGCGGCTTTATAATAAATAAAACAAATGGTATTATAATAGCGATATTTACGAGGCGAGCGCCGTTTACTTTTGAATTACAATTTGCTTCCTTATGGATGGATAATAAAGAATTTTCCTACTATATGAGAAATTTAATTTTATGAAAAGCGCATAAAACTGTTGCAATAATTTTCCCTTGAATAGATAAAATATTATTTTCCTCCTTGACCATATTGCAGAATATATTTCCAGCTCAATAGAATCCTTCCTGTTCAATATTAAAGATAATATTCATTGTGCAGCGCAAGATACGATCAAAGTTACTCGCAGATATTTGCGTTTTATTAAATGTGTATCGACAAAGAAAAATCTATAGTATGCACAAACTTAAAATGGTAAATTAAATAAAAATTGCAAATACACTTAATTAACCGGAAAATTTGCAACACAAACAGTTATTTCAACAGAAACAACAACAATGAATTTATAACTGGGCAGCAATTTGTTTTCTATCAATATTTTTGATACAAAAGAAAAATAATTCGATGGATATGAAAACAATTTTAATTCACCGCGAAGTTAATTGGAAAATATTGTTATTTGAATTTGGCGCGTCAAAGAAAGATGGCCGCCCGACGGAAAGTCATTTCGGCCATTTTTTTCCGACAATAAAAATTACTTTGTTTTGACGTAAAGAAGATGCTCAATGTGTGTGAATTCGGTAAGTTTGTAGAGTTACTTTGTTAATTAGTACGTTCTTGATTACGCAAGCCTGCACCCCCATTCATTATTAAGAAAGTTCTATATACAGATAGTTTGCTCCATAGTCTATTAGGAGGCTGAACTAATGCAGTCGAGTTGATTTTGCTTGGTGTGAAAAAGTTTCGGTTGATAAGTGCATGGCGCAAATACTTTTGAACAATTTACATGTCTAGATCTATTCGCCCTCAAGCAGCACCATACTATTCCTCCTTTATTTATACTCACGTATAAGTAGTTTAGTGTGGTCTGTTTTATGATTTCGAAGTGGGAAGAAAAGCTTTTTAAACATGATGCCTTTTGAATAAGCAACGAGCTTTACATTTGTCCTCTGCTATTTTTCTTTTGCATACATATTTTACATACCCGCCAAGCTTATGTGGCCTGAAGACAAAGGATTTTCTTATTTTCTATTTCTGTGGTTAGCAGGGATTGATCCTGAATTTACATATTTACTTTCTTGCCTTCAGGATGTACTGCAAATTCCAACAAAAGTTTAATTATAAACATTTTTGTTCGGTTTACAAATAGATATCATTTACACACGCATAATGTACGTTTTGTTAAATGAGCGAAAGGGGTTGAACAACACGATGAACTTAATTTTCAATCATCAGAGCTAGCAGTGCGTGTGAACCCGCGGGCATTCAATTATTTATTAATTTTCTACGTTCCAGCTCTGTCCAATCAATCTTTCTATTGACCGAATAGGATTGAAGATTTTGTGATATTTTGTATATTCCAAGATACCCACTGATTTATTTATCATGCAAGATATTCAATCAGAAATGTGACTTGGGGTTGCTTGGATGGCATTTGCGGTTTAACATAATTGAGGCAATACTTGTGGGAATTTTCAAATAGTTTGTGTGTTGATTAATTAAAAGTTCAACTATAACATGGCAGATGGCATTAAATTGCAATCGAGTTATATTTTTGTGAAAGCCACAACTTTTATTTATTTAAAATAAAAGCTCTTAAAGTGAATGCAAATAGTTTCAGTTGAAATTAGACAAAACCAACATTGATGCGACATAGAAAAAGGTATCATGCCTTTTTGGCGCTAATAAAGAAATGTGCTGACTAGTGTGTGCTTCAAAGGACATTAAAGTAAAAACAGGACGAAAAAAAATCGGTGCGCATTTTCGCCTTTCCTATTTTATTTTCGTTGAATTGAAATGCCACGCATTTACTATCGTCGGTCAATTCTGGTTAAATTCCAGAAAAGGTCTTCATGAATAGACTAATATGTTTATCTCCCGAAAATTCGAAAAGTCTATCATCGATAGCGGCGAAAATTTAATTACGAATTGAGGAGGCAACTCGTGAAAAAGACCCATTAATCGAGTCGGTGATTTTCAATAATGTTTAAAGTATTAAATTCCAGAAGCTTTCCTTACTGATACTTGTTGATATTAATATATTGATTTATTATTTTCGTGCTTTATGAAAATATCACTCGAGCAAATTAGATTTGTTATGCAAGCGTACGAAACATGCAAACAAAACCGTTCCGATTATTTTTCCTTCTTTTGTCGTGTATTATAACTACAAGGAGGAAATGTAGATTTTAAAAACGCAGAGGCTTTCAATCTTGTACCAAACTATTAGCGATTTATTTCGCTAAGCTGAAAGCCACGCTTGAAATTGGTTTTCTAAATTGTCAAATGCATATGCGTGTTTGCTTTCATATTAGAAAAGTGTAGTTTGAATAATTTAATAAATAATTGACAAAAAAGTCCTTCGAATTCCGCACTATCATTGTCAAGGTAAATAATTGCAAAACAGTTATAATTGAAAATTCCCATCCAGTGAACTTGCCAAAGTTAAATGGATTAAATGGAGTTGATGTAAATTTGTGCCATATCAGTGCGAAACTAATTCTAATTACAATTTCAATAGTGTAAAGTAGAAACCGCAGCCCAGAAGTCCAAAACTTGGACAGAGGTTTGCACTTGACATGGAGCACTACTCCAGAGACCGTGCAAGACGCCAGTTTAATTTGTTCCTTCTTTTTCCATCCATCAACATCTTTGGCAGCACATTTTATTGAATTCTAATATCGGAAGATGCGATGCGATGTTTCAATGTCAAAGACAACAGTACAAAGGACTTGGGGGGTCCTAACTAAGACTCTGAGCCTTCCTATACTTCAACTTCCTGTCGTTAGTAAAGATATTAAACTTAAATCAGGCAGCGAACGTCCTGTAAAGACGTGATTGCTCGTTAGACACTTTCGGGATCGTTTGAAGTTATGGGTTTCATATTTACATTATTCATGCGAAAGTGCGTTTGTTGGCATTTCACCCAATAACATCTACTAATCATTGGAGATCAGATTCAGCGTCCGTATAATTTCGTTAACTATTCACACTAGTGTGGACTGATTTGTGGTAATTTGTGACAATGTTCACGACTACCTGTGCACTAGACAAACACACTCTTGAGGTTGACGTTCAACTTGGCTGAATGTCTTGTTTCTGCAAACTGAATTTATTTGCATAAAACCAACCACCTTTACCATGTTTAATTCTATTACAACAAACTGTTCTTTCGACCAACAAAACCACAATTAAACCACATCAACATGTTTGCATTCAATTTAATATTTTGTAAGAAATCAAAAATAAATAGAAAAGTCTCCTTCGTCGACAAATTGCATATTTGGCCTAAAGCTCAATCTTGATGAAGTCGAAAACAAAAAGCCTATAGAGAACGTCAACAATTTCTTATCATGCAGATAAAATAAATATGTTATAAAAATGAAAACCGACAAAACAAACATTTATTAGTCAAGCGATTCGAAGAAAAAGCATATATTGTAATAGCCCTCGAACCATGGAAGACGAAAGGATATAGTTTGAAAAGTGCCATCCATGACATTGCTGTGATTGAGAGCCATCAAAATCCACCAATTTCAGCAATCCTTCTTTACGAGCACAGACAGATTGTACGATAACTTTTTCCCTTTTTTATTATCATATCCTTTCAATGTAATTAATTCTTGTTACTATAAAAATGCGAAACCCCGGCGACTCCGCCAATGAATGCGCTTGCGCAGTGAAATGTATTCCGCGTCTTGTGGCGCCACCTTAAGATTAATGTTTGTTACAAACGTCAATGATTGTTTCAGACGTCGCAAGGCAACAAAAAAAGTTGTAATGCTGAAAACACATTTTCAGTTTTCACTTGCTTTAGCAACATATCTCTATAAGTGCAAAGAGTGACAAGGGAGACAGTTTATTCTGGAGCCCCAATCAGATTGTATGTTACACAGTTATCTCAAGTCATTGACTGTACGAAATGTCATAGATAAAACGGAAGACATTCGTTTATATATAAAAAAGATGTGCTATCTACCAGTAAATTACGACGAAATCTTTCGAGACAAACTCCATTTACCATCCATTCTCAAAAAGTATCTATTAGCAAATTCGTTCATTAATATTCGTTCCATGCCTTTGCACCGGTGTATTATTTCCAAGGAAAAAAAATCTAATATAAAGTTTTCCCTGAAACTTGCGAAATATTAATAACTTTACATTTTCAGCTACTTTTTTGGCCAACGGGCAAACTCAAATGTATTGTTATTTAATCGAGTTAGTCTTGTCATTTTGATCTATAAAATTGGACAGTGTACGTGATATTTTACGAGTTTGGCTCAGAGTCTTTAAGGACGACAGGCTAAACCTCAATTTCAAAATAAATTGAGTTTGTTGAAGATAATGCTGAAAAATGCATTATCACTTGAAAAGGGCTCTATCGGGATGTGACACTATTTATTAATTTTAATTAATCCAAACGCGTCAAACATGATTATAATGGTCAATCTATTATTATTTGTACGTGAAAAATCATTCATCCTGCACTAATTAAGTTTGATTTTGAAATATGTGGGCTGTAGTTTTCTGCCGCTTTATTACACATAACTAGATAGTAATTTACGATTTGGCCGCATAATCCAGATCTCTCTATTAACAAAAGATTTATTGGGACAGAATGACAAATAATTTTGGAAATGTTTTAGGTAGGTATAAAAAATGTTGCCGGATGTTTATCATTCTGTTTTTCAGCGGTTATTATTAACAACGGTATTATAGGGGTTTGCTGGCTACAAATTCCGGGTATTTCAGGACCCGACATATTTTAGTCCAAGAGCTCGCGTCAAAAAAATGCAAGAGTTTTCTCAAGCTTCATATTTTGAGATTGAGTTCCATTTCAATCATGAAGAGCCAGCCCAGAGTCAGCAGATCTGCCGGTCGAACACCTGGCGCTGAGACTCTTGAAAAGGTGTAAAATTAATTAGCACCACTAAACTGTTTTCGGAAAGCTCAAATTTCGTATCTTATTAGTAAATCTAATATAAAACACAAATCCAATAGTCAGACAGCAAAATAACGGGACGCGTGGAGTCAGCGCTACCCTATATATGTCAAAAAAATAATGCTGGCGTAAATGTTTTCTCAACGCTCAAATTTTGTAAAATATTAAGTTAAACTTTAAAAAGCACAAAACTAACAGTCAGACACATTTTTGTTAGAACCCTGCCAGTCAGCAGTCGCTAGAAGCGAAGAAAGCAAGTGCGTGCAATTTACGGCGGCGGGGTCTAATAAATTAATTAATTGAAAATTCGTGGTTTATGATTTTGTAAAACTTGTTTATTTAACTTCTGGATGGAATATATCACATATATCCATATATATTAAGTCCGGACCGACTACGATGATTCCAGTGGAAAACGGTTGGCAAGAAATCAATGGCCGATATCAGTTTGACTGGTACGAAGGGAATCAACTGCCCAATTTCATTGGCGATGTGTTAATTCAACCGGATACATTACCTACAGGTAATTTTTGCCAGCCGACTTGCAATCTGATTCAATACTTCACACATTAACATAACATATTGCTAAACGTTGAATTTTTCTCTATACAGATGCTGAATCTTCTACAACTGATGAAACTGAAAAAGATGATTTGATTGAAGAAATATCGGACGACTTAGGTGGAAGTAGTAGTGAAGAAGGTATGATGGTGGAAGTAGTATGATGGCAACAGCGATTTTGATTGATAAGTTTTAAAAAAAAAAAATTTTTAAAAAATTTGTCACTTATTTCGCTATTTTGTTTTATAAATCGATGAATTTTTTTTGATAATTAAACAACCACGAATCACCAATTAATTTATTTATTAGAGCCCGTCGCGGTAAATTGCACGCACTTGCTTTCTTCCCTTCTAGCGACTGCTGACTGGCAGGGTTCTAACAAAAATGTGTCTGACTGTTAGTTTTGTGCTTTTTAAAGTTTAACTTAATATTTTACAAAATTTGAGCGTTGAGAAAACATTTACGCCAGCATTATTTTTTTGACATATATAGGGTAGCGCTGACTCCACGCGTCCCGTTATTTTGCTGTCTGACTATTGGATTTGTGTTTTATATTAGATTCACTAATAAGATACGAAATTTGAGCTTTCCGAAAACAGTTTAGTGATGCTAATTAATTTTACACCTTTTCAAAAGTCTCAGCGCCAGGTGTTCGACCGGCAGATCTGCTGACTCTGGGCTGGCTCTTCATGATTGAAATGGAACTCAATCTCAAAATATGAAGCTTGAGAAAACTCTTGCATTTTTTTGACGCGAGCTCCCCGACTATTTACAGAAAGCAGGCAGGAGAGGATAAGACGTCAGGAAAGAATAATTTTCACGGTGAATTGCTCAGAATTTGAATACGTTGTAAAGTTCGTAGAGCGTGCAGAATAAATTACAACGAGATAGAATTTTCATAGAAACCCTTTATGGAACTGGGCGATTTCAATATGATGGCGTAAAAAATGTATATTTTTATAGGGTATTATTTTTTATTCGATCATAACTTGCCAGCAATATAGTTTTGATGAGGATTATCCTTTTATTTCTAAGAATGTGAAGAAAATAAACTTTTACGTTTTATGGCGGGAAATATGAAAATTGTTGTTAGTGCGACTGTTTTTTAGACAACTTCCAATTGAGCAGTTTGAAAGGCAAGCCAAATCGAATTGGAAAGCAACACAAAAGTGCCAGTTGCAACTTAAATAATTCCCTATCTAAAGAGATGAAAGACATTTTCTTAATAGCAAAACCCATAATAAGGTCTCGCAACATCAAAGCTCACAGTCGTAATCAAGTTCTTTTTAGACGATGAGTAGACAAACAACTAGTGATTACATCAAAGCACTCTTACTATTGTCTAATAATTTTCGTCGAGTGTTTTTATATCTCCATCGACACATATTGCATTCTTCTCAAAGTTTTTGCGACAAAAGACAGACGGACAGACAGACATTCGCGCCATCGATACAGTTGAATGCTTCGACATCTCTCTTGGCGAAACGGGGGTGCAGGACGTTTCCAGCTTTCTGATTTCCGATTACCAACTTTACCTTCCCTCAGGGTTTTACTTTAGTATTTCGCTCGCCGTTAACTTGGCCACCCTCAACGAATCACAATCAGATCGACGAGAACTCGTCTCGCTATTTAAAACGAGGAAGACCAGGATGAAAAGATTCCACCATCATCATACTTTTATCAATAATTCATAAACTCGATTTTTTAAATTCGGAATTGCAACATTCAGACCGGAAACGGTGTCGCCAGCCACTTCCGATTGCCTCGATCATCCCCACTTTTTAAATTCCGCGCGCCACGTTCGAAATGTAAAAAGTGTTGCCTACATTTCGTGTGATTTACTGGTCACATAACTCTTAAAGTGTCTCCTTTTATAATCCTTGATTGGAACTATATTTTTTCAGCGAAAGCTCATCAATCACACGCGCGCGCTTTTTCCGTCATTAATTTTCGAAAAGCTCCCGCATTTTTTCGTCTACGAAATCATTTAATAGCAAAAATAAATGCAACGACTTTTTTCGATATTGTGTGAATGTTGGGTGCTAGATCCCGTTTTCCAGTCGAATCCTTCGATGGAATATGTCCGTTTGAACTGGCACAATCACCGGCAGCACTTTATCAAGACTTGGCTGGCCACTTTTTCTGCGTATCCGTTCGATCGGATGGCAAATGTTGCATGCAACATATTTTTTATGGCGTTGTAAAATCGAGCCATGGACGATTTACGATTTTTACAATACATTGATTGCTCGCATCATGAATTAAAAATAACGAGCGATAATTTGCTGGTTTATTCAAAATGAGATGAGGGGGAAAAGGATTCAATGATGTATGTGAGTGTGCATTGGCCATTGAGGCATCGATGGGACATTATCGGAAACATAAGCTCATCCACTCCTTGATGTTACTCTTTATTCCCCACATAAACGAGCTTTATGATCGATCCTTTGATGTAGACTGCTGTGTAAAATACTATTATATAATATTCTCGTTTGATGACTTTAGAGATTTTGTGTCATATATAAAGATTAATTCTTAAAGCTTTGTGCTTTCACATGTATAATTAAAACAAATTTAATGAGAACTTTTCTACATTATACTTCCAGCTTGCTCTATATACTTTTACACAATTATTTTTAATTATTATGCAGGAAGTAATCCTTTTAAAAAATGCGAATTTATGGATTATACGTGAATATTATTCAAACAGTATGCTATTTGCTAGATTATTACATCATATTAAACGTTTCGCTTTATACACATCACACTAATCGCGGGACAATTCATTTCCTTTTTGTTTTAATTAAAAAAAATAGTACGCTCGATCGATAGCAGATAGGGATCATTATTGAGCACTTAGGAAAACATTTTTAGAACCCCCTTAATCACCCTTAAAATAATATTTGAAAATCAATCCGTCTTTAATGTTGAGTCAACTAAATGGCTAGCGTTTTTATTATTCAAGTGAAAAACCTAATAAGTAGATAGAACAAAACGAATAACAAACAACTATAATTGCCGGTAATTATTTTAATAACAGACTGAATTTGAACCAATCAAATTCGCGCTATACGCGCATCTGATTGGCCACAAATTTAAATTCGATCGATTTAAAAGCAAATTAAAAATGAAGTTAGTGAGTCAGGAATTCGAAAATGCAAAAAAGAAAAGAGCGAAATAATAACATCAAAACAGTGCTTTTACACAAGTCGTAAATATGAAAATCCCAGTTAAATTAGACAGTTTTCCAACGCTATCTTGTCTCTATTCATTTCAGTAATGAAAAGAATGTTTGCAAATAAATTTTGCCATCTTTGATAAAACGCTGTGTAAAGAAAATGATAATTTCTGAAACAATACAACCGACATATTTTTTTTAAGGTGTAAATGCCAACCCAATTTATTCAAATTTATTCGTTTTTTTTTGCACTAATTTTTGTCCAATACTATAATAAATCGCAAGATTCAATGTATGGCAGCATCGAATTTTAATGCGCAATTTAAATGCACCATCATCATCGTGATTGATGATGGTGGCCATTAAATCGAAATAACCATTTCAATTAGAAGAAACAGGGTCAAGCATTTCGCATTTTTAATAAATGTACTCAACATTTTATAATAATTCGCGGCTTGATTGCAACTGGATTTAATTTAATTAAAACTATGTAGTAGAGGTATTAGTGCAAGAGCAATTCAAATTTCCAAAACGTAAATCGTGCGCTCATTGTTTTGAAATGATAAAATTTATGATATAGTGTAAATAAATTGTTGTCGCAATACAGAGACCATTAATTTCTCTTGTAGCATAAATTGTGGCATTATTCTAAAAATAATGGTTCTTTGAGCTAGAAATGCGAACACCCTGTATAGGATTTAATTATTATTGAAATGGGAATCAATTCGCAAATATTATTCGATCAATATTAAAGGAAAAAGCAATAACATTTGAAGAGGGTCTGATGGCAATGTATAAATATATATCAAAGGTGCTTTTTACTATTCAGCGAAAATAAATCAACTGTATCTCTTTATACAAATTTTCTGGGGATTTAATGCATTTTTTATGTGTAGGTGGGTTATGAGGCTTGAATTTTTAAGGAAATCTGTCATCCCTTTATCAGTTCTTTAAAGATGTTTGATGTGGAGGGTAGTTTGCAGTTTTACATTGTGTCCTATGCAAAACTTTTTAAACAGGATATTTTATGCATTTACTTTGTCAAACTAATACATAAATTATAAACCATGGATTTTGCGACGATCGCTGCAAAATCAATTAGGAAATTCGAAAATTCTCCATGCCAACTTTCAGTTCCACTTATCTTCTTGCAAAACCAACAATTGCGAGCGCTTTTTAAGCGCCAAAACTTCCGCTATAATTAACTAGACTAGTTTAATTAATTGGCTAAATAGTTGAGGAACGTATGTATACATAACACGAAGGAAAAGCAAAAATGTGTCTTAAAATTAAAGGATGTACCAAATTTGCACATCCTTTTGAAAGCGAAAAGCGCATCTCCGAATAATTACATTCATCCCGCCAATAAAAAAGATTACCGCACCGATTAATTTCAAAACTCACAAATCCATAGCTAATTAACTAGTAGTGTAACCGATTAAGTTGTTTAAATAAGTTTCGAATTCAAAATTAATTTCTACCTGGGCAATTCAAAGTTGGAATTAGAAAATAGTTTTCGACTGCTAGCTGGGATAAATTACATAGTGTTATTACTTTAATTGAAAATTAAATCAAAACTTAACCACTTGAAATGAATCGATGTGCTTGCTGCACTTAAGGTGGGCGCACACCAATCGAGATATGAAATTCAAATCTGACATATATTTCAATGCGAAAGTAATGCAAAAAAATCCAAACATAATCGAGTAAGGTTTCCTAGTCGTCACCAGGGACAATGTTAGATTTCCCAAGGGTCTAAGCGAGCACTCTTGCAGTTGTTTGAGTTCAAATAAGAAGAAATTTACAACGTGCCGTGTCAATTTAATTGCAACAAACGGGGGCCTCCGACTTTGTTGTGTAGAAGCTTTTATTGGTTTTTTTTTAACTCGATATGGCCCTCGGCACTTTTGCACAATAGTAGTCCTCCTTTTTCGTTTTGTGGTCCATATATGAGAAACTGATACCTTTTACCCGGCGCCTTCGGCAATCTGCTAATTCTATGCCTTTTCTCCCAACAACTGGGTTAAATGCGGAAAGAAGCGCTGTATTTTTATTCCATCATTTAAGAATGTTATTCTTCAGCTAAATCAACAAGGGCTTCAGTTTATTACACACCTATACTGTTTAAATCTTCAGACAATTTGCTTTTAGTTTCCCGTAAATATACATTGGGAAAAATGTTTATTTAACATCTGAGACTTTCACTGTTTGACAAATTTGTTGTTTATATTCATCGATTTACATTTTCAAAAATCGGAATATATCTTCCCACTCTCTCTAACACATTGGTTTAAATATGTAAGAGAGAGATGGAAAGAGCGCTCAACAACTAGCGCCACATTCAAAATTTGCTGTAATATTTTATTACACGCAACAAATTCTATTAAATTTGAAATTTAAAAATGTTGTATGATGCATTTTTGCCTAGAAGCCCATAATTAATGAATGTAAATGTATTCAAGTAATACAATAGCTGTAATGCATTTTTTTTGCGTTTGCTCTTTATTAAAATTAATCCATATGTTCTTTGTGACTTGCCGCACATTAACTAACGATATTTTTTCGCGTTGTCGAATAATAACAAAAATTAATTAAAATTAGATTTGTTTGTTTGAAAAATTCAAAGCGAAGTGAAACGTGAAAGCCACATAGTTCGCGAGTGTACGCATTCTGTTTCCATACTTAACTTTTCAGAACAGAAATAAATTTTCTACAAATATCCCGAAGGTAACAAAACTTATCTGGAGTCGACATTTAAATCGTTTACTTATAAATTAGCTTCACCCTATCCAAACAACTGTGCGCGTTCTATTTTTGCATGAAATTTGAAACAATTTTGCATATTAGTTGAAAATATTGTTTCAATATTTATAATATTTTCTGAATAATGAATGCAGCGGTCGATATAGTATACAAAGCGCAAATAAACAATACGGAAATGTTTATACAAAGCATGATAATTATCGGCATATTTTATTTACAAATGGAAAAGCTTAATATTTTTATGCGCTTACAATTCAAATTTGCCGCCGCTTTTAATAATGGCGCCAGATTTAGACATTTAATATTTGTTCAGTTGGTAAAAGGAATGTCAACTTGGAATTGCAAATAGTTCGATTGCCGCAAACTATATGCAATAATGCAGATATAATCCTTTAGACCTTTAGTACAAATAGTGCATGGTATTAATAGTAGTTGTAGTGCAGTGGTAAAAGAAGATATAAAAAGGGGCCATAATGAAGCAAGTAAAGTTTTCCACATTGTGCAGAAAATGCAAGACAATAAAACTGGTGTAACAAAAGCAAGGCGAACGTATAAACTTGCTTTTATGTGTCTTAGGATTGTCTTAAAATCAGGACATGTTTGAAAAGGACACCTCTCAAACACGGCTTTTAAAAGGACTTGTATAGTCCTGAATCCTGATACATCTATCGAATTGTAAAGGTATTGTTGGATATGTGCAGGATAAAGTGTTATTTTTCTCTTTTAATTTTCATCCAATTCAGAAACTAGGTCGGACAAATAAAAATGCATAGAATGGGCCGGGAACAAAGGGGTGAAAATCTAGAAGAAAATTTTCTTCTAAAATCATTTAATTTGGATTTAATTTTGCAGGATGGATGGAAATGCGGTGAAATTGCACTCACCTATGACTGATGAAACGCAAACGACCACAACGGTAAGTTTTATCCATTGTAGTATTCCAATTAGCGGTGATCTCATGTCGTCAGAAATACCATGTCTGTTTTTCAATGTTGTTATTCGAATGCACATTCACAATGGAACATCCCACTGGCACACTAACTACTTTACCAAATTACATTCCGACCTGTTGGAATTTCAATTAAAAGCGTTGTTACTGATTAAACCATTCATTTTGTGTTTTCTCCTATCGTTATCTCGGCCTTTTTAGTAGTGTTCACCAAGAGCAAAGTTATATTTAATCATCATCAATCAAAAATGCTATGTGAAGACATCCTCATGCACCCACCAAACCAACTTTTCAATAATGCACCCTGCAAAATGTCTACTTAATTAATTTAATTATAAATATGAAATCTTGCAAGTAACTTTATATGTACGGAAATAATAGCGTTATCTTTGGGTTTTGGATTTAATGATGTGTAGGCGGAAAAATCGAATCATTTCATGCGAAAGTGATCTGCTCGTCGTTTTATTGCAAACTGGCTCAGTTGAGGCTACTGTTTTACTTTAATCCTATTTATAATTGTAATTGAGAAAGTTTCCTTTAAGAAAAGCTTCGCCTCACTTTCAAGAGAGTAATTAATAACTTTTAATAAGCCTCAAAGTTTATGATAATATACTTCTATAGGTATAAACAATATTTTGAGCACCGAATCTTTTGAGAAAGATCAACTTCGAAATTTATAATTCAACTTGATGTTATGTGATTAAAAGCTTATTAGTGAGTATTTTGAAAAGCACTAAAATTCATTCATTATGGAACGAAGGATACATTTATAATTGTCAATTATAATTAGTGGATTCTATTTAAATATAGAACTTTAAGTTTAAGACATTCTGACGTTATTACTATTTTTTTTTTTTATTAAATATTCATCACAATTAAATTGCTTTTAATTCTTATAGAAAACTTTCCTTAATCCATTGTGATAACAGCAGCATATAGTGTTAATTATAATCTTAGTTAATTACGAAGATCATTTGTCAACTTAGCTAATTAAGATCTAAAGACGCATCAGTGTAATTAAAATTATTAAATTAATAAAGACAAATATAAATAATTAACTGCTACATAAATATTGTCTTGCTAAGCGCATTT
The DNA here is from genome assembly GCA_963556235.1 of Cryptophagus acutangulus. Taxonomy (NCBI): domain Eukaryota; kingdom Metazoa; phylum Arthropoda; class Insecta; order Coleoptera; family Cryptophagidae; genus Cryptophagus; species Cryptophagus acutangulus. The sequence continues at coordinate 1,033,869 of OY744562.1, read as the reverse complement.
TATCCGTAACTGTAAAATAATTTCAGAAGCCAATAATAAAGTGCAAAATAAAATAAATTCGTCTGCCCGCATAATTTTGTACAAAAGCTCGGCTTAACAATGTCAATTCAATGCAACAACATAATGTGTGCTAATTGAGTTAAAATTTAAGCGTAACGTGATATAAAAATATTAATAAATTTCGAACGAAAATCCCCCAACGCGTTTTTCATCCCCTATTTACCAAAAGTCACCCCTTCGCGACTATTTGCTCAAGTAAAAACTAAAAAGGCATAAATAACGATAGTTGAAAGCAACAATCACACAATTGTACCTGTGTGGGTCTATGTTTGTAACAATAGAAGGAAAAAGCTGCCATTCACCCCTCAGACAAGAAGAACAAAATAAATCTATCCAAACCACTCACAATATCGCATTGTTAAAAACACATCGCACACCATTCATTGTCGCATCCCCCAGACTATTGTTAAAAGCAGCGCGATCTTTTTGCCCTCTTTGACGGAAGAATCGTCGGACGATCAGTGCGGTTGAAGCTTCGCGAATAGACTGACTGGACTCAAAGCTCCAAAGCACGAAGAGATGCGGATGGTCGCATATATACAAAAACCAACGCACGCTTAGAAGCAACCAGAATCGCTCTAAAGTCTGTTTTTGCCATCGAGGGGTTGAAAGCAGACGGACGAACCACTTCGGCTCTGTTCGATTTACAAGAAAGCATCTCTGAAAAAAATGCTGAAATTAATTAATTTGGAACGGTTAGATTTTTGGTGGACGGGCCGGAAATAAATTGACAACCAATATTTAGAACTATTTATTATTTATTAAATACTTTTAGTGTTAAATTAAATTATTAATTCCATTATTACCATTACTAATGAATAAAAATAATTAATAATTCATTTTATTAATAATTTATTAAACTATTAATAACTTCCAAACCATAAACCCTACTAAAATTCCGATGGCTCCGTTGGATTCTACGTATTTTTCTCTATCCGTGTACCGAATTTCATCCCGATCGGTTGAACTTTAGGATTTCAAGGGGCGAGGGAATTCCCAACCGTTTAAGAGGTGCATCCCCGCATTCCTCAGTTACATAATGCACCTGCACTAAACGATGCGTTCGCACATTCCAATGCAGCGAGCACATGGCGATTAACGCATGGGTCAATGGCCGAATGACTGTGGTCGTTGGAGGGAATTATATTCCGAATGGTGCCGTCGATAGCCGACCGATAGGCAATTTCAGTGCACGGGAAGCTACAAGTGTGAACTGTCATATTATTTCGTTTAAAAAGTGAAAAAGTGTGATTAAAACATTTGTGAAAGGTGTTAGTGCGTCTACAATGAAAGAAAAAACATTTCTACGATGGAAAAAGACTTTTCTTGGATATTTGAAGCTGGAAGCGGAAAATAAAGCCGGTCCGAAACAACTACGGATTTATTTGAGGTTAGAATTTTGAATTCAATAACAATAGCTCGATTGTTTAATATTTCGTTATAAAACGGCATTAAAGTATAAAAAATCGGCAGTAAAGTTCTCACAACCCCTAAACTTTTTGCGACTCGAACATAATAAGGGAAATATTTAAAACAAACACGAATTTATTATCTAGCATGGTGTAAATTACCCGTGAGGCTTGCTTAATTAGAAATTTAATTGCAAACATGCCTCTGCCAGCCGACTAGATCTTGTTGTATGTTTACGAGACAATTTCAGTATTATTTTAAAGTGAGCCCTAGTGGCTCGGAATGTAATTGCGTGCTATTCAAAGAAATCGAAAGCCACTTAACTTAATTTGTCGTAACATTCATTTAGCATAACGAGCGATTACGTGGTAGCGAATTAATCACGCTAATCCATTTTCGGTTTAAATGATGCAAGAGACGAAACTTCGGTCGGTCGGTTGGTTGGTGCATTTGATGATTTCTGAAAGCCAAGATGCGTCTGGTCGCTATAGCAACCCCGATATGTATTACTAGGGGGGTGTTCCATGTTTGGGGTGCACTCTTCGACAAGGGACAAGGGTAGAAGCGATGAAGTTCGGTTCAGATCGGCGGTGGCGGTGACGGCGGCGGGGCATATGGTTCTTGTATTATGCGTGGAGAATTGCACCCCTCGACGACTACAAGTACTTTTGTGTTGCTGATTTATTTGGATATAATTTTAAGTCGATGGGTTTCGGGGAAATTTATTACCTGATGTGGTTGAAGAAAAGCGTAATGAGTTGCATTTATATGGAGGGGATTGTATCAATCATCGTTAGTGGAAGTTTATCTTCAAATGACGAATGTTTGCCACTTATATAATATAAGGGTGCAAAAAAGAAGAATAGTTATAATTTGTTTGAGAGACTTTTTCGATTGCGATTTTATCGATTTGATTTCGCTTTTATCAAGCCGGTAGTTTGTCGCTAATTTATTGCTGTCGCTTAATTAATTTCATTATGCATGTGATATTTTATTACAATATTAATCAATATAATTAGAATTAATTGCTGTCTCATATTTCCGGCGCTCAAAAATGAAATATGCAGCTAGTCTTGAATGGTATGCAACTATAAATACATTTTAAAGGGATTTAGATTCAGGATCACGGTTACCATGGTTACGCACTGATTACAAGTTTGATTTTGGCGCGGGATATTTTAAAATAGACGATAAACAATTAATAATTCTTATTCAACGAGTTTATTAACAATTAATAACAATCACAGCACTACAACCTGACAAAAATACACTAAAACCAAAAAATTGATCGTCAATTAATATTAATATTAAATAAATAATAAATGGCAGGGGGCAGTAATAGAATGAAAATCTACTTAAATGCTTCAGCTAAATATATAATGAACGCACTGCCGATGAGAAACAAACCTCCAGGTACAGCTGCTTGTATTTGTTTACCTGCCAAAAAAATCAATAAATAAGTCGAGAATTTGTGGAGATGTCAGAGAAAAATGGGAATGAATACAATGAATGGCAGCAGTAGGTTTTTGAGTTACCTGACGCTGGTTCTTCGTCATAAGACATTCGGGGCAATCCTATGCAAAATAAATTAAACCATCACCACAACATGCAAAATTAAAAAAGAAGAAATTATACAGGAAAGTTTTGAATCGAGTTAGATTTACCGTCATCGTCTATGTTGGAATCATCGCCTGCCCAACCGAGACTTCTGGTTATTGCCATTTTCCACCGCGAATATTTAACATCTCTTACTATAAAATTAATTAAATATTTTTTGGGCGACAGCGCAATGAAAGAAATTAATTACCATTTTCGTTAATAGCTGGCACAAAAGTATCACTAGGAACAGCTGCCATATTTTCAATATCCCACACTTCCACCCCTTTAGCACTACCGGCAGCTATGGCAGCTCCAAGGGCAGTCGTCTCAGCCATAGTGGGCCGCACTAAAATAATCCTCCATAATACAAAATCAAAAAAAAAATCCCGCTCAACTACCAACTGGTATCCCACAATAATCCGCTTGCATTTGCATCAAATAATCATTCCCCGTCATCCCCCCATCCACCAAAAGCTTGCTCAATGGAAAACCGCAATCCTTTTCCATCGCTTCTAAAACATCTCGCACTTGGTAACAAACGCCTTCCAAAGCTGCTTTGACCAAATGCCCTGGTTTCGTCTCTTCAGTCAATCCGCAAATCACACTACGTGCATCCTTCCTCCAATACGGGGCGTACAACCCCGAAAAAGCCGGCACGAAATAAACCTCGCCCGCCTCCTCAACCGATTGCGCGATGTCGGAAGACTCTTGCACGTTTTTGACGATCTTTAAATTGTCCCTCAACCATTGCATTGAAATGCCAGCAATTGCAACAGAGCCTTCCAACGCGTAGATCGGTTTCACATCCGGCCCTAATTGGTAGCCTACAGTGGTTAATAAACCGTGCGCTGAGCTAACAAGCTAGAATTGCATTTCCGCTATTTATTAAAATATAAATTGAATTAAAGTGAGTTTGTACGAACGCTAGTGCCAGTGTTGTACAGAATGAAGCAACCTGTTCCATACGTGCTTTTTGCTTGCCCTATTTCGAAGCACATTTGCCCGACAAGGGCGGCTTGTTGGTCGCCTAGAATCTAATTGGATTTTCTAAGCAACCGCAATTTTATGTATTTTCGAAGAATATTAATTAATAACATCAATAATCAGCCCGGAAAATGTTTAGAAATATTGCGACTTACCCCGGATATTGGAATCCCAGCCAGTTTGGTAACATCAGTGATATAGCCGTAAATCTCGGAGGAACTGTGAATTTCTGGAAGAATTTCCATAGGAATATCAAACACTTTGCAAAGCTGTGGATCCCATTTCAAGCTCTCAATATTCATCAGCATTGTTCGGGAGGCATTTGTCACGTCGGTGATATGCAGACCGCCTTTAGTGCCTCCAGTTAAATTCTGGTTCAAGTTAATTCGTTAGTTTTGATGGGAAATTAATTAAGTAGAGGATTCTTACCCAAATTAACCAGGTGTCGATGTTCCCAAACAAACATCTGCCTTCATCCATGGCAGTGCGGACTCCTTCTACGTTGTCCATCATCCAGCGAATTTTCAAAGCGCTGAAGTAAGTGCTGACTGGGAGCCCGCAAAGGGGTTGGAGGAAGTTTTGGGCACGTTTGCCGTTTTGGAGCAGGGCGTCTACGGTTGAACTTGTTCGCATGTCCATCCAAACTACAAACAAACATAATAATTAGAATTTATAACAAAAAATCGCAGAATCTGGTCGCAAGCTCTCGAATATAAATTTGCATACCTAAAGCGTTATATAAGGGCAGGCCAGTACGGGAATCCCAAAGCACCGTAGTTTCGCGTTGGTTTGTAATGCCAGTTGCCACAATTTCTTCATAATTAATGTTGAGTTTCTTCAAATTCTCGCAAGTTACATCAATCGTCTCGATGACCGATTTTAGGATTCTTATAGGGTCTTGCTCGAACCAGCCTTCCTTTGGTATAATGTGGGGTATGTCTACTTGATGATACGTTAATACTTCCGCTGTTTTCGATGCAAACACCTTTAATTACAAAATGTAAACAATGATAAATTTGATCGTCGAGTATTTTGTGTAAATATTACCAGAAATCTTGTGCTGGAAGTGCCTTCATCAATGGAGCCAATTAATGGACCATATTTGCTTCTAGTATCACTCATTTTATGGTTTATAATTGCAGGGAAACATAAAACCGACTTGAAAATGATTCGCAACTAAAACATAACCTCCAATACACTGACATTTATTTTTCTGTGTATGTGTGGTTGCATCCTGGAAATTAGTGAGCGCAAAATGATGGTGTATGTGTGGTTGCATCCAAGAAATTAACTTTAAGACGCGCAAAGTTTAAAAATTTCCAAAAATGTTGATAACGGATAAATAACTTAGCAAAAGCGAGAGACTTTTTAGGAAATTATAGCGTTAGATCCACAATTTGTCGAATAAATCACGGTTTGTCAAATAAAAGGAAACATTATATTTATTATTTGTAACACCTATATATTTTCATGTAACATATTGTATACAGTATGCTAAATATATTTTCGAGATCTTAGTTTCCCTATAAAATACATGCAACAAACTCTATTGTCCAAAATATTACACACACTTAAAGAGCGGTCGCTCAATTAAAACTCAACTTACGCTTGAAAATTAAATTAAATTTAAACCAGTCTTATTGTAGTGTTAATAAATTCCTAAAGTAGTTTATTTATAGCAGCCTAATCAATACAAATCCACTGTATTTTATTATGTACAATAATCTAAGCTTAAAATTAGGAGCGCTTTATTACAATTGAGCGTAAATTGAGTTTTAACGCAACAAGTCGCTCTTTGGATTTTTTTTTTGGTTTTTTATATATTATGAACATTCCATTGTTTTTTTTTTTTAGATATATTATATATCATTACACTCAATTATGTACAATACTTAAAAATTATTTAAAGCATTATTTATTTATTTCTTGTCTTTATAGGTTCTTATTTATATATTTAAAAACAAACTACAAAACAACTATATCCTAATCCTTCTATTTTATGTATAGTATTTTTATTTCAATTGAATAATAGAACGCAATCAAATTTGAATTTTAAATAATAATAATAATCTGTAAAAATGTTCGTTGAGCTATTTTTTGTATGCTTCTTATTAATTTAATTAGTAGTGTAATAAAAGTGCACTATACACAACCCTTTTATAAATATATCAATTAGTAATCATATCCCAAAATATCCACCGTTTTCCCATTTTTCTAAAATAAATATCACCATAACATTCGCCATCTTAAAATGCAACAAAGATTTAACACCCTTAACAATAACACTTTTAACTAAATATATAGTACCAGAAACACATTTTGGTCGCTCTTTCTTTCCTTATACTGGTTTGAATTCAAAAAATGCCTCATAATAATTAAGCGTTTGTTTATACTTAACTTAATAAATAAATCCTCTTTAATCCTAATTTCCTAATCCTTAAATATTAAGCAACTACTTTAAATTTAGTTATAGTAGCTATATTTAATTTATTTATAATATATGGAGTGGTCTATGGCAACCAGTTCTTAATATTTCTAAACGAAAATTAAACGCCGATATCAAAAATGTTTTTTTTTTTGGTTATAGACGCCCATTAATTAGATGTAACTTTAATTTAATAAAAAAATCTGCGCTTTTGTGGACTAGAACTGCTACATTTTCAAATCTACCCTGTATTCGACAAAGTGCTCCAATTTGATGGGCGTCTTATTCCTATCTAAGGTCCTTAAATACAAACTTAAAATAATACAGGGTAGTCAAATAAATAAAAATAGGTAGTTTACCCTGTTTACAACTAATTTTAGTTTACATTTAGTAGGACAAACTATTTTTAATTTTTCTTCCCTTCATAATACAGACGTATTATTAAAGTGCAGTACAAATATTAATCATTACATTTAAATTTCCAATTAAACTGCCCTACAAAGTTTATTAAATATTAAATTGAAGAGTATAAAAAGTATCTTTTAGATAAATAGTTTTTTTTTTGTAAATAATTATTTAAACAATAGTATTCTATTATTTGTTAAAAAACACAACCAATTGTTTAGTTTCTTTTTTAAGTGAGCATCATGATTGCATTGTTTCTTGCTAAGCTTGTCGCACGTAAATTAAATACTAAAGAACGCAAAGAGATTTTTTGAGGATAATTTTAGAGCCTCTATTTAATTCTTGCTAAAAAAATCGCTAAGCGCTCATCAGTACGAAATTCATCCACGACGTATAAAATTCAACTGTAAATATCTAACAAGCATCTCATCAATAATTATCATTTAACTTAATTAATATAAATATTCAAAAAATGTACCATACCTACCCTTCATCCCCACCGTACCAAGATATGCCAATGTTTCTTTAAATAATATTGTTCGTCTAGCAATTAATTTCACCCTCATTCAAAAACTTTGTATTACTAGCACTAGTCACATAGTTGTTTTGAAACGGCCCATTCTGTACAACCCCGTTCCCAGTTTCCGATACATTATTCACATTCGCATACTTTTTCTGCGTCGGAGTCATCGACTGTTTCACTAACGCTCCCGCATCCAAAGACACGCCAGATTTCAAAGTGCTATCACCACTCCTCGAATTATTGTTATGATTCCCTATTACGTTATTCGGCAGCGAAATCGGCGACACCTTCAAGTTCGCCACACTCGAATTATCGATAGTTAAAAGCTTCTCCGTCTAATAAAAAAAATATATTTAGCCCTTTAACTTAAGCTATCTTAAATAGCGAACTTACTTCCTCATCATCTCGTCCAGAATCCATCAACAACGGCTGCGTGCTCCTCGAATGCGGCATAATAAACGAAGTCTCCCAATTATCCGAATTATCACGCAGCAGCTTCTCCACCGAGGAAGTCGACTCAATCTGACTCGGCGAATTCGTATGGTTCGGAATCAAATAATCAGAAGACGAGGGAACAACCTGCAGGCAATTCTCCTCCGAACTCAGCGGCCGCATAATCGTGGTATCCCGTTCATTGGAAGGTGGCCGATGGAAGACCGGCAACGGAGCGCTCATAACTTGCGGATCCTGACAACAATACCCCAACCGCTCCATTATCGTAGCAAAAGTGGGCCGTTGCTCCGGAGCTGGATGCCAACATTGCGTCATAATCCCGTAAATGGGACCGGGACAGTTAGCTGGAGGGTCCAGTCGGCCTCCGCTGGTCACTAGCTGCATGACTTCGCGGTTGGCGCAACCCGTGTACGGCATGTACCCCATCGACATGATTTCCCATAGCAGCACGCCAAAAGACCACACGTCTGTTTTGCTGGTGAAGATCCCGTCCAGGAAGGCTTCCGGAGGCATCCATTTAATCGGAAGCATCGCTTTCCCGCCTTTCCGGTAGTAATCCGAGCGGTATACGTCCCGTGACATCCCGAAATCGGCGATCTTCACGACCCTTCCCGGTCCTTTCGTGGTGAGCAAGCAGTTTCTTGCTGCGATATCGCGATGGATGAAGCGATTGTCTTCCAGGTAGCGACATCCTTTAGCGACATCCACCGCTATCAGGACGAGATCCTTCATGGATAAGGAGCTGGCGCGTTCGGGTTTCGGACGCGACTCCCTTAGGAAGTTCTTCAAGTCGCCGCCAGCTAGGAGTTCCAGCACGATGAATCTTGGGTGCTTATCGAAGCAGACTCCGATGAAGTGCACGATATTCGGATGCCGGAATTTGGACATAATTAAAGCTTCCATCAGGAAATCCATCTCAGCTTGACTCGTGGACATTTCTGGTAGCGTTTTAACGGCGACAGGCATTTCCACGGTGTCGCAAGGTCGCTGCCGATAGAACCCTTGGTAGACTTCCCCGAAAGCGCCCTGACCAAGCGCTTTCACCAATCGCAACTGCTCCCTTGGTATGTCTTTCAAGTCTTTCAAGGTGTAGACGACCCCGCCAAACTCATAGTTCGGATTGTACTCCGTCATCATGCTATCCGAAGCGATCCGCAATCGATCCAGCTGCAAATCGGCCCCCGATAATATCTTCCTCCGCATGATCCCCGTCGCTCTTTGCTGGTAGCGATTGTACAACACAAAGCAAACCACTCCAAACGCAATCGTCAAGCAAATCACCGTCACAATCAATCCGATAACGAACCAAGTCGGGTACGACTCGCCCGAAACGGCATCACTCAACGGTATGCAAGTCTTCTGGTCCTCAGCGAGCTTCCATTTCCGCGGACAAATGCAGATGGTTTGCGACCGTTTAGCGTCAAGCGCTACACATCGATAATTGCAATCGCAACCGGATATTGCAGGAATGATTAAAACGTATCCGGGGCCGGCGTTATATCCGGAATGCGCCTCGCTTAGATTTGGGATAGATCTGGACGGGTCCAAAAACGAGTAGCCGCCTTCTCCATTCGTAGAATTGGAGTTGTTGGCATCCCCGCCCGTGTAACCTCCACCACCCCCGCCGTGCTTACAACCACCCCCTCCGCCGCCGAATCCGCCATCGCCTCGATCGTCGGTTGAGTTGTAGCAAGCTTTGCCGCCCATTCCGCCAGATTGCAGCGAGTTGCCCATCACTTGTTTGTGCGCGGAGTGGAGGATGCCGGGGAACATGCTCCAACCGCCACCGGCTCCAGCGGTTCGGGTACCATACATTTTCCCAGTAAAGGGCGGCCGCGACATATTAATGGCTTGACCATGTTGCCTTCCGTTATCTATAAAGCGGCCGAGTCCTAAACCGCCACCACCTGCCGCCACGGCTAACGGTATTTTTTCCTTAGTCCGATTGCGCAAGAATAAGAAAGTCGCACCACCGCCGCCTCCCCCACTATCGAAAATATCCATGTAAAGCACCCCTCGAATTCCCGAAACCCCGGAGAGATCATTTTGGTGGTTGCAAGTACTAGCGCTACCTTGGTAGGCTAGACTTTTAAAACAAGCGCTATTGCCCTCTTGGCCGACCAGCATGAAGATTTCTTGCCCCTTTCGGAGTTCTACAACGGTGCGCACCATGGCACCCCTGGATGAACCCATAGCGCCACTTCCTTTACCTCCACTAGCACCAGTAAGAATAAATCTGCAAACAAAAGACTTAAAACATTCCCAAATATTTTAACAAAAATAGTACGTGTAGTATCCTTCAGCCGGAGCGATCCATTTCTGCACCCCGCTCAATCCAGGCTCATGCACCACCTTAATACTGACTTTGGAACCATTGTACGCTCTGGTACATTCATGCTGCGTTGGCCCAAATCGTCCTCTAGCACTGCAAGTCGTCACTTCATAATCTAAAATATTTCAACCCAATTACACAACAGTTTTTGAAGTAATTAAATTAGTTTACAAGTTTGGTTGATAAAATCCACGCTAGTTTCCCGAGCAGACGCATGAATATCCGTCGGGTTCCAATAATTGTACCCTTTCAGCTCCTCGGATGGAATGTTAAGCCCAAAACATTCCGGACTTAGCGACACATCGTCGATCGCAATATCGCTAATATAGCGAAGTCCGCGTTTCGCGACCACGTGGATGAGGTACCGATGGGTAATATTGGGCAAAATAGTCACATGTCGCACCCATTTATCGCCATGATCGTTGTAGCTCCACATTAGCTCCGTCGTCTGGTTGTCTGAGGGTTTCAACTCAATTACTTGCAATTGAAGACCGCTTTTATGCTTCCCCGTTTTGTGCAGATAGAATCGAAAGGCGCAGGAGTTGTAGTATTGCGAGGAATCGTTTCCGTGGACTCGGGGTGGAGGGTTGAAAATGGGGCTTTCCAAAGTGGCGCTGCTGGCAAAAGTCGCTTCGTCTTTCAGCATGTTGACGTAGAGATAATTCCCAGTGTTGTTCATGAAAGTGTGGTCGTAATTTGGGCCGGTGTAGTTGGTTGGAGTGGAACCATTGTGTCGGTCCCATTTCAGGTTTTTGATGTCGATGTTGAACCAGCCGCATCTTTCGTCTTCTTCGAAGTTGCAACGAGCTCCGTATGGCATTCGATCTGGAAAATTAGTTTTAAATATGGCGGACAGGAAATTGCGGCAATAAAGTAAACTAAAAATGAGCGGGTTGTTTAATTTCTTACCGCAGTTTTGAGTTTCGTCATCGCCTAGGCGACAATCTTGCGTAATATCGCAAACACTCGTGTTATTAATGCAATTAGTGCTCGATTTGCATTTGTATTGCAAAGCGGTGCAGGTTTCATCCGTTTTGGCGAAACAATGCACTAATCGAATGTTATCGAAAGCTACGGTAGCGGTAAAATTGCCGGATGGAACCACTGCTAAGATGATGGTGAAGTTTCGCGAAATTTTTCCCACAGACATTTCGTACTTCATCCATCTAAAAAATAATTGGTTAACAAATCGCAATTTTTTATTAAGTTGCTATACTTTTTGCTATTATCCCCAGGAATTAGTTTCACTAGCCATTGAGTGTGTTGATTAATAGATTTGGAGTGGTGATTAACGTCATTAATATTTTTATCGCCAACCACGCGCGTTTCGCCACCCTCCATGTTTTCTTGGTAAATCCACAAGTGCAGTTTGCAAGTTGAACTACTAGGTGAAAATAGTGGACTTGTTAAATGAGATTCGGTTGAAGACGTGCTGGTCATTCGCAGGAGCAAATAATTTCCTGCAATTTAAATTAATTTGCGGGATAATTATTTGAATTTCAAAAGACGCCATTGTTTTTTTACTAGTTGGAAAATCAATACGTAGGGGTCGCTGCAGGACAACAATAATTCCTTATTTATCAATATATTTTTCCAATCTAATTAGTTACTAAGTATATTAATTATTAAGAGCAAAAAACAAATTACGCAGTTAACATTGCACCCCTGTTCGAATTTTGAAATTCGCGCACATATTAGTTGTCCTAAAATCAATAAATAGTGTAGAGGGCGCTTTAGTACAAAAACAAAACCGTGCGGCCATGCAGCAAGCATACCTAAAACATATACAAATTTATCTATAAATAAAATAATAAATTGTGCTAGTCAAACAAATTCGCAGAAGATTCCAAATACATCCTCAACTATCCACAAAGACTGAAAACAGCCTCGCAATGGCCTCAAAAAACATGCTCAGCTTAAAGTAAGTCTTGCTCGAAATTTTAGGTTATGTTTACTAAATAAAATCTTTGTATCTTTTCAGTAAATTAATGAACAACGGCGAAGTATTTGAAGTAGACGCCACTACCGAGGACGTTCCCGATAAAGACAACGAGGACGAAAACTACGAAAGAGCTCTACTCGAATTCACCAATCTAAATTGCTTGGATTTGCAAAAAGATGAAGAAGGAAGTTATTCCAAAGACGAGCCATTCGAAGCTTTGGAACTGCAAATGGAAAACATTGAGCCAACCGGTGAGATAAAAAAGCGTATATTACGGAAAGGCTACGGTCCTAATGTGGAAGAATCGTCGATCGTTCGAATCCATTACAACGCGTACATTGAATACGAAGCCGTTCCGTTCGATTCCACCTACGCACGCAAACGCCCGATGGAGTTCACTGTGGACCAAGGTAAGTCATTTTGATTTTGCAAATTACATTTACGGGCAAGCTGTACCTATTTCTTGAAGGACACGTAATAGAGGGACTTGACATTGCAGTCAAATCAATGCAGCTCAACGAAAAGGCCCAATTTATACTCAAGCCCACAATGGCCTACGGCCCTTTAGGCTGTCTAGGCCGCATCCCCGCGAATTCCACTGTTTTATTCGAAATTGAACTGATCGAAATCGTAGACGCGAACGCGGCCGGTTCTAGCTTTTTACATTTGCCCCGCGAAAAACAAAAAGAATTCGCGGAAGTTTATAAATATTGTTTAGAACTATGTGCTAGGGGTAAACTTTTGTATCAAACCAACATTCGCGATGCGATCGCCGATTACAATAACGCGGTGAATCGACTCGAATACGCGGTATTAAATGATGAGACTGACGAAAAAAAGCAACAGCATTTGTTGATGCGCTTGTACACGAATCTGGTGATTTGCTATGCTAAGATAAAGTTGCCGAAGAAAGGCTGCTATAATTTTAATAAGATTAATAATTTGATGAAAGGGATGTATTCGTTTAAATTGCCGGCGAAAGTGTATTATCAACATGCGATGTGTTTGAAGATGCTGGATGAATACGATCGCGCGATTCGCAGTTTGAATATTGCCTACAAAATTGAACCGCTCGCTTATTTCGAGGAGGAAATTCGCAATTTGGTGGAAGAAAAGCGCGAATATTTTCGAAAGCAAAGCGAAATCGGTCGCGCGATGTTTAACTCGTCGAAATAATTTAATGTCTGTGATTAGTTACGTATTTGTTCATATTGTATTATATTTAGTAACTAATAAAATTTTATATTAACGTTATTTTCAAATGAAACGTATCTTGTGTTTTGAAATTATTCATGTCGATCGGAAGATACTCTGTAAAGTTTAAAGGGCATCCCTGGAGAAGCGTAGGATGTTGATGCACCCACGCTTCATTCGTTTCATGTTGAAATTGAAACAATTTAATTATTATTAAATTTTATATTAACAATGCATGGCAGACGATTCGTTTAATGCGCAAATGACCGCAAGCTGCTTTCATTTCAAACATAACACGTCGATTTTTAATTGAAATCATTTTTGTGCAACCGCAATAAAGCGAAGCCAATTGCAAATAATAATAATAAATAAGGGAATTATGCAAAAGATGTTTACGGCACGTGGAATTCTAAGCAAGGCTTCGCAACTTCTTGTTTACAATCACATTTTCTATTTTAGTACAATTTGAGGTAAACTGACGCACAACAATTGTCGTAATGCAATCAATTTCTTGTGCTTTTAATTTAATAGACTTCTAAGAATTCAAATTTGTAGCAAAATTAATATTGGTAACTTACCGAAATCTCTGTGACTGGCATCCGATCGCGGACCCGTATCATTTTCGGCCAATTTGCCACCAGCTGTGATGAAAAAGCCATTGGCAATGTCTTTGCGCCAAGTCCACTTGCAATCTGCCTCGAAATCGCAATCAATTCCCGACACCGCATACTCGTTATCTTTCTCATTAAGATGTTGCATGTGCAGCTGTCTAATTTTATTATGTTCCCGATTATAAGTTTGCTCCGCATTCAATGCGCCGAAATTCAATTCGGGCTTTTGCTGTTTGGATGAGGTATAATTGGGTTCCATTCTTGGATTTGCATCTGCAGCCATCATTTCCTCGCGTTTCTTCTCCTCATTCAAACGTTTTCGGATGTTCGCCAAACTGCGGTCCGGTGCTTTTCGTTTGCTACGCATTGAGCGGATTTTGTAGTAGTCGATGGGGTTTAGGTATGGACGTATTGCTGGTCGATTCAGTGCTTTTTGCAGTAGTAGACTGGTGGATGAGTATTCTTCTCCTTTTGCATCGAGCAGGAATAGCAATAGGAGGAGCAAATCGCTTCTGAAGCACACCATTTTCAGTTCAGTCGCTGCTCTTTCAGTTAATTAAACCATTGTAGAGGAGTAAAGTCATTTTGGTTGTCTGCAAGAATTTATTTTGATAATTTAGTGTTTATTTTTTAAAGGAGCTTTTACAATTATGGTGGATGCGCCGAGTTATGGCAAAAATTGACCATGTGTCTTTGAAAGGGCGATATTTTAAGAAACCGAACGTCTTGCAAACACCATTTGCAGCTCAGTCGCCGCTCTTTCAGTTATTTTCATCCACACAAAGTCTGCAACAATTTCGATTTTTTTTTTTTTTGTTATTTTTGGACCTTTTCCAACACGACGCGAAATTATTTAATTTTATTAGAATTCCCACACTTAATTAATTATCGTCAGATGATAGTAGGTGTGTGTTTATTTTCAAAGGTCACTATCTACAATAATTCATCCGAATTGTTGCGCGACAATTCGATTTAAATTGAATAGGAAAAATAACAAGTACCTTTTGAGCATTACGCCATACGTGCGATTAGTGCGTGAGTTATTTGTATAAAAGTGAAATAATTCCTGCAGCGAATTATCTAGCAGCAACAAGATGATGACATGATGTTAAAACACAGAAACGGACACGATAGACGAGCGACACAAACACACGATCGGTCTTTGGATAAATGCGACGGCACGTCGTTTTTAATTTGAAAATTGCAATCAGAGTGAACTTACTTACACACACGAGATGGTAAAAATATCTCGGTACAACCTATAGCAAGTTGTGCGCGCTGGCCAAATTTCCTGCGGGATAGAGCGATGCAAGTTGGCTGTTGCAGGAACGGAACGGGAATAGTATATCGATTTTTGCGTGTTCTTGGGATCTCAAAATATATCGCGAAAGGGAGATGAGGATGCTGCTTGGGACACCTAACGGGATGCTGGGGCGGCTTTGCCGCTGAAATTGCGTTCAGCTGCTTGATTCCTGTGTTCAGTTCGGGTTTTCGTTTGCGGTTTTGCCTTTATTTCCGTCTATAAATAGAAATAGAAATACTCGACCAATCAATTTTACTATTGCGGTTTTGTTATAGTTCTATTTACGCGAAATTGTAGTATTTTTGTTTCAAAGATAAAGGAAATGTAAACAGGCGGTTTTAATGCTCATTATGTAAAATTGACGAGTTAATAAATTTTTATAGCGTTTTAATTTATTTACAAGAAATTATTTTACGAGCGTCTGCTCTGTAGCTATAAATTATGACTTAATTTACGTGTTGCTTAATATAATATACAATTATTGCTACTAAATTAGAGAATTGTTAATAATAGACAAATTTATTGCAAAAACATGCACGGCAAGTTATAAAAATACACAATTTGCATTAAAAAATAAGCAACAATTCAAAATTTTGGGAAAAAATGGCGTCTTGTATAGGTAACCAGCCATACATTTCGTTACCTATTTGAATTCTACTAGTGGTATAGTAGAAAACTAGAATATTTAATATAGCTACTGATTCGCAGGTGGCGTTACTATTGAACGCTTTGTATAGGTAACCAGTAATTCATTTTCGGTACTTTTTGGAATTCTATAAACGTAATGCTTTAACTTAGCTACTCATTTTCAGATGGCGCCACCATTTCCCAATTCAAATTTTATTGTTCTAATTTAATATTTTATATAAAATTGCATAAATAATTAATCTAGGACACGCAACTTAATTCAAACCATCGCAATCTGCTTCATTTTAATCATTTTGTCGCGTTGTGGTTGAAGGAAACAAACAATGTAGATAATATCTCTACTAGGAAGTTAATTAGAAAATCTTTAAATGGAATTTGAATGATAATTAACAATAAATTATAGTAAAAGGATGAGGTCATTAAATCGCTCGTAGTACGAACCCTCATCGGTTTAATCCGATCTTAACTCCCGACCTTGTATACCATTTTCTTCATTGCCTAAATTTAGCTCAAAATACATTAAGTCTCAGGTTAAAATACATCAAATCCGTCTGTGTATTAGTATTTTTATTTATATTCGCTCCAGTTTGTGATGTTGGCGCTGTAGTGTAGTGAAAATATTGTTAAACAAAAGCGCAACCTTCCAAAACGAAATTATATAGGTTATAGGTGAGTCAAATATCTCATTCACAAATAAATATCCATCAAAATCTAATGTTTTGTAAATATTGATAGTAAAGATAACTTTATTAACTGTTGTCTAGGTCATAAAATCATTAATAGTTGCGTCAAGTGCGTTTGTCGCTTTGTTTATAAAATTGGGTTATTATTGATTAAAAAACCTCTCCTAATTTTTAACGATTCACTTAATTACTTCATCACATGCCAAGTGTCGCAATTGTTTACTATTGTTTGAGTTTAATTATGACAATGCGGCAAATTTGAATATTTCGGATAATTGCGATCAATTTTTGAATTTCTGGAATCGATTCGTGACGTCACTAACCATACGATGACGTATATTTGCATATTTTACTGTGAAGTCATAAACTTACACATGTTTATAATTGCGCTCGAACTGGAATTAGCATGATTACAGTCCTAAGTAAAAGTAAACAACGTACTATTTATATCTATGAGAAACGATTGTAAAACTAAATTGAAAATCATTCAACTTGATAGCAAAGTCACTAAACTAACCTAAATTAGTCATAATTGACGTACTAAACGTCATTTGTTGACAGTGTTAGCTCTGGGGGTAGTTGCTGCCACCAGGACCTGATCGTATAGGGTCCGTGTGCGATAACGGCTATTCTAATGATTTCTTTCGATTTGTAATTAAACGCTATCTGCTCTAAGATGTAATTTATTTAACAGTTAATCAACAAAATTCATATAAATATAATTTTGACAAATAATTGATTAACTAATTGCCCGTATAATTATAATAAAACATTTAAATATAAAAGTATTGAACACAATAGTAATTAACAAAATCTAATATTTGGTTTGGGATGTAACTAATTGAATAAATTTAACAATAACTTGGGATTGGTATAATAATATCCAATCTCATAATCACTAGGAAATTAACTAGAAATATTATTTTTGGAAGGTGAAACTTTGCGAAATCAAAAGGAAAATTCTCAAAAAAACTGACTTACCCATCTTTTATACTTGGTTGACTCTCTGATCCCACTCTGGCTCTCTATCTCTCTTGCGGTCCCTTCTGTACTCGACTCTTCCTTCCGTGATGGTACTTGGAATTTAAACTAGACTGGGCTGCTTTCACGGCTTCTGTTTTTCTCTCCTTACTGCTTCTTAGTACCGGTATTTATTCGGTGGCTTATCTTTAGTATAGTCTGATTCACCAATATACTCCATTGCGTCATTGATGAACACACATGACTATTTGTCGCTGTCTTCTTTCACATTTCACTTACATAATTCTCTCTTTCTAAAGACCGATGCGTTAGTAAGGCGCTGCAGTCGCTTTTCTAGTTATGACGTATTTTATGCCGACGTGTGCTCTTTTAACGTGTGCTAGACAAGGATGTAAATAATGTGCGGAACTATGTTTCACAACGACTTTAACCTAAAAACCATCAGCGTCTCTCTGGGTTTTTATAAGTTTTAAAGTTTTCGTTTATTTGTTTTTGCTTCGTTCTTGTGTTTATAAGTGATTTTATAAGTGATTACTGGTGATTACTGGTGTGCTATTAGCGAGAATTGTACTGTGATTGTTGTTGTATTCGCAAAATGCCGCGAAAACGATTAGATTCGTCTCAATTTGTGGTGAATCTTATTGAGTACTTCCAAAGAGAACTTGCAAATGGGGGTCCTCTTCTTAATCTGAACTGTGTCCAAGAGGTAAGTTGCTTATGGGCGGTTACAATTTAACAGTTGCAACCCCACGTCCAGACACAGTTTCTAAAACCATCCGTTAAATTATAATGTGATTACAGTTTTCTTTCAAAACAAAATTAAATAAACTGTGATGTAGGCAATATAAAATACACGCGGGTGAGGGGAACTGAATGGAAAGCGAAATCAATTTTAACGTTAGACCGCCTATCTGTTATACTTATCTGTGGCATTTGGCAACATAAGACATTGTAATAACGCCTGATATTAGGCAACTCACAATACAAGTGAGACCCCTAAAAAACGAACCGCCCATGGCAACTATTTTAGTACCGGTTTGATTCAGATGGTTTCGTCAATGACGCAATGGAGTATATTGGTGAATCAGACTATAATATACGTAATTTTGGCAAATCACACTTGTTTGTGACATGATTTCCGCTATCGGTGTTGGCTTCAACGCTCTGGGTGTTTTCCGCGAAATAATTGGCGCAACAAGAGAGCCGCCGAGATTAGGGTCAGAGGTCCACCAATTAAGATGTCTATAATTATTCTAATAACAAAAAATAGTTTAATTAATTAATTAGATGTCGCAATGAATCCGGGTTTTGGGTGGTCTGTGATAACGCAACTTTTGCATATATACAGGGTGACTTAAGTTTACCTAATATCATCCCTAGGTCTAACAACAGTCTAAATGTCATAATATTGAATTTAGGCAGCTAACAATACACAAAGGGCGATGTATCAACCCTTACCGTACCAGCAGTACAACAATGCGTATCCAGTCATCCACTACCAGCAACCACCAGGTGCTTGCAATGGTTACGGATGGCATGGAAATGGATACGGTTGGCAGATGGACCCAAAAGCCTGGCAAACACCCCCATTATACCCCAGTTTAAGCGATGCTGTTGTCGAAGAGCCTCAAATTCAAGCGCAAAAAGTCGAAAAAGTGAACGCTTATGTGAGTTTACTATTTTTTGCCTCATATTTTAACATAATTTAAGGTCAAAATTAATTATATTAATTCTTCTTTCCTGTCTGATGCATTTTAGACTTTGAATCAATCTTTTGGCGCGGTGAGTAATTTGTCTTGTTGGGTATATATTTGTTTGTCTTTGTTTATTATGTATGCGTAGCTAGATTGTGATTAATAAATCTGGATTTGAATTTGCCACGTGGTAAATTCGACTAATCAGATAAGTGTTATGACCGGAAGCCGCCATATTGCGTATTACGGCCAATAAGTTAGGCATCATGGCCGACTAAATTTGATTTGTGTTGTCATTTAATATAACAAGCTTTCTAAACCGGGCTTAACCATAATTACCGAAATGCAAGCCTACTACGACCCATATTTGGTAATCGGTCGCACACTCGAAACTTTCACTTTGACATTCGTTTGTTTCATTATTTAAAAGTGGCATTTTATCACGATCAAAATTCGCAGTAAATTCAGTTCATTCATAATGGATCCAAAAGATTTGCACAAGTATCTAGAAGAAGACATCAAGCCGCAGTTGCGAGTCACAATCAGTAACAACACCGACATCGAAGTTGAGCAGAATGTGGAGAGTGACGACCAGACTTCGCGGTACGTGCAGGAAAAGACTCGCGTGCTGTTGAAACGGCATGTCCGCAATCCCGATTTCCTGCGCCGACTGTATTTGGAGAAGTACTACCGCAATTTGCAGGAGCAATATCGCCAGCAGTTGCTGACCAGGAAGCTCCAAGCTTTGATGCGACTCAATCAATTGTTTTTGAACGAATCTCAGAAACGTCAATCAAAGAATAAAACTAAATTTTAGTAAACTACTATCAATAAAATGACTACTTGAACAGTTTTGCCTTATTTAGCGTTGAGAAATGTATTGCTGTAGTTGTTGTTGTGCCGCGAATCCATGTTGTATCGTTTGCGAACATTGTAATCCGTTTCCAAGTCGAGTATGCACGCCGGCGACTCCGTTCAGACCGGAAAAGATCTCGCAGTTTGCGTGTTTTGGGCCTCCGGCATCGGAACACGATGATAAGGATCGATACCGGACTAGGAATGCTGGAAAAGGGGGTGGCGGTCGAAGCGGCGATGGGAAACTTGGAAGAAAAGGAGCAAGGGGGGCAAGCAGCGGGCAATTTGGAGGAAAAGGAGCTCGGGGGGAAAGTGCGGATGGCGGAAGCGCTTTAGAACCGGGAGCTGGCGGTAAGAGGAAGTCGAAAAAAGGGGGCAAAACTAAATCTAAATCTAAGAAGAAGAGTAAGAGTGCTGAAGGAGATGAAAATGTGGAAGGGGGCCCTGCGGGAGCGAATAGAGGATCGGGATATCAAACAGCAGCCGGATTGGTTAACGCCACAGGTCCAGGATCGAGTTTTGGAGGACCAGCAGGTAGTTTTGCCGGAGCAGGCGGACCTGGTAGTTTTGCGGGTTCAGGAAGACCTGGGAGTGTGGGCGCTCCGGGTAGTTTCGCGGGTTCAGGACGACCTGGAAGCTCAGGCGCTGCTGGAAGTTTTGGCGGTCCTAAAGGATCTGTAGGTCCGGGAAGTTTTGCAAGAACCAGCAATAGGCCTGGAAGTCAAGGAGGACCCGGAAGTTTTAGCGGTGCTAGAGCTGAAGGAAGTTATTGTGGGTCGACAAAAGGGCCTGGAAGCTTTGCTGGAGAGTCTGGACGGGCTGGAAGTTTGCAAGGACGGGCTGGAAGTTTTCCGGGACGGGCTGGAAGCTATGGAGAGTCTGGAAGACCGGTTAGTTTCTCTGATCAGCAAGGAACTGGAGGATATATTCCTGGTTCTAGTGGAGGACGTCAAAGTAATGTTCCTGGCTTGCCAAGTGCTTATGGAAGGGCGAGTGGTAACGTTCCAGGACAAGAGGATGCTTATGGGAGACCTGTTGGAAGTTATGGAGGACGAGCTGGAAGTTACAGAGATTCTGCTGGGAGCCCAATGGGTTTTGCTGGTCTGGCGCCTGCAGGCGCTTATCAAGGAACTGCTCCTGGATATATGGGAGGATATGGAGGCGCTCAAGGGAATATTCCCGGGGCGTATGGACAAGGAGGCACTTATCGGGGACCTCTTGGAAGTTATGCCGCGCAAATGAAGAGTTATGGGCAGACAATTATGGGACAACCTGGAGGACTAGGAGATCCTTTTGGAGGGCGCGCAATTGGTGCCAAAAAGGGCACTTGCATTTGCAACACCGAGCAAGTTCAACGAAAAGTCCCAACAAATCAAGACGTTTACCAAGCTTGCACCAAATATCTTGAAACCCATCGGGATGTTCGAAAATGCGGAACTTGTGGTTCCATTGTCGTCCCTGCATTAGTCACCTGTAATAAAACTAATCTATCGTTAGGCATACATTTTAATAAATAACCAAACAAAACATCTGCGTTGTTCATTTGTTTTTCGTTTGCAATTCATCACATCACGTCAAATCAAATTCCATTTCGGAAAATGGTCTACATTGGTTCACCCGTTTTCGGTTCGCATGAAAATTTGGCGACTGGTTCCTTTGTGAAACGCAAAACTGATCTTTGGCCTGTTCAACCATCCGCAACTTCCATCAATAAACATGTCCTGTTGACGTTGAAGAAGTTTTCGATGTCGCAAACGAGTTCGGACGCCCCGAAAGGGAAGAAAGCTCAGGCAGCTTATATTAAGTTTGATAAGTGCAAGCCCGAATGCAAGACGAAGGACAAGGCTTCTTCGGAAGCGAATAAGCCGGTGGGCGCTATTCGACCGAAAAGATTGAAAATCAAAAGTCTGGAGCCCAGTATTATATCGAAGAAAGTTAATCGGCAGCTTGGAGCCCAGAAGCAGCAACCGGAAGGAAGGAAATTATCTCGTGGAACATTGGAAAAGGTTTATAAAGTGAGGATCAATAATTACAACTACCAGTTGATTTGAAAGGCCAATTTGCAAAGGTCGCTTGCAAAAACTACAGTTTTCGTCCGTTACGCATATAATCTTCCTTATCACACAACGGACTGAAAATGCAACGTTGGTTTACATTTCAGTAGATCGGAAACCGTCGCGACTTTAATATCGTCTCGCTTTCGAATTAATTTAATTAAAAAATGTCTGAAATTGCTGAAACTCGCTTCGTGAAAGCGAAAGCTTCGGTTCGTTCGCGTTTATTTCATTCGCTGATTAAAAAAAATACGGTCGCTCCGGTTTATAAGAACGCGTACAATCAAGACGTGTTCCCGAGATCCGCGTTTACGTCCGGGGGTTTAACTATAAAGACACATTTACCCAAAAAACCCGTAAAGGACACTTTACAAAATACATTGATTAACAAAATTTATTTGGTAACATTTTGGCGCATTTGGAAGAGGTAGTAATTTTTGGGGTGGTTTTTGTTTAGTTTGGTGAACGTGGTTCCGGATTTCGCACCAAATCTGAGCCGCAGGATTTTTATAAATTGAGAGAGCAGCATTGCTCTAATGGGACCTTGTTTGAAGATCCCGAATTTCGGGCTGAGGATTCGTCTCTGTTTTTTAGCCAAAGACCTGATCGCTATTATGAGTGGAAAAGACCAAGTGTAAGTTGCTTATGTTTCAATTATTATCGCACTTCCTTTTGATTATGAGGAAATTATTGTTTTTGTGATAATTTTGTTTGTTTGTGTTCGTGCTGTTTTTATAAATATTTGTTTTGGGATTCATTGATTGATGAATGAAATTGATTTGATTTCATATTTAGATAAGATTGAAAAGCTTTGAAAATTTATGAATGAACAACAAAAATAAATATTTCGAACCTTTATTTATTGCGAAAACTTCTCTATTAGGAAATTGTGGACGACCCTCAATTTTTTGTGGAGGGCTACTCCAGATTTGATGTCCAGCAAGGAGAATTGGGCGATTGCTGGCTCCTTGCAGCTGCTGCTAATTTAACTTTATATCGTCGCCTATTTTTCCAAATTGTGCCAGATGATCAAGGCTTTGACGAACAATATGCAGGAATTTTTCACTTTAGGTGTGCAATTTCACTATTCAAATTTGCCGCGCTAAATCTCGAACTTGTTATTGGTACGATTGACATTTGGCGCGGCAAATTCAAACCGCTCTCCTTAGTATGGATGATATTTCGAATTTCTTATTAGATTTTGGCAGTACGGTAAATGGATCGATGTAGTAATCGATGACAGGCTTCCAACCTATAGGGGTCAATTAGTTTTCCTTCATTCAGCTGAAGACAATGAATTCTGGAGTGCCTTGCTTGAAAAAGCCTATGCAAAGTAAATAATTTTAATTAATTTAATTATTTTTTGACTAAATATTATACTATTTAGATTGCACGGTTCCTATGAAGCCCTTAAAGGTGGCTCCACTTGCGAAGCCATGGAGGACTTCACTGGCGGTGTTACCGAAATGTACGAAATGGACGCAGCTCCGCCAAATTTGTTCAAAATTATTACCAAAGCTTACGAACGCTCATCTTTAATGGGTTGCTCCATTGAGGTGCGTCTCAACACTTTATTAGTCCCTTTAGAGAATTTGTTTATAAATTATGTGCACGCATTTCTATAATTTATTTGCAGCCTGATCCAAATGTCGTGGAAGCACAAACCCAAGAGGGACTAGTACGAGGTCATGCCTACAGTATCACCAGAGTGCAATACGTCGACATCCAAACCCCGAACGTTACGGGTAAAATACCGTTGCTAAGATTGAGAAATCCGTGGGGTAATGAGTCCGAGTGGAATGGAGCGTGGAGCGATGGGTCGCCAGAATGGCGCTATATCTCCGACTCGGAGAAGGAAGAGTTGGGGTTGACTTTCGATAATGACGGGGAGTTTTGGATGTCGTTTAAGGATTTTCAGCAGCATTTCAGTCGATTGGAGATTTGCAATTTGAATCCGGATTCGCTTTCGGCCGAAGAGATTCGGGAGGGGAATAAGAAGAAGTGGGAGATGTCGGTGTTTGAGGGGGAGTGGGTGCGGGGGGTTACCGCTGGGGGTTGCAGGAATTTTATAGGTAAATTTATTGGATTTTTCGACTTTGTTTTAATTTTTTTCTTCGATCTTAAATGATTTTAGATTCTTTTTGGCATAATCCGCAATACCGCATCACTTTAACCGAAGTGGACGAAGGCGATGACGACGGAAATTGCACTTTAATCGTGGCGTTGATGCAGAAAAATCGCAGACAAATTCGCAACACCGGTGCTGACTTGCTGACCGTTGGTTTTGCAATTTATCACGTAAGTTGAATTTCCAGCAATAAAATTTAGTGGAAAATAATTGGTTTTTCAGCTCGCCCATCCAAATCAAGCCCCAAAACCCCTAGACATGAACTTCTTCAAGTACAACGCATCAGTCGCTCGGTCGCCATCTTTCATCAACTTGCGTGAAGTTAGCTGTCGATTCAAGTTACCTCCCGGCACCTACGCCATTGTGCCGTCCACGTTCGATCCGAACGAAGAGGGCGAGTTCTTACTGCGAGTGTTCTCCGAAAACAAAAATATCATGGAGTATGACGGTTATAATTCTGATTATTTGCGCGAGCATCGTGGAAATGAGGTGGACGATGAGGAGGAGGAGGATCAACCATCTGCCCCTTCTAGTCCAAGCTATCCTCAGAATCCGCATAGTTCGTTCCCGCCGAATCCGTATCCCGCTGATCCGTATCAGCAGCCTAATCCTTATGGCGCTAATCCGGGGTATCCGAATTATCCGCCGCAAAATCCGGGATATCCGCCACAGAATCCGGGGTATCCGGGCTATCCGCAAAATCCGTACCCGCAGAATCCGTACCCTCAATATCCGGGGTATATGCCGCCGCAAGATCCGTCCGGTTATCAGGATCCGTATGCGCCGAATCCTTATTCTCCTCCGGCGCCCGCTCCACCGCCGCGTAATCGGTCGAGAGGTGGTGATGCTATCATTAGTTTTTTGAATAATTTGTTTAAATAAGTTTCTTTTTGTTTGTAATTGTTGTATATTTGTATTTTGTTTTGGGAAATATGCTTAGCGGTGAAGGTAACTATTTTTATGATCGGAAAGTATTTTTTGGCAGCCTTAATAATTGTAATTTCTCAATTTTAATTAGAGTTAAGTGTTTGCAAAATCTAATATAAATGCACTATTCTCGAACTCATGACAATATTACTAATAATTTTAGAATGTTTAGAATTCTTCGTAAAGGCATTTAATTGTTGAAAGTGCAACTTTTATTTATTTAAAACAATTAATTATAATGAACAAATATAAATATTTATTTGTGTTCTTTTAACCTGAACAAGTCGATTAATAACATTCTACCTTAAAGGCAATTTTCCCTAAACTAATAAACTTTTCCTTGTAGAGAAAATGACGAACAAATAAAAATGGGCAAAATGGTTGACGAAGTTGCGAACATAATCAAGGAGCCCGAAGTGGTCGGCGAAATTGACGAAGGCTACAAAGCGTTCCTACAACAAGCAGGCGAAGATGGAGAACTCGATGCAAACGAACTAAAAACCATGTTGAACAAAATGATGAAATCAGGTAAACTTCCGCAATGTTCAGCTATTTGCTTGGTTGCCTATTGTATGTGTTTGTGTCTTGAAAGAATTGCAGCAGCAAGGTGGGGTCCAAAAAAGCAACGCGAATGGCTTGAATGCCACCCCGACTCCACAAGGGGGGGACGGCGACAATAATTTAATTACCGCCCTGTTAAGTCTTGTATGTGGGGCTGTTTGTAAGGATACTCCTTTGGCGGAATTAATTCCGGCTCCTTCGAGTAGCAACCCTGTTAGTGCGTTTTTCTCGGGTAGGAGTGAAAATTTGACATGCATGCGAATTAAATTACCACTTAGAAGGATTTTAACTAATTATTACTCATAGATTTTGGATTTAATGGGTTTTCCATTGAAATGTGCAGAAGTATTGTTGCAATGCTGGATGCAGATCGTTCTGGCAAACTTGGATATCCAGAATTCAAAAATCTGATGCTCCTACTTCAGCAATTGCGGGTAAGTTGGACGATAACTTAGTTAAGTGGGATTCTATATTTTTTTTTAGAAAGCGTGGAAGATGTACGATACCGACAATTCGGGTACAATGAACGGTTTCGAAGCGCAGAAGTCCTTTAGTGCTGCGGGTTACACGCTGAACAAGCGCATTTTGGCGGTTTTGATGCATCGGTATGGGACCAAAAATGGGGAGGTTTCCTTTGAGGACTTTTTGTTGTGCTCTATTAAGGTGAAGACGATGATGGATGTTTTCAAGAAGAAGGAGACGGATGGGGTGGGACAGTTCACTATGGAAGATTGGCTGGAGAATACTTTATATTGTTAGGGGATTTGCAATTTTATAAATTTTATGTGCCTATTTTATGCAACTGCTATTTACAATCGATATTATACAAAGAGATTTACCGATAAATTCAGATATATACGTGAAAATAAAATATATATTGAAGTTTATTTATTTTTTTGTCCTATTTGATTAACAAACTTCTAAGTAAAGTCAAGTCGACTACGTTCTGACCTGTTGTATCGAATGCACTAGACGTACTTTTTTATAGCTCGGATTTATTGAAGGAAATCACACAAAAAAGTACGGAATTTATTGTAAATATTACTTATCAGCCAATTTAAACAATAATTGTTTATAAATACTTTAAAATTACTTAGTGATTAGACCACTTGAAATTATTCGAAGAAAAAATCAAAAAATAGCTAATCTTATCGCTCAAATTAATTTGGACAGCACAGGTTTAATCAGTTGTGCTGATTTAGTTGTGCTCCAAATATCGTTTTTGACGTTGAAACCAAAATGTCTAAAATTCAAACCCCTAATCGGCAATTAATTTATCGCTTTGATAAAAAAAAGCTGATTGCCCAAAACACAACTCCAACAAAGACCAATATTAAAATTTACAAGGTATACAAATTGCAATTTAAATTATTTAAATAATTAAGCGTCTTCTAGTTTGGCGAAGAAGGATCAGGATTTCGTACGTTGAATGGTCCCCAGGATTTTAACAAATTAAGGGATGAACATTTTGCTAATAAAACCTTGTTTGAGGATCCTGACTTTAAAGCTGAATTTTGCTCCATGTACTTTAGTAAAAAGGAGGATCGTAAATATG
The DNA here is from genome assembly GCA_963556235.1 of Cryptophagus acutangulus. Classification (NCBI taxonomy): domain Eukaryota; kingdom Metazoa; phylum Arthropoda; class Insecta; order Coleoptera; family Cryptophagidae; genus Cryptophagus; species Cryptophagus acutangulus. The sequence goes on along the minus strand of OY744562.1, from coordinate 1,006,542 downwards.
AGTGGAAACGACCAAGAGTAAGTCATCTAACATATTAATTTTAATTATTCTTATTTATACCGAAATATTTTTTTCGTTATCGTTTTATCGTGTTGAATTACTTGGAAAATCATTATCATACGATTAGATTATTTGAATCAATAAAAAATGAGTTTCTCTCATGACGTTATTAATTTTATCAATTTTTATAAAATTATCCTCATAGGAAATCGTGAGTAATCCCCAATTTATGGTGGAGGGCTTCTCGAGATTCGATATAGAACAAGGAAACTTGGGCGATTGCTGGTCTCTTGCAGCTATTGCGGATTTAACACAGCATCCCAATTTATTCCAGCAAATCGTACCAACTGATAACTTTGATCCAAAATACGCTGGGATTTTCCATTTTAGGTGCGAATTTTAATTTTAATTAAATAAGTTAGCTAATTAACTTTTGTCAGATTTTGGCAATACGGTAAATGGATCGATGTAGTAATTGATGATAGACTTCCAACATATAACGGACAATTGGTTTATCTGCATTCGCATGAAGGCAATGAATTTTGGAGCGCCTTGCTTGAAAAAGCTTATGCAAAGTAATTGTGGAAGCAAATTTATAGAACTTAGTACTAACTTTTTTAATTAAAGATTGTATGGGTCGTACGAAGCCCTTAATGGGGGTTTAATTTCTGAGGCCATGGAAGATTTCACTGGAGGTCTATCAGAAGTTTATATGATTCAAAATACTCTGCCTTCAAGTCTTTATAAAATTATTATCAAAGCTGCAAATCAGTCGTCTTTGATTGGCTGCGGAATTTCGGTCAGTTTACATTTTTCTTCTCTTCCAAAAAATAGCAATCTCTTGTTTCTCTCCTCTATGTTTTATATTTTTGATTCAGGCTGATCCAAACATTGTGGAAGCGCAAACTGCGCAAGGATTAGTACGAGGACATGCTTATAGTATCACAAAATGTGTCAATATTCAAACAGCGGAAGATAATGGTAAAATTCTTTTGCTCAGAGTGCGTAATCCTTGGGGTAGTGAGTTTGAATGGAATGGAGCGTGGAGCGATGGGTGCGAATTTAAAGAGCAATCTATAAAAAATTAGTTAACTAAAGTTGTAACATTTTAGTTCGCCAGAATGGCAAAGTGTTCCAGATTCCGAAAAACAAAGACTTGGTTTGACTTTCGAAAGCGATGGAGAATTTTGGATTCGCTTTGAGGACTTTTACAAATATTTTAACACATTAGAAATTTGCCATTTGCATCCCGATTCCCTATCTGAAGAGCAACTGCTAAATGTTGATAAGAAAAAGTGGGAAGTGAATGAGTTCCATGGAAAATGGAAACGCGGTGTTTCTGCTGGGGGTTCCAGGCAATATTTAGGTTGGCTTCAATTAAATGATTTATTTTTAAATTAATTAAAATTGCTATAGAATCGTACTACTGCAATCCACAATATCAAATCTCTTTAACAGAGGTAGATGAAAAGGATAAGCAAGGACAATGCACTTTAATTGTTGCTTTAATGCAGAAAAATCGCAGACAATTGAGTAATACTGGGGCTGATTGGCTTCAAATTAATTTTGATGTTTATGCTGTAAGTATAATATTGTATATTAAATTAGTTCTAAAACCATTAAACGATGTTCCTCGTTTATACTTATAGATTCCAAATTCAGAAGGAGAACCTAAATTGCTTGATTTAAACTTTTTCAAAAGTAACAAACCAATCATTAATTCTTCAATAGGTGATTTGCGAGAAGTTAGTTGCCGTTTGAATCTACCACCAGGCACCTATTTTATTGTGCCATCCACCGAGAAGCCCAACCAAGAGGGCCAATTTTTGCTGAGGGTATTTTCCGAAAATAAACATATTATGGGGTACTTGGATGACGCTAAAAAGTGAATTTTCAAAGTTTTTCTATTTAATTAACTACCAAGTTATTTCTAATCCATATTCTACAAATATATTGTATTTATAGATACATTTTAATATACTATACCATATAATTAAAGACTGTTTAGTTTTTTTGTTGTATAATTATTATAAGACCCCAACTAAAATTTTGGGGTTTTTTTAAATGTGTCACAAAACACTTAAACTGATTTGCCATTTCATTTTCCTCAATTGAGACAATAGAAAATATACCTAATCTTTTTTTCAAGTTGAATAAATCATATTAATCTACATCTAATCAATTATTATTTTGATTATTTATTATAAATTTATTATAAATTAGGAAAACTGAATTAATTTGATTCAGTTTCTAATTAAAAAATTAAGCAGAAACACAAAAGTCCATAGCCGAATCCATAAAGATTCCAAGATGCTAAGTGTTAATAAAATCAAAAAAGTACGAATTTAAAATTTAGTTACTTTTTTTAATTAGTTTTATTTAGCTTTATGATCAAGATTTTTATCAATTGAGGAACAAACATTGCGCCAATAAGACATTGTTTGAGGATCCGAAATTTCAAGCTGCTGCAAGCTGGAAACGTCCGGGGGTAAGTTTACTATTTTAATCCTTTTTTATAAGTTTATTGACGATCCCGATGCTTTTTTGAATATTTCTAAATTTAATTCATATATTCTATAGGAAATCGTGGTCGGAGGCAATCCTCAATTTTTCGGGGATAAAAACTTATTTCCTAGATACGACGTGCGACAAGGACAATTGGCAGATTGTTGGCTTATTTCTGGTATTATCAATGTAACACTGCATAAGATTCTATTTCAAAAAGTCGTACCTGAAGATCAAGGATTTGATGAAAATTACGCTGGTATTTTTCATTTCAGGTGTGTACTTTTAATAATTCATAAATATAATCTTGGTTTAATATTTCGAAATTCATTTGAATTAAATCTTGCTTTATTTTTTTATCTTATCAGAATTTGGTGGAATGGTGAAAGGGTGGATGTAGTGATCGATGATAGACTTCCAACTGAATACAATAAATTAATTTACGCGCAAGCTGATAACAATGTTTTTTGGTGCCCTTTATTTGAAAAAGCTATTGCAAAGTATAGGACTACACATTGGTAAAGTATCACTTTTATTTTTTTGGTTTCAGATTATATGGCTCGTACATAGCCCTCAATTACGGCCTAGTTCACGAAGCTATGGTACTTTTGACTGGTGGCCCTACAGAATCAATCGAGTTGAAAACCGTAGCCGATCTTTCTAATATTATCACTGAGGCTGATGAGTATTCATCTTTAATGACTGCCACAACTTCGGTGGGTTAACTTGGCTTACTTTGGATTCTTTTTTGGGTTAATTTTTCTGAATTAGACCAATGCTTTACCGGATATCCAAAAAAAGCAGGCAGAGGCAGCACCAGCACTAGCCGAAGTTGGATTGGTAGCAAATCATGCTTATAGTATCGTCGAAGTAAATTTGGAAACACAAGTTCTGAGGCTTGGACTACGATTACGTGATCCTTCTACTCCAACAGATTCGGAAAAATGCCATAAGTAGGAAAACAATAATTTTCTAGTTTTTCCTTCTTCTAGAGATGGAAAACCGTAAAATGAATTTTATAATTTTAGTTTCCCAGGATGCCAATTTATTTCAGATTCGCCGGAAAAGCTTGTATTGCATCTCAAAGAGAATAAAGGTGTAGAGTTTTATATGTGCATCGGGCCCTTTAAGAAGTATTTCACTTCTTTGGAAATTTGTCATTTGCATCCAGATTGCCAAACTGGTGCAAAAAAATGGGAATTAACGGAGTTTCGGGGCAAATGGGGTGTTAATGATAATTTAGGTTCACAAACCATTAACTATTTATTTATAATAATTAATTTATAACATTTAATTTATTTTATTTATTATAGAATCACTTATTTGTCACCCAGAATATCAAATTACATTAACAGAAGCAGATGCTAAAGGACTTTGTACCATATTTATTGCTTTAATACAAACAAATAGCAAAAAATTAATTAATACAACATTTAAATGGTTAAGTATTAGTTTTAAAGTTTCTTCCGTAAGTTATTTGTATTAATTGTCATATATTTATAATAATAAGCGAGTTTATTTAGGATAACCTCCCAGTGGATAAATTGAAATCAGCTGTGAGAAGACAGGAACTTGGCAAGCGATTCCAACTAAAACCAGGTACCTATGTCATTGCTCCTTCCCTACATGACCAGGACCAAAATGGGGAATTTGTGCTTAAAGTATTAACCAAAAATAAAATTACCGTAGAAGATAAAGGCGACACTTCCAATTAATTGCATAAACATACAAGTTGCGCAACTATAAGATGTATTGCTAGTTGCGTTCTATCTATTCAACATTTTAAGGGGTTTTATATAACATAGTCAAAAATCATAGTTTTATTGTAAATTCCCGTCCAACTGATTTATAATTCCAATTGTTCAAAGTTAAAGTTAATTAGTTGAAGCGCAGCAAGCGGTAGAAAATCGTGCTGCTTTAGCATAAAAGTAAAAGACCGATGGAAAAAAATGAAATGAAGATACTGGTGATGTGGTGTCATGGGGTCATAACACCAACCATGTCGACAGACCGCACGGTATGTGCAATTCATTAGAAAACCTTTTAACTTTAATGTAGATTGATGTGCGATGTCAGATCTGCACGCGACCGACGCGTGTAGTGATAACCAGGGGTGAAATGAAATTATCCCTAAAACCGATGATGAGGGACTATAAAAAAATGTTAACCCTCATCATCACACGTGCAATTATTTAATTTACTAAAATGTAGTCCACAGGAAAATTCGAAACCGTTTTAAACGCAAAAATCTACGAACCAAATGACTCATCCGCCGATTGCAATCTTTATTACGACAAATTCAAAAGAAAACGTGATGCAATTTCTACCGACTTCGCATGCTAATTACCCATTTCCTTTTAAATTCGCAAATATTTTGCTTTGCACAAAAAAAAAAGCGAAAGCGATAAACACTATGTATTATTGTGTCTAGTAATGACACAACGGAATCCTTGTGCCCTGTAATTTTCACTCGACGATGACAAACCCATAATTATATCAAATATTTCAATCCCAAATCAAATAGTACAACTACCAATCAAAAATGAATAATATTTATTCATCTCTTAGCACACAGCATCATCCTTCTTACAATAATGCAACTGATAATGCTGGATTTGTCGCAACAATTTCGTCAAATGCATCGCAGCCTCATTATTACAAAACTCACCCATTTTCTTCACATTCAACGCAGCTTCTTGGCCTTTGCGCTGCTTCAAACTCTTCACCTGCTCCTTCAACGCCATCACCTCCTTCGACAAAGCCATCACCATTTGGATCTCTTCCTCCTTACTCGTCAACTCCTTCTCCATCACCTCCAAAGTCTTCACCATCTCCTTCGTCTCCTCGCCAGTTCCCACTTTCTTCGCCAAATCTTCATAATTCTTGTTCATCAAGTCGAACTCCGTGTACAAATTGGTCAACAAGATCTTCAAGTTCTTCTCCTTGGTGTTATAATTGGTGTACGCTGACGGAGTCGGCTCAGTCTTCTCCGGTTTGGGCGCAACTTTCTTCCCAGCAACTTTCGACACCTTCGGCACTCGTCTTCTATTTTTATTCACCATTTGCTGCAAATCCACACTCTCCTTATTCGCCACACAAGTGCAATCATTCACCGTCGAAGGATGAGCCGTCCAAACAGTCACCTTCTGATTCTTCACTTCCATATCCCCGGAAGGTCCTGTAATAACAACTGTACGAACTGGTGGCGAGTCCAGCACCGCATCCTCATCAGCTTCATGAATCGTCTGCTCGGGCACCACTTTAGCCATCTCTTGCAAATGCTGGTAGTTCATAACAGACTTGCTCAAAGGACATCTGGAGCTAATCCGGGACGCCATAGTGCTGACCATCGAGGACAAAGGCTGCGCCTGAATTTTCTCAGCAGCTAAACCAATGTTATGCGCCAAAGTCGGCGAAATCGTGTACATCGGTTGCTTGGTCTTGATGAAATTCATAAATTGTTGAATATTGATGCCAATATTGTGACTTGGAGTCGTGGAACTGGCCGCGCAAAACGGGATGGTCTTGAAATGGAAACCATTGAAGTAGCATTTGTTAACTTGCTTCATCCTGGACGCAATGGTCGGTAACGTATAATTCTTGGAATGGTACGAGATTTCTGTACGTGGAGCTTTTGGAACCTGATCATTCAGCTTAAAATTATTCGCATCAATATAGAATTCCGAATAAGCCTTTTGGTTGTTGTTGAGTGGCCGTATCACCAATGGGGGCACTTCAACGGCCGATGGAGGCGGCGGCTTTGTCATTTCAGACTTTTTTGCGGTAAGCTCATCGGAATCGCTCCCTTTTACGGCGGAGTTGTGATAGAGCTCTACGACTTTAAGGGAAGACATTTTTTTGAGCGCATGATTGTTGTTAGAAGGAACTCCAGGGTAACTGGTGCGTTTACCCATGAGATTGTTGTTTTTGGTGGAAGGACGTAGTCGCTTCATGATACGCTTCTTATTATGACTTGTGGTTAAGTTGGTGGAAGAAACCTTATCGGGGATGGAAGTTCTTCCTTGGATCTTCTCAACGGTCTTCGTGTTGCGGGACACGGCTTGGGATTGGGAGCGTTTCTTCAACGGCTTCCTCTTTTGCCGTTTCTTGTCATGCAAAACTGCCGAAATGTAAGTGGCAGCATGATCGTTTGGTTCATTGGAGGAGGAATTGGAGAGGATGGTCGAGAAGGCTATCTCGGTGATTGGTTCTGAAAGTTGTTAAATAGGAGGAAGTTTTAGGAAAACTGGGAACTTACGTTGGAATTGTCTGGGGGTGGACTTGCGACTTTGGATGACTGAGATTTTATTCACGGATTCCGTGATTCCATTCAAAATGTTGTGGATGGTTTCCACTGCAGCTCCCGTATTGTCGGTGCTGATAGCATTGGAGTTTTGTCGTTGGATCGTCATTTTAGTTCGTTGTACGTCAACCAGAGAAGTCGTTTTTGGATCTTAGAATATTGCAAATTGTAAAAAAAATTGAATGGCGCAACAAACTGATTTCTTACTATTTCTGCTCGTATTTCTGGCAACTATTTGACTGCGTTTCGTCCCATACAATCTCTTCATGGAATCTAATTGGCTTTTTAAATTATTACAGCGAGATTCAGCGTCATTTAACTGATTCTCCAATTCTGGCAAAAAATGATTAATGGAAATTATGAAAGCAACTGACTGGGATTTAAAAAAAAATTTAAATAATTGACACTATTTAAAACGGATATTCAAATCCAATAAGCATAAATAATATCATTTCACGTGTTATGATGTTTTCTAAAGGCAACATAATTGCCTTCATAGAATTATGGCATTGGAGAGGAAAAAGTGAGATTTATTGCAGTACTATTGCCAGACACTTATAAAGTGCTACATGATATTATTCACGATCGTATTTATCTTATTCAGGATAATTAAAATTATTATATGAACACATTTTGTCGGCAAATTTCAAATGCAAAACACTTTTAATTCACTTTTATATTGAATAAATGTATCACAAAAAACAAACGCGTATATATTAACATACATTCAAATACCGAGAAAGGAAATTAAATTACGGTTCAAATGCTTAATTAATTAGCAAAGCTTTTTATAGAGCTTCACATTGATGCGTTTGATTATTTAGTGCGGGTACTTTTAGAACCCTTTAAACTATAGCGCCATCTCTCTCGCACTCATTATTTCAAATGGGTGAGAGAGAGAGATGGTAGATAGTTTGAAGGGGTGAAAATATTACCCGAACGAACAAATTAAATATCCAAACGCATATTTTGATGCAAAAAATCTCGAAAAAAATATTGCAACAAATTTTTGACAATAAATTTTCTAACAAAAATTCAAATATACAAAAATTTTCATACAAGATGCAAAGAAAAAGTTTACAAACCAGACATGTGGGTACTTTTACTAGTGTAACAAGCGTTGCTCATTTTCTGGCTTCACTTCCATCAACTGATTAGAAATTTATTATAATTAATATTTGATGAAAATCATTAGAAAAAAAATATACGATTTAAGTTGACAATATTAAAGATTCTTTTGTTTTTCTATTAATCCTACTACTAGATTTAAAACAATATTTTTGGATAACAAACGACTGAATGAATAAAGAAATAAAATTATAATAATAGAGTCAAGTACAAAAGAGGGCCCCACACATCGTCCACTTGACTAATGAAGGCAACCACTGTTCCTTTTTCCTTCCTAGATTTGAAAAATATTTATTTAAAAAATTCTTATACCTAGTGGTTGAATAAATGATCATCCTGCCACCGTATAATGTTCTAACATATTTATCCATGCAGCCAATTAAAATGATATTTGTCGCCTGTTAGTCAAAAACAAAAGGAAACTAGTTGCCCCATGCGATTCTAATCAGTCCAATTATTTATTATGTTGTATAAGCTTTTTGAATACATCAGATAATTTTTGAAAATCGTGCATTGATTTCCTCATAAATTATATTAGAAACTCAATTAAGGCCGTTTACATTTGATAATAGATATTTTGTAATAATTCACAAACAAGTATTTAATTATTATAAACATATAAATCTAAATATAGGTTATAGATAATATTTACAATATAATCAACATTCAAATCTGCAATCAACTACATAAATCTTTTCGCTAGCAAAGAGCGCGCGTGTTTATTTTATTATTTTACCACGAGTATATTAAACGCAAATTAATACGAAAAAATACTGATTAAATTCGCATTTAAAATGCGAATATCATTATAGTGTTTGACCTTTTTATGACTTTCGTGTTGCATTTCAATAATGAAATCATTGTGGGTGGCTATACCATGACATAAATAATTGCCCATAATTTTAGCTAAATTCTTCAATCGCTAAAGAATTTTAACATTTACTCAGTTTTTATTAATAAAGATATTAACAACACTCATAAATTTTATGCATAAATAAGTTTTTGCGGAGATTTTTAATTAAACAAAGCTACCTCACATTTTATAAATAAATTATTTCGATGAATCATTCAAATTATTTCTAAATATTAGAAGTTTTAGGGTTAAATTAAATTAATAATTTATTAAACAATTAATAACTTCAAAACCATACACCCAATTAAAATTCTTAAGGCTTGCTTGGATTCTACGTATTTTTCTTTAGCTGTGTACCAAATTTTATCCAAATCGGTAGAACTTTAGGATTTAAAAAGGCGAGGGAATTCCCGACTTTTGATCGGTTTTCCTTCGGCAAATAATTTCTACTTGATACTATTATAAGAATCGATTGTACATCCTCAAATTTTAATCAAAAATTCATGGTACCCCATAAAACCTTCTTCTTGGTACAGTAGTGCCTTGTAGGAGTAGATTTAACTCTTCTGTCACCTAATCAATTTATTAAGATAAGCCCCACTAAATTTTCCATTTTATTACGTAGTAGTAATAAAATTGTAATTTGATCGTTGGCTTTGAAGGAGGAAAAGTACAAAGTAGAGATATAAAATGAAATAAAGTAGTTTTTAATAGATCCTTTAATTTATTCGGTGCATGCGGCAGGTATTAATAATTATCTGGAGCAAGTAAATCATAACGTGTTAATGAAACTGTTTGAAGCAACGCGTTTGAAACGAGCATGGTTCGACATAAACGTATGCACGCAATCACTCACACATTGGTCCTCAGGCATTTCCATTCTAATATTCCCCTTGTCATTATGCTTTATAGCTCATAATTAATATTGAATCAATACACAATCGTATTTAGGAACATCTGCTTGTAGCAAGCAGAGGCCAACAACCCAATAATTAACACTTAAACATTTTTTCGCCTTTGGCCAATTCAATCATCACACTCCGATTGGAATATAGGTTGGAGCTTTTGATGCTTGGTGGTCTCTTCTTCTCCTCCATCGATCTGTAGGTGGATTATATCGTTTTTCTGTGTAAATATTGTGCGAATTTGCATTTTGTGTAAAATCAATTTGTTGCCAATTGCTTTTACATCTTTATTGATGCTTATTTTGACTTTTTTATCGCTTCTTTATGATAATTTAATCATAACAATACTACTCTATTTATTATACATTCATTAAATTTGTCGCTCAATTATTTATCTCCATACCATGAATATTCAATATACAAGAGAAAATAATAAACCTAAAAAAATCAATAGACGTCAGTTCGGGAATCCTGCCGGCCACTTCCATCTATCCTTCTTATCCATGATAATTCAAGGACCAAACAAATTATGCAAGCTATGCGGATTTGTTTTTGTTCTACTGCAATGAAGATGAATAATGAATTCAGTCTGCAAATGTCACTAGGCTTGCAGAAAACATCTATTATTGATGCTGCAATATTTATTGTTAATGGATATGCAAGAGTGGATTGTAGGAGGTCAGACTGTCGCAAGTGCTTATTGGATTTTGCTGTATTTGCATAATTCTTGAACTCTTCCACACTAAATTACGATCAGTCCATTTGAATAATACAAAGTAAAATTCGAATTGCGTTTTTCATTATTAAAAAGAAATGGACTCGAATTATATTCGCTTCTAGCTAGCACTTGGCACACTCTGGCGGTCGATATTATGGTTATGGGTGAGACCACACACACGCCTGGTTTCCTAGCAACGTCAAGCTAAACCACTTGTTATTGGCTACTGAATACTACCAATGAAACCACTGGCTTTTTCACTCATTCATTGATTGTCATTGCATACCTAGTTGAGTTGCTCTTACGCAGTACCGGTAACAGTAAAGAATAGTAACTTTGGAACAGTATATTGGAAAGAAAAAGGAGGAATGAATCAAAAGCTAGCCAAATACGGCAAAAAAGCTATAAAGCTATTTGTACAAATTGTTTATTTAAAATAAACATAAAACAGTCAAATAATAAACAAATATATCCGTAGAGCCGTGTTTATTTTGTTAAACGTACTTATAGAGTAAAAAAGTTAAAGAGCAAACATTCCTTATATATTGTGAGTACATTTCCTTTGATTTTTTTTTCTCAATATTGGTTTAAAGTTTTGTGACCATGTCCGGTTGGTTTAGTTTATAAAAGTGCTTTAATTTATTGATAAAATAAACTAAACAATACGCTATTAGTCATTTTGGAATATAATTTCCTTATGCTCATTTATCTCATCGGTTTCCTTTGTAATTGTAATGTTTAGTAATATAATTATTGCGGTTTCTAAAACACAAACATTATAATATCTGCATGTTAGATAATTTATCAAATAGTATAGTTAGTCACATGTAGGCGTTTATTACTAGCATTGTTTATGATTGTTTTTATTTTCTACTCTATAACGTAGTACTATGATTTAAATGCGCAATAAAAGTTACTAATTATTAAGGCTGGGAATATATTGGGGTGCCTCCTTAATGTGAAAATCCAAAATAGATGATGTAAATCATTGAAAAGTATTACAAGCCGTTTTAATAAATCTCTGTAAATACGCTAAGAATATTAGATACGTTTCATAATTTATTCATTATTCAAGATTACTCTGGCATAAAATTGAAATTTTCTATTTGGTGCCACTTGGGTGACCGAGCATTTGTTTCTCTTCGCTCGAAGATTAATTAACACTTTGTAAATCAACGCATATGACTATAAATTAGAATTCCATCCTTTCCCATATCAAGTAGCTTTAACACCCAAACCGATCCTTACTATTTTTTTACCTTCGTAAACGGTAGTTGCAAGTCAGATAAATTGCGTAGGAGAAGCAGTTCATTAACTTATATCCGATTACCTGTAAACACTAGACTCGCATCTTGTTATATTTTATTATTAAATCTTGATGGCAAAGTGGTGGCTATCTTTCCAATATGAAGCAGGCTCAGAGTCACTCAGATTCAGGATTTAGATAATGACTTTGCAATTTCTACATGTATTATTAAGTGTTACAAAGAATGCCAGGCATTATCCTTTAAAGAAATGTCACACCTTGATGCATGTAAATGAAGAAATGTCCACTTTTAATCTTCTATTGAAAAAATAATTCGGATATCATTCGAATTGTGTGTGGATAATTTCCTGTTTTATTGATAATTTGTTTAGATTATTAGATAATGATTTCGACATTGATAAATCTGATACGTATTGCACACAGATGACAATTTACATGGATGACTTGGCCGGGAAAATAAAATAGATTACGCTTTGTAATTCATTTCCGATTAATTTTGCAATATTTGTCAAAGTTTAAAAATTCCTAGCACAGTGAAATAAAATAATTAGTTTCCCTTGCGTGTGATACAGTAACCGTAAGACCGACTGACCAATTTCGCGTAGGTGGTACTGAACCAGTCCTGCAACGTACCTGCCTTGAAACGTCCACTGGACTCACAACAGCAGTCTCTCGAACAAAAATCGCTTCATTGAAAAAATATTGTCACATTAGTTTCTCCGTTTTTTTATTATAGCTGCCATATACAAATGAGAATTAACAACAGCCCATATTGTAGACTGTAGTTTAACCGGAACGTTTGTTGCCTTAAATCAGTTAATGATGAGTTATATGAGCGTGAGCGACGGTTTGGTTGGTTAATCCGTGAATTGTGGAAGTGCCAACAAACAAGTCGGCTTTTATGATGGAAATAATATTATATTGTAATCTTATATCAAAGTCTTTTTAACGCCCTCAATTTCAGCTAATTAAATCGTTTTGATAGATTTATCTGACTGAGTGGTTCAAGAGCAAAATTGTAATAATTTATCTGCAGCTACCTTTAAGAGATCTAATAACTTATAAACCAGGGCAATATAAATTACTTACATTAATTAATTTAGTTACGCAAAATGTGTTAATTAATTGCACAAAGTACATTATTGTTACCATGTCTCAAATAAATTATTTCATTTTTATCTTCTTAGTGGCTTTGTACCTACAATTCTACATGGAAAGCAAAGATATTTATCATAAACTATTTGCAATACTTGTGGCGGTTAACATTTCAAAATTATACATTTAGTTTCTTGGAAAACTGTTTTAAATATATGCATAATAGTTAAACGAACTGTTTAGTAAAACAATAAGAAATAATAATTCTAAAGACAAATTATTTATAATTTATTATTCCACTGTGAATATAATTTCACAATAATCCTCAACAATCTCAAAATTTGCTAGTCTAGACGTGGTCTCACTCAAAAATTCCAAAATAAAGCCAAAGTCCCTACAAAAATTTTAAAAAATTCTCAAAATATTCCTAGAAAAGCTCTCCAACAACTTCTTCCCAGATCTTATAAGATCTTCTTCCAGATTTTCGTCCAGCACCATTCCCACCCCAAAATTGTCTAGAAAATAAACCGAAATCGATAAGAACCAACCATCAGCCATTCCACATCATTTGATTAGTTTCGGTTTGGTCGCGTGTCGTGGGTGTAGAAAACGCTTGCGCTGTCGTTGTTTTACCTGAGCTACAGAATGAAAAGCTAATCGGCAAAATTCGCACCTTCCACATTTTTCTCCTGCAGCCTTCGTTCGGATATTACACGACCGAGAAGTAAATTGCATCGCGTTTCAGTCGGCGTGCGATCGTTGTTGCAATGGCTGCTCGTATAAATAAGTGAAACGAAATAATTTATTAATCAACAACAACCGCAATCGAATTTAAGAACCACATGGTGTACGTCTAGGATTTTGATCGCATTTTGACAATCCCAAAAGCTGCTCTAGTGCCTCAAAGCTTTTCGGCAACTCATGAAAAATTCTGTCCCAAACTTTTAAAATAACTCTTTCTCTTTAATGACTTTTGCTCGATTTAAATAACGTACAAGTGGCATGACGAGATGATTTTTTCAATTTTTCATTTATTGTAAATGATAATATTTATTCGAATCGAAAATTTTAAATAAATTGAATCGTGTTCGATTCACGCACGAATGCCTAGCACAAACATATACTTCTACGCAAATTGAATGTGATAAGCTTATTTGTATTCGAGTGCTTCTGTTGAGATCCATCACTTGTTGGAATTAGTGATTTATTATTGAATGTGATTTAACACACAGTGCCTTCCCAAAAAATAAACAGGTCAACCGCAAAATTAACATTTAAAAATAAATAGAAAAAATTTGAAACGCGCAAAAACAGTGCAAAAATTCTAATTGAATCTAAGGGGGTGGGTGCATCGGTTGCAAGCCCTTCGGGGCTATGGATACGGGGGCTTGTTGCGTAGCCCCCTCGGCAGCAGTCCGTTCTGACGACCAAATTGTACCGGCCCATCCAGGAGACTGCTACAACCCCCACCAGAACAATTCACATTCACAACCCTTTTTGGACACTTGGTTCCTTCAAATGCAGGTGAGTTTTCGAAAATTACCCGCCAAAATAATTTATTTCGAGTTTTAAAAATGCATTTTTTGAAATATGTTGTTAAGTAACTAAAACTAAGCCTACTTAGTGGACTTAAGTTGGTATTCTATTCAATTGTACTTAAAAGAAAATATTTCTGTGCAATAAAGAAGCCTTATGATGAATAATATGTATCCGCATTAAAATGAAAATTATTTTAAAACGTCTAATTGACTATTGTGTAGTTTGCTAAAGTAAAAAATTGGTTGGATTGAAAATCATTAGTTGTTATCAAGATTATGGAATGAATAGTGTATAAATTGATTTTGCCTCCAGTTCTTAAACCGAACAATGCCTCTTTCCTGCTTAATAAATTATAATGCAATCGTAAAAATCTGGGAAATTATTTTTTATATTTACTATATGGGTTTATCAATTTTAGTTTAACCGTTTCGTTGATGATGGCTTACATAACAGTCGTCATATTTTTTTCTCGTTTTTATATATTCATATAAAGATGATTTATATTCGTGTATCATACAAGTAATAAACTTAAAATTAAACTGGCCCAGAGTTTTATATTTTATATATGTATGCATATAAAAAAATTAAACCGCAATGTATTCGCTTGCATACTAATAAAATATAAAATTCCTGGTATTTATTTCTAAAGCGAAATTCCCTAGTTTTCTAATAATTTAATTTGCAACAATGCAATACATTTTTTTATTTGGTGATGATTAATGTTATAAAAATAGCCATTTATTATCGACAAAGGATGTACGTCGGTTTTCTATATGGGGAAAAATAATAATTAATTATTTTTTTATTCAAATTCCAAATCCTCCTCTTATTCTTTTCAACCGGTTCTTGGCATTTTATTTTATTTATTTTTTCCTAGCTGGCAATGATTTGGCAAAATTTCTATCTAGGAAGAAACAAATTAAAATTAATTTTTTATTGTCATTGCTTAGAGGAATAACAATTTCTTCGGTCGAGAAATGAAATCGAAAAAGTATCCAGGAGTGAACATCAATAAGTACGGGCTAAAGGGCCCAGCTTGAAGCCATTTAAAAATCCGTTTATTCCTTTCAATTTCGAAACGATTATCATCATCTTTTTCTTATTTCGAAATTGATTGTTTGCGGGTTGTTTTAAGCTTTTAAGCTCCATTGCAATGCAATGCTAATCCAATTAAGTAGTGAAATAATTAAAGTGCGCGTGGAAAATAAATCCAAGTCTATACGGTTCGAATGGGCATGAAAGCGACTATTATAACGCCTGTTTATCACAGAACCGTGTACATGTCGGAAATGTAAGTTTAGTGAGTGTAGTCAGTAGCCCGTGAAGAATATCATGCTATTTACACTATTACTCGCCTTTTTATGTTATTTAATTACTGTGCTTCTTCTCTATGGCGTGATGCCTTTGTTTTCTAACCTTTTATTGATATACACACATGTACAAGCTGCTTTTCTTTGATCAGCCAGCAGGAATCTAAATTATGGGATGGTGAAGCTTTTGAGAGCTTTTTGCAATTTCATGGGAATTGACACGATTTTACCGAAATTTTTGGTACTTTTCTTATTTTTTTTCCTATTTTCTAAATCTGATTGCATAAAATTAATTGACAATAGCTGCAACAATTTGCATAGTTTTCCTTAAAGTTTAATTAATTTCTGTTTGCATACCTATTATCAGCACATAACGGTTGATTAATAATAATTATGCATTTTGAAAAATTTATAATTAATTATACGCATATAAATAACTTTATGGTTTGAGAAAATTATGTAACGATAATTCCAGTGCTTGATTAAACAGGCAAAAATGAAGCGAAATTAATCATACAGCAAATAATGCATCAGATAGTAGTACTTCCGGACTAATTTGTAATTTCCCGTGAGTTTAATTTTTGATTAGTAAATTTATTATGATAATTTACCACCCTTGTGAATATTTTTCAATTAACCAAGCATATAGCGTATGGGAATTTCTGTTAAATCGGATTTCCGAACCATTTGGACAATTAAACGTCCATTTCCGTTACCCCGAAATTTATTACCACTCGAACGGAAATTAATATTTTTAAATATTATTTATTAATAAAAATTAGTTTTTCGTAGTGAAATTAAGGATCGATTATTTGGCTTAGCGATGCGTGTGATTAGTTGAATTACGATCGGAAATTCGAAAGGGTTTCAAGGATCGCATCGCAGGATGGAAGACGAATTAGAATTAATGTTTTGTTTCTCGAAGAGCAATTCTATTATTCTTGGTCAGTGTAGCGATTCTCCCATCCAATCATAATTGTGATAATAAAAAAGAATTAAAGCGCATTTTAAAGTGTTAGCGTACAATTAATAAATTAATTGGCACTATAAGAAGATATCGAATTACACGGTCTATAAGTGTCAATAAGAATAAATTACGAGCGTTGTATTGAGTGTAAACTATAATAAATTACGCTACCTTATAGACTTACATACACATTAATAAGAAATGATATGAAAAAAAAAATCCTATCGCCTGCTATAAAGTGCAATATTTAATGCAATTATCTTCATTAAAAATTTTAGATATCCATTTTTCAACGTTTAATTGATCTTAATGTTATACATCGTTACGTGATATTCATAAATTACGATGCTTTATTTTATTATCCCTATTTATATATTTGTGCTGAAAATGTTGCGAAATTAAATTTATTAATTAAGATTAATTAGAAAAATCCAAGCAGGTTCCTTAAAGATTCGCAGAATCATGAAACCTATTTATTTTAAATTCAACAGGTTTAACATATTTTAAGGACAATATTATCCTTATACTTTTATCTGGAATATTTCCCAAGACTCTTACTTTGTTAGCCCTTCGATAAATGCCATACTAATTAAGGATTTTTCACATTCTTCTATATATTGATCCACAATAAAATGCTTTTGAGAATTTATATTACTCGCAACACACACACACACTATATAATTTATTAGAATCGTAACATTTGTAAATATTTAAGATACTTTAAGATTACAGACAACGCGCTCAGTCGTAAAGTAATAAAATCATAAATCCTCATTCTTGTCAGTTTCTTGAACTATAAAATTAATTTGATACAAATTTATTTTTAGCTAAATGAAATTCTAGATAGATTAATTAATTTCAATGCTGCAATTCCGAAACTGTTGAGAAACTATTTTATTTTTATGTATGAGATTATCGATTTAGATTTACATAAAATTACTATTATATAATTCGATTGTATTCAATCGACTTTACAATGTTCAATTTTTATTTTAATATTAATTCCTTGTCAGAAAAAAACTAATCTAAATATATATATTTATTTAATTACAATTTGAGAATAACATATTAATATCGATAAAAAATAACACATGTAGTATTGAATTATTCCAAAACGCCAAACAAAATTGTTTTTTAATTTTTTATCGTATGAATATATTCAGAATGGCAAAAGCCCCAAGCCATATCAGTCCAAGCTAAGAGAAATTAATTCAATAGAGAAACTTTGAAACAGAAAAAAAATACTTTATAGTCGAAATTAAAAACACCTGGTATCAATTATTTTATATAGTCGATTCCTATTTAGGTCACCTTCGAGTCTTGTTTTAATTATTAAAAATTGTTCAAACTCAATCAAAATCATATAAAACAAAATGCGCTCATAAAAATAATTAATTTAGTGAGAAAATCAATGTTTACACTTGTAAACTTTGTGAAAGCCAATTGCATTTAAATTAAAAAACAATTAATCAAAGCCTATATGGAAAAAGAAGTGCCATTATTTCACTCCATACTTGGCCACATCATAAACTTGATTCGATAATTAGAATTTTAAATTTAATTCATTTGCGATTAAATGCACTTTTTTATGACAGACGCACAATGCATTTTTATTTAAATCAATCAATCCTTATTTCTACAAAAAAAAATCTACGGTGCCTTGATGAAATATTTTTTTCTTCTCTAGTAAAGTCCAAAAGGCAAATGTACGGTGCCTCGATGGTTATTACGGTCCTGCAGCTCGAAGAAGGAAATAATGATATTATTCGTGGTACGACCGGCATTCGCGGTTAGACCTTTTGACCCCCCGTATACATAAGCACAACACTTGCACTTGCAACATGTTACAGCTTCAGCAATATCGGTGTGATAAAGTATTGAGATTATTTTTGCGGAAACGGTCTGTAATAATAATATTAAGCGAATGACAGAACTAAGTGCAATAAAAATGAGTGTTGTTAAGATGTAGGCGGGTTTCAGTGCAATATGCATATGCAATAAGTCGACATCTAATTTCAGTTATTTATCGAATCGTATTATTACAAGCACACCCGTCGACTTTTCGCATATCTTAGCCCTGCTAAATTGTTCTCTATACTTGTATGTATGTATATGTTTGCTGATATTGTGTAATGAATGAACTCGGCATAGTTGAACTCTCTCGCTTACACCATACACTGTTTGCAAATTCCATTGCCTAGGCATTTTCGCGTAAAAGGCAATAATTTGTTATTATTATTGTAGCAAATATGAATCTAAACGCATATTCTCTCTCGACTTTACCGTTAAATAAATAGATTTCGTACATTTATCGTCATAAATTCGCATAACACAATCGCATAACTAATTGCTTGTAATTTCCGACTAGCGCTTAATAATGAGCGATTCGAAAAATTAATTGCATTGTCAAAAGTCTAACTGTTTTGAAAAAAAATCTGCATAACTGCGGCCGGCGATTTTTCTCTTTGAAAGAGTCTTGTCTCCCATAAATATTTATATACAAGACCAAATCGAGAGAGTTGGAGCCAGTGTGAAAGCATTGTCATGTAGTGCTTAGCTAACTCATAAGTAACAATTAATGCCATTCAGGTTCAACTCACCTAATCAGAATTACCTATGATTTAACCGTCAAATGGTAAATAGGCTGCAATTATCTGTTCGCGTTGCATTGCTGGAGGAATCGCTTTAAACGTCCAATAAATTGACGCCCCTATCTCAGATTAGATCGAAAATAATTGAATTTATTCTGTGTGTGCGAGCATTCACTATTTGAATTCCATTTTTAGGTATTTTTCATGTCTTGGAGCTGTTTGAAGATGCGAAAAATTTGCATCGAGGCACCGTACTTAGTATTAAATTTAAAAATTTATTTTCTACGATTTTATTGCACTTTAAAACGCCCCTATCGGCTGAAAGTTTTCTACTATTTAATTTGTTGTGCATTTTCATGCATGCATTCCATTCGCATGAGAATATATTTTCAATATTGCACTCGACTGGAAAATTATTCTCACATGTCTTGAAGCTATTAGAAAAAAATGGCGAAAAAATATTTGCATCAAGGCACCGTACTTTTTATTGTGAAGAAGTTACTCGCTTACTCGGCGTTGAAGTCTCTCGCTTTTTACGGTTTTCAAAAATACTAGCCAGTTAAAAACCACTTTGTTTGTTTATTAACAATTTTCTTGTTTATTTATTTAAATATCAAAGCATTCCACAATAACATAAAACGCGGAAAAGCTAGAATTAGATAAATTAGACGGTTTAGTAGAAGCGATCCTATCAGAAAAACTATTTATTTCGATGATTTTCACATAATTATTTAAATTCTTCAAGTGTGTATACCTATTTATAAAAATTATCTATACAAGCGCATTTGCATATAAATCATCGATATTTAAATAAATCAATGAAAAATTCGCTCCAGTGCTTACGTTTATAATTAGAAACAGGCGATAATGCCAACAATTGATGGTCATAATGGAGTTGAGTCATGGTAATTTGGATGAAATTGATTTGGTCTGCAGGCTAATTTCATCAATAAATGCTAATTATTTTATAAACACACAATATAATTTCGAATGATTTCTCCTCTAGGGCTACAATTACTAATCAATTAATGCAAAGTATGCTTCATGCAGTATACATTAACTTTTGGAATTAGGTCATACGATTTGAATGTCAGAAATATAATTAAATTAAGTCATATTGTTATATTTTTGTATAAAGATATATCGTAAAATTGAGCATTAGGATTATTGTTGCACAATTCCTGCTGCGTTTGAAACATTTGAAAATTATAAATATGATTTGCATTTTATTTATCTCGAATAAGAGAGCGAATGATGAAAAAAAGATCGAATTTTTTTCGAAAGCTTGTTACAGAATACCTTTTTAAATTAACGAGCAGGCGGAGAGCATAAATAGCAGGAATGATGTTGATGTTTTCAGTGCCCGATCACATGCAGAGTTTTAAGGAGTGATTTACTGAGAACTAGGAAGTTGTCCATAAGTCTTGTTAGCTTACAGGACTAAAGGTTCATAAACATGCCTTCATACTATCTCTATTTTGCATATATGTACGTTATATGCGCTTTGGAGACGAGATAATTAAGAACGATCGAACAACTTATATCTCCAGTTTAATGTTCCATTTTCTAATACAAATTTATTTATACTAAACCCAACGATATTAATGGCAAAGGTTATTATCTATTAGAAATTCTACATATGTATAACGGCTTATTTCAATTTATTATTACGCATTTTTTGTTATCCATTCAACATATCATTAAAATGACATGATTAACTAAACTAATTAATAATTATAATATTATAACGAAATGACATTGTAATTTACAATTACTATGCTAATTAAAGGAAATTTATTCGCAAATGCGTTAAATTATTAAAATTTGATTTAAAAAAATTAAAATTGCTCAAGAATTGACCACAATTTTACGAAAAAAAATTTAATAACGCGTCCTTAATCTATATAATTACAAAACAGCTTATATAATAATAAAAATAGCCCCCCACTGTTTGAAAAACAGTAAACAAATCCCATCAAGAGTAAATAATTTAATCTGTTACGCACATAAGTTTGAAAATAAAATATTAGATGAATACATTAACATATTTTGTGGTTCACTTTCGAAAAGGCGGAAGAGTTGTTCTTCAAACCCACTATGATCGACTTTCAACGAAAATTTATCGTCGATCTGATTTCGAACTTTTTCAAAGTAGTAAACTAAAAGATATGTATAAACAAGTCAAAGAGTTACCGGCATCAGTGGCTCATGGATAGTTTAGCCACCTCCTGCCGTTCTTTAATGGAGTTGGATACTTATATGAGGTCCATACTCTATCCGCGCATACTGTGAGCCCTTCTTGTGCTTTATGCCGATCGATCTGGACGGTAGGAATATATACGAGATAATTTGTGATGTGGATGCGATGTAAATTCAGCGCTAATATGAACAGGTGTCAAAACTTAATTATAACGGTATAATAAATATCATATAAAACGAAATTTTATTACAATTTATTCGAAATTTATTCAATTTTTTCCTCAACCAGTCCGAGCCTAATTTATGACGATGTAATTGGCTACATACGATGCGTTCTTAATTTAATTTTATGTGTCATCCAAATAATTAGTTTTATTCGAAAAAAAATAGTTTCCCGCGCACCACTAATTGACATATATTGCCAACCTTCCTTGCGATCTAAAATTAAAATTTCCTAGACTGCCTTCGCTTACATCATTTTTCTGGCGCATAATTGCTCGATGTATGCCTTGAACAAATTGTAACTCATTTGTTTTGACATTTTCAACGATCATGGTCATGCATTAGTTCGCTTGAGTGAAGTTGCGTCCGCCCACAAATCATCCCTGTAGGTCACATAAACTTAACTGCAGTTGACTGTTTCAAACTTATACATCCGGAGCTAGAAATTTCGAATTGATTCTCTTTGTTCCATTGCACATAATTGAATTTCGAATGCAAATAGTGGGCATTTTTGATTAAGAGCGGAGCCGCGATGGCCAACAAGCAACTTACATTAACGTTAATTAAAAAGTATAACAAAAACATGACAAATGTGCATGTAAAAGCTCATGTAGGCAGTGGGTGAAAATAAAGGCTGATTTATATAATCAGTCACGCTAAGTTGACTTGCATGGCTGCGCGTGTTCCGGGGCAAAGAGCAAAAGGTCCTTTTCTCCTGCGTTTTTCCACATTGTACCCGCTAATGCCTCATTTCCGGCTAAATATAATATGTGCACTAGATTATATCAACAACACGCATCTAATTACTCGTTACATTGTCCGTCCAACATACCATCATCATAGTCAGAAAAGAATATTTAAATATCGCATGGAAACATATCGTAAATAATATTATTATGCTATGCTTGATCTCAGTTTGAGTACAACACGATGGAATATTTATTTGTTTATTATACATTGTGTCTTTTGACAGGTTAATTGCCTAAGGATTGTCGACAAAAAGTCTTAATCTCTTGAAATAACTACATAATGTTTATTAAGCAGCGCAACTTATTATACAAATTAAATTATGACCATTATTTAAATAACTATTACAAATGATTTATATCTAAGCGCTTTCGCTGAAGAAAAACGAAAACAGTGACGTCACAATTCGTTAATTTTCTTGTGTCTTGCTATAAAAGCAATGTATTGGCTATAAGATAGCATTATGCAAAAATAATCCTTTGCTCATAAACCGTACACTTGTTCCCACAGGGCTATAAAGGATAAGCACAATTCCAATATGTTTATGTAACAATAAGCGAAGTGGATGTTCCTGATGCCGGTAAACATAACACAGAGAGCGCCCGTGGGCCGTCCAGTGATACGAACATAAACATATTATTACACTAATTGTTCTGCATCGTAACTTAACACCTATGGCGTAAAGTCGGCACAAAGTAAGATCGTATACATTGGCAAAGGCATTGTCCGCTTTGACAGATATACTATCCAGGCCCCATGACAAATGCCTTCTACTCAGTTATAAAAATAGCAGACCAGGAGCTGCAGCCCACACTCTCCTTCTTGATCCTATATAAGCGCTGCTCCTTTTTTTTATGCAATAATGTTCCAAATCGACAAGTGGCTATTCATTTTAAAATTGCTACCAATATGTCTAATATTAAATTGCGAGAGTGTTAATTGAATTGCGACGGATCCTTATCGCGATCAGCGAGGAATTTTCGCAATCGACTTTTGAAGAGGTGGATTTTATTATAGCAACGATTTTATGGATTTGGTCAATCTTTTTGCTTCAAATTGATGAATGGAATAGCTTGATCAGTTTTGTGTCAGTCGTTTAAAAATCAGTGACCATATTAAATACCACGTGTTATAATTGAATTGCGTCGGATGCTTATCGCATAGGAATTCCTCAATGGAATCTGAAGAGGTGGATGGAAAAGTGCACATATTATCGTAACTTTGACTTTAAAGTTATGTTATTCGAGTTTTAAATTTCTTCACTTCCTTTTTAAGTTATTGTACTTGTTTTTATCGAAAATAAACACGCACACACTTTGCGTTTTTCCTTTCAACTCGATCTGTCAATCGCATTAAATATATACTCGCGCAATCTAAATATAAATGTTCCAACCTGTAGGCACTTGATTTAAATTTTATGTGAATGTGATGCCAAACACGAATGCATAATATAACAATTTCCATCATTTTTATTTCAACCACATCACTGACATTTCTATATAATAATTTATAAACAATGCAAAACGCACATTCGAGTTCAAAATTTTTGACGCATGACCTTATTAGGTGAAATTACGCATTGTATATTGGTCGCCATTCAGAAAAATAATGAGTAAAGCAGTGATTGGTGAGCATGGAGCGCAAATAATGTAGCTATTATACCGGATCATGCTACGGAACAGAGATTATGTTAAATACAATCGGACGTATCAAAACAATTGAATGTAATGTATGAAACTGCGCTTTTATTTTATAAAACTAATAAATTATTGTGCGTATAAATTCTCACAGGTTGTCATTATTGCGCAAAACATTTAAATTCTAATATTAAGTTGTTAAATTCTAATATTAAATTATTTCCCCTTTAGCAACCCGATTTATTTCCTCCACTAATTGAAAATTTATTAATAAAATTAATTATCCATCCCAACTTTTGGTGTGGGTACAAAAGCGAAATAAACTTATAAGATAGTATTTCCACGTGATTGCATTGGTGATTTATCTTAATGCAGCGTTCAGACATGATGTATTGTCTATTGGTAACCCGTCATTACAAAATCTCCAGGTATTTAGGTCGCCTGTGCATGTAAACGATCATTCATTTCGAGATAGAAAGAAAAAATCGGATCTGTTTGCGTGTATCGACCAGTCAATCATAACGAGTGTACATGTGCGTGATCAGTAAGAAAAAAACTATTTTTTGGATGCTGCAATTTTCTCAACAAGCTCATTTTTTCGTCGTAGCCTTGCAGGAAACGGATCTGAATAATGGGCGAGCTAATTAAATCCATAAGGCATTTTTTTCGATTTATAAAATGACAATTGCAATTCATTTAAATCATATGCAAGCATAACGAATTTATAATAATGGCTTTGATGACCTAAGTGCTCAAAGAGGTGTGATTTCCAAGAAGGAGAGTAGAAGGAGAATTATTCAATTTTTTTGAGACCTTCTGGGATTTTAAAATTGTGAAGAAATTAATTTTTTCCTTCATCAATCAATTAAAGCAATAAAGCAAAGAGTCAATATCCTCTTGGATAAAAAGTGCCTTGAGCTATTTTTTAATTATCAGAGGCAATTATCAAATTAAAAAAACATCTATCGTCTTTACGAAAATTGGATAATTATGTCGCTTCCACTTTTCAAATACATCTAGATATTTTTCAAATACCAATGTAATTTTTCCAATTGACATTCCACACACATGTTGTATTATTACAGGCTAGAAGTTAATAATAATGTGAATAACTTGTCTATAGGTGCTTTGAAGAATGTACTTATTCAAATGAACATGTCCCGGATTGGAAAGAATTATCGAATCTAATAGATTTGTCAAATATTCAAGATTGATGTATTTTTGGTTTGTTCAAGCAATTCCACTTGGAGATTTGTTAAATAAATGATGGGTGTCTTGTAAAAACACTAGAAGGAAATTGTGTGTATGAAAAGAAGTGTGCAAGTCACTATACTCTCATAAAAGAGCCCCTGCTTTGATTTTATTGTGTGGGCTGCAAGAAGGACTTGAAACTCTTCGGAACCATCATCGTATGTGGTCCACATAAACTTTTAAGAAACTGATATTTCTCTACTTTTGTCAAATCATTCTACTTCATCCTTGTTGGAAATTTATGCAGCAAAGTGTCGCTATCGGCACAAAACAATATTGTTGTTATTATTATAGCTTGTCATATTTTATTACTAACTTGTTGATATATTATAAATTACTACAAACAATGTTGTCACGGTTTACAAGATAATCCGATTTTTTTATTCTAATTATTGCTGCTTGTTACGAATTTATAGGGAGACGAAAAAAAATGCTTAGATTAAATTGAAGGAATCAATCTCTTTCACATATGATAAAGTTTAATACGCTGCAGGCGTTAATATATCGATTCATAGACTGGTAACGAGTATTGATGGCTACTTTCTGTGTGATAATTTGATATGGTGTACCGCTACATCATCATTATCCAGGAATCCTTTGGGTTAAAAGGTTTAACCTCATGATGATATATTATTGTATATATACATATATTTTTTACCCAGCTAACAACTCCTTCATTGCATGTGCAGTTAACATGATGATGGACCAAGAGTTGCGTCTAGCACGAAGGAAAACCACAAAAGATATATTTCAGGGCTCTTAATAAAATTTCCTGAACTTTTTCTTAAATTTGCAACAATGTTGTAGTTTACGCGCATTCAAATTTATTTTAGTGTTTTTTCGTATGCAATTGTTAAGATAAAGTGTCCCACCTGCAGAATTTAAAGCAAAATCCATAAAAAGTGACATAAAATGCATATCTCGGCCTTATATGAAAATTTCGTACACGTAGAATACAACTAATAAAACGAATTTACAGCTGGAAAAACAAGAACCGAAATATATAAAAACGGTTTTAATGAAGTAGTAAAAGTTTTGCAGTTTATTTATATTATACTATATGCGAGGTAGTTTAAATAAAAGAAGAAAAGGTAACTAAAGAGAGGAAGATCAATTACATATTTGGCAGATCGGCCTACTTATAAGGTCTGCGCGGTTTTTTTTTTTGAGCGGTTTTCGCGAAAATAATTGCGCTCAGTTTGGTATAAAAGACAATGACAAGAATTATGATGGTGTTTTATCCTAAATTGGAATCCAATAACTGGGTCACTACCATGCCTTATTATTACGAAACAATAAAAATGAAAAACTTTATCGCTTTTCTACGAACGGCAAAATTATTTATTAAAATTACAGTTTGGTATTATTAAATTATTATCATCGTGGGAAACGTGAAATTTATGACGGTTGTGTAATAATGGCAACGAACATTTTATTGTTGTTAAAGCTGCCTTATTTGGCAAATTAAAGATATTTCTAATTATCTTGTTTAGCTGTTATAAACTCGAGACAAATTATATCTCTTCAAATATATAGTTAAAGCTAACTGTAACTGAAAAACTCTTCTAATTTATTACCGCAACTATTTAGACTCCTTATTTTCCAAAAAGGTACTAATATATATAATTTATCCGTTTTTTAAAATCAATCATACAAATATATTAAAGATGTGATGAAATGCGACAAGAAAATTGCTGCTTGTTGACATTACTTCTTCCCTAACAGAATACCACTTAATTAATTATAAAATTCATTCCCATAATTCTGCAAGCAAAAATAAAAAGGAATATGTACGTGCAGAGGATGCTAATTGAATCAACGGAAGTCAATCTTTTAAAGTCAATCTTCTTATGGGAACATTTATGCGATGACCTGAAGAAATTTACTTGAATGAAAATTATTTAGTCAAATTTTTGGTTGAAATCAGGTAGATACTCATTAGTAAATAGTAAATGTAATTCCCATTGCTAAGCCAAAAAAAATAATTACGTGCAGAAGATGTTAATTGGATGAACGGAAGCCAAAGAACTAAATAATGTATAATAGAATTCTTAAGACCCCAAATAGCTTGTTCTCACGTAGGTAGTTGGATGTTTACGTATTTGTGGTGGTTATGTAAATAGTGTCTGAGAGTGCAAGCAGCAGTGAAGATCGGCATTTAGCGCTGCCGGAATGCAACAACTTACACATGCAAGAAAACGATTTCGAAGAGCTCATCACGTATGAGAATGAGGGAGCTGGCCAATCAAGAGGTCATCTGCATTAAGTGCCAAGACACTGTGCGGTCACTTTTCTTCTTCTTCTTCGTCTTCACCAAGAAGATTCGTTTTAATTTAATAATACAGAAGAAACAGTTACAGATTAGCACTTTGTTTGGATTTAATTCCATTCAAGTCAATTAGTTGCGTTTTGAATAATATCGGTCGGCGAATATCAAATAATTCTCTCTCTTAGAATCTCATTAATCCTCTTTACATAATTTTAATTGAATTATGCTGCAGCGTGTTACACAAACTGCTTCAGTGACAATTTCTTCTTTTCAGAGAGCTTAAATATTTATGTCCAGTTTCCCGTAAATTTAATTACTACCTATCTAGGACATACATTTATACAGACATCTTCGCAACTCGACATTTCCTAAATAGCATTATAGAACGAGTAAATAATTAATTGACTGTCATTCTGTAACCGTTTCAGGAATCCATTCAACTAATTGTATAAACTTGCCTCGTTTTATTGAAAAATATACGTCGTTTATAGAGTCGGAATCGTTCAAATGGCAACTTTAGAGTCATTCAATAAACTTTTATTGGACACAGAGTGCAGG
This sequence comes from Cryptophagus acutangulus, assembly GCA_963556235.1. NCBI lineage: Eukaryota > Metazoa > Arthropoda > Insecta > Coleoptera > Cryptophagidae > Cryptophagus > Cryptophagus acutangulus. The sequence goes on along the minus strand of OY744562.1, from coordinate 978,478 downwards.
CCAATTTTGTTTAAAAGGAAAATGGCTTAAAACTTCTAAAAAGCCACCAAGCAATTTTATTTTATTATAGAATTTTGAAAAATAAATTTAAAATACGTGATACATTTGAAAGCTGTGAAGCTTTTTGTTACGCTAGATCGTAGGGGTCAAACTATTGATTGCATAATTAAAATTACCATAAAAATGCTAGTTAATTATAAAGCAAAAACACCATACATTCCGATATCGAATAATATAGGAAAAAACAACCAATTTGAGTTGAAAATTAGCATAACATTTGAATTATTGGCCAATAAAGCGCATATAACGACTTGAAGGGTCATGTCAGATGTCAATGGTTTAGTAGAATTATGAATGTATTTATGTGGCGTTTTTTTTGTGGTAAAAAAGTAAATTACCTCCATATATCTGAATGAATATGTTCAAGTCGGGAGACTATGATGTAAGGCAAGTAGTAAACGTAGGAGTATAGGTCAAATGTGAGTTGTTAGTCAAGAATTTTTAAGAAAGTATATAGTTATTTATGAACATATTATTTAACTTGTTTTTAAACAATTTCAAACAATAGCTGAAATTCTAGGAATCTACAATTTTCAGTATATGTGTGTGGAGCAAGTTTGTTTTCCTTGAAACTTTGATGTAGTTCAATTAATTATATACTACAACTAAGTTGCACTAATGGATAAATTTAATTGTTTAGAATATTATTATAATATACATGTCAGAATATTGTTTTTAATTGTTGGAAATTAATTACAGTGCAGGAGAGCCATAGAATTCGCGTTTAAATTGATTATTTATTTATATAAACAGATCTAGCGTGCAATTATAATTTAATAGTAACCGTAAATATTATACGAGATGGAAGCCAATCAAAACATGTTTTTCCAAATCGAATTACAGATATTTTTATAATATGTTAATTAACCATTACATCATTTTTCTCTTTCCAATTTTAAATATAGACCATTTTTTACTTTTGATGAATGAATGAATGAATAAAAAAATCAACAAAATTACTTTTTATATTTTGAATTTTTAACAATCTTACATAATTACACCCCATGGAGCAAAATTAATTTTATAGTGTGTTATTAAAAACTCGTTTGGCAATTTCGTTTGCAACACATTAATATCGCTACAAAAGTAAATATTCTCGTTTAATGATGCCGTCATTTTTTTTATTCCGTATCTATACGTAAAACAAACTTTTCTTAACTTTGTTTTGATTGTTATGTCTTTTACATTATACATATTACAAATGCGAACAATTTATCATGATTAAGTAAATTACACTTACTTTTTTAGTGAATTAATTCCAATGAATAAGCATCCAGCCCGCGGTATAGGCCTTGCTATTTGCTTCCTGTAATCCTGTGTATGCACTTTTAAATACCACCGTAATTTTCGATTTTAGAGCCGTTTTCTCACTCAAATTTAATCACTTTTAGAAACACTTTAATTAGGACACTTTAATTATCACTTATTGAGAGTCAATTTGCAATAAATAATGAATATTTTAATGAATTAAACGAAAATTACAACAATTAACCCGCATCGTCAAAGCGTCCCCACGAAACTAACGGCGCAAGCGCTGTAGCTGTAGGGTAAGGGTTACCAATACCAACCCTACAGTATGAAATCCCTAAATAGCATTTAAAAATTCAAATAATGGCGCCAACTAAGTTATCTCTCTCGCACTCATTCTTTTAAATGCGTAAGACAAAGATATTAAATTTAAATACGCTAAACAGCTTAGATTTATGATAAAATAAATGTTTTGTTTGAAAACTGGTATAATAAACAATTTCTTGGTATGATGGATAATAGACGTGGTTGAAAGCCGATTAAAGAATAAAGGAAAATTGTTAAAAATTGCAGCATAGAGGGTGATTTACGTTATGGGTTTGCAATAATAAAAAGTGCGATTTGGTGAGCATATATCTCTTCTTTTATATAAAATCAAGATTGCTTTAAACATTGTCACACATAAATAACCATGCAAAATATATAGCCATAAAATGCATGATATAGATGTGTTATTGAAGATAACCTATACCCCTATATTACAAGAAAATTGCCTCATAATTTACACCATCCAACATCCCAGAGAGTCAGCATTCGGCCGATGTGGAAAATATCACAAAAATTAAGCCACAAACAAAACAGCCTTTGTTGGAAGTAATAATTGTTTTTCGAAATGTTACATCAGTGTTTGCGGTTTCTGGAAATGTCATCATCGTGATAGCGCGCCGCCGTTTTTGGCCTCCGGGGGCTTCTCGTATAACGGTGGATCAAATGGTGGGGCCCCTCTTTGGTTTGGCCTGCGAGGGGGCGACGTACTGCCTATGCTCCACATACCAAACAGGTGCTTCGAGAAAGTGATCTGATTGCTTTTAAAGCCGATGTTTCTTATATTACTTGCACTTTTTCTTTTACTCTAACATTTAACAGCCTACAATTATATATGAATTTATTGTAAATAATATATTATTAAAAATACATATTCAGACAAGTATAATTTATTTTGTAAATAAGATGTTTGAACGAGAAATTGCAACAACCATTATTATATTATAAATAGTATTTTCTAAAATTCTTGTGGAGCTAAAGAAGCCATCCACATCGAAAATTGCCGCAACATTCTTTACTGCAATTTTATTTTGAACTGCAAAGGTTAAATTTAACTATCGGCTATATGGAAATATTATTTACTATATAGTATTTGTTTTTACATTTCCATTCTCTTTATTTCAATCCATATAGAACAATAATAAATTACATTTTTTTTCTGTTACAGGTAAGCACATAGAGAGCTTTTCCATTCCCAGAAAATATCCAGTAAGTCCATAACATTATTTCGCTTTCTACATATAAATAAATATTACATTTGATAAATTTGAATTTGCCGCCAGAGTGCGCATTTAATATATGCTAGGGATGTTAAGAAGAAGAAGAGTTAATTTATGCGCGCAGTAGTTGACAAGTGGTGAGTGAGAGTGATAGTAATGGAGGTCGACGAACTGATAAAAATATTAAATTCGGTAGTATTTATGCAATCCTATGAGAAATCGCCCTTATAAACAAACAATATTTCTATTTTTCTAGGCTATAATGGCATTTGATTAATATTCCGTGTAAAATTTAGCCAGTTCCGACAGGCTTGAATAATTTTCCCATGCCGGTTCGAAATAGTGCTGAAAAAAATGGCATCAACCCACAATAATGCATCAAAGTGGGTTGGCTTGGTAAAAAATGATAAATCCTATCGAAGTTTCATAATTTCATCATTCTTATTATTGCATTGTTGTAACTTTCTTCTGGGTAAGTTTTTTACTATCGCCCACTAGTAGTAGTAGATCGTTTCTGCATGTTCGCGGTTTCACACCTTTGTGTAGGACTTTCCTGCTGAAAGATTTTGCGCTCGTCGAAATTTCTGATAATGAGAAATCAAGTGGCAAAAATCAAATTAATATGATTAATGATTCTAATCAAATAGCAGCTTCCAAGTCATCGAAACAATCAATTGATAAATCGCTTCAAGATTGTAAACGCCATATCTAATATATTGGAATCATTAATATAAGTTTTACGAGTCTTTAGAGCAATTGCCATAAATTAAGCTTCCCATATTTTTTCAACATAGTGTTGGCTAACATGAATTTATAAATTAGCACTTTAGAAAATAAATAATCGATCCGTTTAAGGCGATTTCAGTCGCATGTGCAATAAACATATACAATACAACAACAAAACTTGTGGAGGTTATATTATATTATTATTAATACAGTTTCGTGTTGGGCTTGATGTGTTTCTCGATGTGTTTCCTCATTTGCCAGAGAAAAGAAAAAATATTCCATATTTACGCAAACAGCCGGATTTTTATCTCAAGGAAACTGCAAGCCGACATGCTACATTAATTTATATAGCCAACCATAAAATAACCAAACTACTAAATTTTATCCAACCATTGACTTTGAAATTGATTTATTTATTCGAGAAAAAAATTGCAAAAGTAGCCTTCAAGCGATTTTTTTTTATAAAAATAGTCTAAGGGAATTTTTTGAGTAATTTTTGTGAAAGATGGCAAAAACATTTATTGAAATCGATAATCGCATGTAATGGTAATTATAATGGTCTCGGATAGAGTTTATATGATGAATGGAGTAGAGTGTGTGGGTGGTTTTGCGTCTGAAGCCGCGTGTTGACTCCGCAGGCTCTAATGAGTTTCTACTATAAATCACGAAAAGGTAACCCCCGGCTTGTTTTAATTGTTGCTGTCATTGCTAAAAAAGTAGCCCCACCATAGTAGGTACTAGTTTTTTGAGTTATGTCCGTCCATCTAATTCGATTTATTGGGCTGTTAAATCAAATATATTTTTGCTGCAATTAAAATTGATCTTTTCGAATGATGATGATGATGGTTGAATATTTAATAATATGTTTGTTATATGGTACGTGGTGGAAGAAGTGAAAAATATTGCAGCCAAGGTAATAATAAATGCTGTCTTATAAAAGTTGATTACCAACATATTACAATATAACGAGTAATGTTAATGTGTTTAGGTACGTTTTAATTTATGTCTATCATTTTGCGATAGTATCATTTAATTGTTGGTTATTATTTCATTTATCAGCATCTTGAAACTAACTGCTGCTTATATGTCTCTTGTCAAGGTTCGATTTTATGGAATTATAGCGCTAGACGCCTTTTTTTCTTAATATTTAAATCAATTTAGTATGTGCGCATAGATTGTATAAATAATTTACAATCATAATCTTGATTACAATTACAAAATATGACCAACATTTACAATGTCCTCCTACACATCGTTTTCAGGAAATAATAACAACAATACTGCCAACTTAAGACAATATAAATTACAACATTCAGTGAGTAATATATAAGAACACTTTAATTTATTTCTAACAATTATCTATTAACTATTTTAATTGATTCGAAAATTTATTAAGTGCGACTTCGAATTTAAAGTATTTTTTTGAAAATCGTAAAGTGATTTATTTGTTCCTTTGAAAGCGCTAATGAATCGAATAATACTCGAATTGAATTTATCTGAAAGAGTGACCTTTTTTGTAAATTTTGAACGCATGACTTAAACATTAATCGTTTTTGATCGGTTGATCAGTGAGCCGTTGTGCATACCTAGTTATGATAAATACTGAGTATTGTCTAATAACAGGAGCAAGATTTAATCAAGCAACATATGATCACGCATTTAACAATTGATACTAATCAATAACCTAATAACAAAATGTGTATACAAGAAGAAAATATGCTGTAATAAATTTTAGAGGCAGTTTCTCAATAGGTATATTATATATCGAAACGAAATTAATTTAAAGGCTATTTATGTTCCATGTTAATGGATTGGGTTCTATTTTGCTCATAAATTTAACAAATTCTAATTAACTAGCAGCATCGCTTCGTTGTATATCATTTTAAGGTAATATACAGTGTAACAGTCGTTAAATTATTTTATGAGCCACTATTTATGAATAATAAATACTATTTTCAAAATCTCTCAGTTGAAACAGTTGCATTTAGAATTGATGATTAATTTTACGTCGTTATTGTCTATAATTTAATGACTATTAATAGCAAAGGTGTCAAATTAGCAGCATTTCCTTATGTTGGCAAATTATGATGAGAAAACGTTCGTCGCTTGACCCACTCTTGTCGCTCAACTCTCCCAAAATACGCATAAATGTGAATTTCCTACACGTAATAAATTAATTAGTTAAATTGGTGATTAAAGGGTTATGTAAATGTTGATGTGATGGACAAATAAAGCAGAATTTAATTCTGGCATGGAAATTTCATTAAAGTAATTGGCATAGTTTGTTGGATATCGAATTACATTTACACACGATGTGGACCCGCAGAATATATTGACAGAAATATTATATTACATCCTGCTACAGAATGCGACCGTTGACAGTGAATTATTTCGTTTCGTGGATTTTTCGAGAGAAAGCCAACCAGATAGTGAGGTTCCCATCAAGTCACAAAAATCATTTATTAGTGAAATGAAGTTTTGTGCTAAATGCCGTTACAATAAATAATCTATCTAAATTATATAGTATTAGATCTACATATAAGCCAAAAACTTTCCTTATTGAATAACAAAATTGATTACAAGTTAATCGATAATAACATGTTATAGATTTTTCGATAGTTTAAATCAGTAGTCGTAAAAAGGATGTTTAGTTGAATAAACATCATGGATTTGTAATTAACTAATCTGTGGTAGGAATCTGTGCATAGAGCGCACGTTATTGAATTTTTCGTTACACGTGCAGATTGGAAAAAAGAAACGAACGGTTTTCTGTTGAATTAAATCGATCCTCTGTATGGCTGATTAATTACCAATAATAATATACAATTTTAATAGGAAAATTCTTTATAATATTTAATAAACAAAGCAATGTAATTATTTATACCGTTCAAATAGCTCGGATTTTTATTATAAAATTGTTATATCTTTATTATTCTCGTCGATAGTAACCTTCTGCACTACGATATGCAAATAAATAATTCGATTTCAAAATAATCCAATTAAAAAAAAATGTATTTGTTGTTATTTTTCTACGAGATCGTGATTAATTTACTTCTATCAGCATTATTGTTCACACAATTTCAAAATTGTAGGTGGAAATAAGACAAGCTCGGTGACAACAAAAGCAATTTCGAATTAAATCAGCCTCGCACTCATCCTTTATCCCATAAATGGAACAAACAACAACAATAGCAATATTATTTCTAAATATTTTATTATTAAGGCTTGTCGCCTATCTTATTAGTTATTATTATTTAAAGTCCTGATGTGATGGTAAAGTTACAAAATATAATACGCCAGCCAGACAGTTATGATTGAAAATGAAAGTCTACAAGCAACTAACTGATGCAGCTATTTTAAATGTCAAAACTGTAACACTTAATAATTGTATTACAAAACCTTCTCAACTTAAGGTTGATATTGTGGCTTGATTAAATTATTTTGATGGGACGAACAAACATCACAAAAACATCTCATTTACATCTGATTAAATCAACCTAAAATAAATTAATTACTTGCAATTGCAGTGATAGGGCGCTAATTAAATATTGCAAGAGCAAAATAAAATGTCAACAAGTATAAATAAATAAATATAAATATTTTTGCGCAATATAATATTAAGAATGTGCGCTTAGAGTATTAATTTAAAAGCGTAGAGAATTTAACATTACAAGTAGGATATACATAATCAATAAGTATTGTAGTAAATCTCCTTTAACATAATTATATGCAAATTGTAAAAATGTCAGAGGCAATAGTAAATGCTGTTAAATCAAAATAGCAATTTCACTGATGACCTTAACGTAAATTTCTTGTAGCCTTGTTTAGAGCCGTTGTCGTTAATTTCATCAAGCGACCTTACTTCTTAAGAGAGGGCCCAAAGCATTGGAATAAATAGAACTCAATCATGCGATATTATTATTAATAATACTACTAATAATATAAACGTGTGAGAATTCAACCTTGTTTTTCATATTATATTTTCTTTACTAATCATAATTATACTTTTACTCTTCGCAGTCACGTTTTATTAAATGAAGAAGACTATTACCGGAAATAATTGGAATCACACTGATAAACTTGCAGAAGGTTAATTGCTTGTTACATGGAAGACAATTAATAATTTCACTCTTTCTTCCAAAATAAATATTATTCTTATTAAATATAATGCCATCACATTTCCGACAAGCCTCAATGCATTTCCCACAGTTAATCGATTAGCAAAAGGACATCTATATGGACAATCCTTTCATCCTAATTAATTCGATTAGAAAAACTAATTTTTAATATAATAAAAAAAAGCGAAATCAATTAAAATGCAAATAGATTTTAATTGATTTCGTTTTTCCACATACGTCGTCCTCGAGCTGCAATTTTACTATCCAACCTAATTAAATCTTTACTGCTTAATTAAATTCTCTCTCTCTTATAGAAAAATACCAATCAATTAATTATCATTATTTAAAATATAATACTTGAGTAATTAATCACCGCGTAGTACATTTAGTCGTAAAATTAACCAGTTTTCTATACACACATCATTGTTTTATAACAAATAATTAAAGTTGAACGGAATGTAGGCCAATGAGCCTAAGGACCCGGAAATTGGGGAGATTTCTCGTCAAGCTACCGAACTTCATAATAATTTTTGACTATTTTATTTTATTTATTTTAAATGGAATGACTTTCGAAATGGTGGAGGGAAAAAGGACAATATGTTAACCGTCATGTTAATCATCAAAAAAACAAAGGGAACGAAAAATAAATTAAAATATATTTTTTCTTTTGCATTATATTCGATTCTGGTTCATGTACAATGAGTCCATAAACACCCACACTGACACAAGTCAGAATATAATTTATTTTAAAACAATAGTACACGATTTTAATGCAACCATCGACTAAGTAACAACTAAATACATGACAAGGCATGTGTACAATTAGCATACAAAGTTAAACCAAACATCGGGTAATATTAAATGTTCCTAGAAACTTTTACGTTTTTATTAGTTAACACACACAAACGCTTTCGTTCCATTTCAAAGACTCTAATGGGAATTAACTGATCCAGCTTATTGACAGTCATTTAACTTTATCGCACATGTTTGAATGTAATTCAATAATATTATGCACAACTACATCGGTTTTACTAACAGAAAATTACCATTATTATTAAATGAATGCAATAATCTATTCCTATATTTGTTCACAACAAGCTTTTCCTCTTTTTATACACATCTTCCAGCTATTAATTGGCTCAAAGGACTTTCTAGCCAATTTATTGACTATTAGGGACATTTGCTTTGACATTAAATTATTTCTTACAGAATAGGTACTACAACAAAAATAAATTATAATTAAATACACTAGAAATTAGAAAACTACGGTGCCTCGATGAAAAGTCTTATGTAGTGCTTTGATAAATGTCATTAAAATTCGTAAAGAAAAGACAAATTATATTAAATAATTAAATACAAGTTAATTTGTTGAAATTATATTGCAGAATTAATTTAGCAATATGCAAAATAAAATACTAAGCTAAATTGCTTTAGATTAAATTATTAATTAAATGCGCTACAAAATAGAAAACTACGGTGCCTCGATGCAGCAGTTTTTCTTCGAGAAAAGTCTAACATAATTGAGTCATAAATTACTTGGTGTCTATCTACTTGATAATTGTCTTAGGCACCTATCTATTACAGCAAATTATTTTAAAATTAAATAATTCTGGTCAAATTAATATCAGCGGGATGCAAAAAATTAATTAATCCGCCTTGATTTTTTAAGAATTTCGTTCAATGTCAGTTGGATTTAAATAAATATATAATAAACTAAAGCTATAAATTGCATTGTGCCTATCTACATGATAAATTTCATTATATCTATTAGAGCAAATAATAAAATATCCACATGCGATAAGTGCAGTTGAGATTTTTAAAAATAAATTTCTATTAATTGTAAAATATTACAGCCATAATTGATTTAAACTACATAGAATATCCATTAAGAAGTATTCAAATTTGCGATCCTTATTCAAGGATAAGTGAACTTGAGACAATAAATAAACACTATAATAAAATCACCCACGTAATTGCGATATAGTCAATAAGAAATATTATTTTTAAAGCGTATAAATAAATAATAGCAATCTAAATCATAAAACGTGTAGTGAAATTAATACGAGATGTGAACAATCAATTCATAAATCATTGTTACCTTGATATTAGCTATGAAATGAACAAACAATGTTCGAAAAATGACCATCATCTTTCTTTGCGTTGCACTTGCATCAAAGGGGTTGTTTATTTTGATTCTTCTCGCTCTTGGACCACCAAAAAAAAAATTCGTGTAGATATAAAAGGCGTAGGTGTAGACAGTTCATGTTCGTTCGCACAATAATATTTGTAGGCGTCTTGATTCCATTGTGTGTATATCCCATTCAAAGTTGAATTGAAATATTAAAAGTATTGCTTTTCCGAAAGAGATGAGAATCATTCAAGTTTCAGTGCGACCTTTTTATTTTCGACTCTCAATGATTTATTACAAATTTATTTTAATGCTTACATATTGTATCTTCGTATCCGGTTATGCAACATAAGAGGAGCTTTTTAGAAAATGTTGCGATGCCGATTTTTCGTCTTAATTTCTGTAACGGAATATGTTCTTGAAGGTACCTTGAACTATAAGGTTTCCTCAAGGATCAATTTGAATCAATTGATTATCAATTTACAAAAACATTCTCGTTTTTCGAAACAGTTAGATAAATAGTCAAAGTAAGAAAAGCATAAAATCGTTTATCTCTTGTGTATTGAAACATTTTTTCGTTGAAATTTGTAAATATTGAACAGGTATTATGACTGTTGATTTAGCTTATCTCTTTTCCGATTGATGTACAGAAAATATAGCCATGGTAATTTAGTTCAAGTGTATAGTTAAAGTAAAGTGATATTATTTCTTCATTGAAAACGCGACAATCCTATTTTTCCTTTATCTTTTATCGTAATTAACGGAAAAAATTGTTCACAAGGTAAATATAAAATAGTTTGAAAGTAGATGCGCTTTTATTTATTTATTTTTTATGCATAGAAAGTCACATAATAAATAAAAATTACATTTATAATTAATTGCTCGAAAAATAAGACCGTTAAAAATGCGATACGATTTTTTTTCCATCTAACTTGATGTGTAATCAAAAAGCCACTGAAATTTAAATATCAGAAAAGTGAAACTAGATCGTAAAAAAATAGTTTATGTAAATTTATGCAAACGTAGAGTTAATTGAGGTCCTTGCCAAATCGAATTGATATTGTTTTTAATTATTGGTTTCACTTTTAAAATGCGGAATCGAAAATTGTATATGGATGCAGAAATGTATAATAGATTGTTTCATTGTGTTTGTGCGGGGCCTGAAAGCGTGTGAAATGCTAAAATAATTTAAATACCAAATGGTTGCAACATACTTAAGTAGGTTTTTCAGTAATTTCTGCAATAAAATAAAATATCCGGAGCTTCGGAAGTTCTCTCGAGCACACATGTAGTATGTGAATGCATTTTAATCGAGGAATGCAATTTAAGACACTCGGTATCTCTTAAGACGTTTAAGTTCATGTCACGCGGATATATTATATTGGCGCACATAAGACTTGGTCACGAACGAATGCAACTTTTTATATGTCATAGTAATATCAATTAAGTGTAATACTTGTACAATGGAATCGTGAATGTTGAATAATGTTATGAAATTTTTTGATTAATTTTATATACTTGTAATAAAATTATATTATGCACATAGTCGCTTTTGATTAACATCGACACTCTATGAGATTGCATTAGAACTTTATGCTATTGTTGTGATTGATGGAAAAAAATGTTGAAACCCGCTGAAAGGGATCGCGTTTGATATTGTTTCTAGGACTCCAATTTTCAGGACAATTTCTTCTTTTTCACTTTCAAAACAGACCTTCACATCAATTAGTAAGTTTTCTCCTTTAGACATTCCTCGTCTACATGTAGTTAATCAATCAAAACGTTTCTAGTTGATTGATTTGGTGTACAAATTTGGCAATAATCGATAAGAGGAGAAAGTCCTTTGCAAGTCGGAAGTCATTTGGATTAAAAATAAAAGAATAATAGATGCGTACATATAAATTTGCCTAACTAAGTAAGTAAGTACCTGTAAAACGGCTTGAGGGCTTAGTAAGATAGATTTACAAGCCGACAGCACCGTTAATTCCCCAGGTTGGATGTGCTAATCTCAATTCAATGGTCGTTCATCGAAAGACCACGTGGTCATATCGACATAAGTTTATTTGGTACTTAGCGAGTAGCGACATTTTACACTTCCTACTCTTGTAAATAGATACCTTTTACGGGTAATACCTTGTCACTGACCGTAAATTCTGCGGTTCTAATAATAACAATAATAAATCAATAATGCAATTATTTAATTTATTGTGAGATATGGAGTGACATAATTTTAATTTTCAATCGTACAATTAAAACTAATTGCAACCTTGCGTTGAAAGATTGCTTTTAATTGGGTTGCATATTTGATTTTCAGAAACAAATAAGTTTGACAAGTTTATTATTGTAAATATTCTATTGCCAAGGATTTTGCCATCAGCATTCGAGCGTGGCAAATTTGTAATGTTGCGGAATTTCAATTAGATCAAACTTTATTATTATCAATAAATTGTTAATAAAGTTGTTGTGCGTTCGAGACAATAGAGAAATTTGGACAATTGCTAAACTAGTTATTATTTTTAATAATAAATTAAAATAATGAGGTCATAGTATATGCAAATTAAATTCTTTATATCAGCCATCAATAATAAAGTTAATTTTAAATTGTGTTGCATAATCGCATTGTATTTGCGTCTGGGTCCTTTATAGTAATATACGTGATTTCATTACCGCACAATATTGAGAAACTTAATTTATATTATTCGAACAAAAAATTGTTATCGCAGATCAACATTTCTATTACAATAATTATAGGTTCTTCAAACGATCGTTTATCCAAAATTAAACTCACTTTGCGAAAACTTTCTATTAAGCCGATTGATTTTTTTACCTTATAGTATTACTATATTAAATAAGTTGTAACGATCGGTTTGCTATAGAGCAGAGCAAAGGCGCATATAAATAAATCTCTTCATGCATATGTATTTTCCACACAGTCTAATAAATCCTGTTCAATCCACGTCTACGCCAGCTCACATATAGTTTGATAGCCTGTTGACTTACATTATTGCTTCCATTTTCTATCGATACTATAGTATCAACTTTCAGTATTGATTTCTAAAGTTTCAAACAAGTGTAGATTGTGTAGGACGAACACATGAATCTGATACCATCGCAAGCGTATCCGATTTTCTACCATTTTTAGATCACAAAAATTAGATTGCGAGCTTTTGGTCCTTGTTGCGTCCTTTAAAGTCAAAATGACTTATCTAGGATTTTTCTAGCAATTTTTGAGCCTCCTAATCCGTTAATTACTTCGATAATTATTGACTTTTTTTAACTTTCACCTTTAAGCAATTTTTCTCCGAATTTCAACAATGATTGATTGGAGTGTAAATTACCAACGTTTGGTAATAGTGCATACAACCAAATTGAAAATTAATTAGGGTAAGAAAATAAATAATAATAAAAAGATTGTTACACAGAATAAAAAAAAATATAGCGGGCCTTGTTTGTTGCGCATTTTAATCGCACGTAAATTTCGGCATGCCTTGATCAGCATTATTTATAAGCACAATAAAAGGTTATTTAAATTCAGGCAGTGTTTAAGGTTAAGGAACCGTAAATGGTTTTGATATGTTGAACAGTAAAGTGCATGTTCAATGCCGTGGATAAATTTAATCACATCGAGTGCCGCGAGAGCCAACTTAAATTATGTAAAGGAGAAATTATTCTGCTGCTTTTTTTCTCCTGCGATGCATTCGCTCATAATAACTAGAAGCCATATATTTTTTCATTTGAAAGTTGATCGACTGGTGGTCTAGTTTTGCGTTTGGTAAAATCATTTCGGCAGCTTTTGATGGAAATGAGCAATGACAAATTTTCTAATCTGAATTAGTCAAAGACTTTCCATTCTCTCGCTGCTCGACATCAAGTGGAATATATCGCATGGATATCGCTTTCACTACGTCGGTATTTGTAACGGTAACCGTCTAGAGCTGGCTGAAGAGGCTGAGGCTGCTGGAGGCCCCGGTCCATTCTCGCCAAAGGCCTAATAAACGGTATTCTGTTTTTGCTTCAACGTACTTAAAATACTTATCGTTACCTTTAAGCGATATCTTTCTTCTTCTTCAAAACCTCCATCCATATATGATGTTTTTATCTTTGTAATTAATGATCCGAGGCAATTTTACAATGTTTCATATCTTATTTGCAAAAAGACGCAATTTGATTAATTCGATCTTATGTTCATATATGGCCAAAATCATTTATCAACCAGGGCTTTCTCCGAAAAAATATATAATGATAGGTTTATTTGCTAGATTTATAACGTCAAAAAACTGGGATAACAAAAGATTCAATTAAGTTGATGACTTTATTATAAATTGATATACGAAAAGTAGATTAAACTTTCTTGAATTACGAATTTTTAGACCTTATAACTTTCTCAAAAATTACCCTTTAGCTCTATCACTAGATCTACATGATATTTGGATAGTCTTTAGCAACTCGCGCCAATTAAATAAATTTATCTATCATCCTAGAATAAAGCCCAATTAACATTTGCCGATTTCGCATATTTGTCAGTTAAGAAGAGTTAACCTTGAGCTAATAAAATCGAAATGTACCAATAAATGTTTTACGGTTCAAACATGGTTCTAAAAGCACGATGATCAATCAAATGTTGGCAACACAAGACATCTCTTGGACTATAAGGTAATAGTCTGAAATAACTTAATTGACATGAACACATTTTGATATCCTCGGGCACATTACACACAACAATGCGCTGATAAGATCTATATTGCCATATAAAGGCCTGTTGCACAACCGAATCAAAACTTAAGCAAGGAGTAAACGAAGTGTAAAAGTTCATGGGTATCAAAAGCGCAGCACAAGCTAAATGCATTCGATTCTTTACCTATTTTCAATTAGCTGCTTTAATTATGACTTTAGTAGTTGCATTATTACATGTACTTAAATAATTAACGTGGCTTTTTATCGAGAAATTAATGCAATAAATCAAGACGTGGGAACTAAATTGAAAAACAAATATGTGTAATTTATTTGCCATATCAATAATAATATAATAAATAAATTCAATTAGATTGTCGATTGTTTTTACAATTCTTTAGTGTAATTAGCATTTTTTCAATCGTTCTAATTCGAGCATGATTTATTAAATCAGGAATGCGTTCTTATACAGTTTTTGCAACCTTCAGAAATTCTACTAGTACTATACTGAAATTTTCAAGGATAATTAATTAATTAATATTTTGATAAAAGTGTCGCTTTTATAACTCAATAAAATATCTATCTATTACGTTGAGAAATTTGTCCGGCAAACCAGATACTAGATGGATATAAATACATTGATTACAAATATGGTAAAACATAACTGACAAGTCTCATCAATTCGTTCAATTAGAGTGCATTAAAAATGCCATAAGTTAAAGAAGACTTATTAGAACAACGTTTCCTTAAAGCAGTTGATTTTAATCCCCTTAAAAGGCACCTACGGTTAGATGAACATCATTTCCTTCAAATATGATTATATAAATGACTGTACATAGTCGTGAATCGCACACTTTATATCTGCCAACTTCCATATCTTCAAAGGCTACCCGCTGACAGACGATACACTCACTGCAATTAGTCGTGATTTTTCAGCGCAATCACTTATAGATTTATTTATACAAGTGACCACTGAAATGTATTTTTTACCCTTTTCAATCTAAATGCAACCAGGAATGCGGAAAGCGTTCAGTGATGTCTAGTTTCTGCACGAGAGATGAAGTCTCCGTGTGTGATCTACTATTTTACTTATTAATGCCGTTAGTGCAAATACGAGAAAACTATTCAACTAGCAAGAAAATATTCAGCAAAAAATATTGACACAAATTTTAATTTATTCCAAATTTGGATTTGTTGCAAAATGATGTTGAAACATGCGGCGCTGATAGATGTATTTATTAATAGTATATAGTAAATAATTATGTAGATGTAAATTTTTGATAAATAGTCGTGAATATTAAAAGTTAATTGGTTGAAAAGCGTGAAATTGAATCTACACACAGCAAAATTGGCTGGAAATTAAACTGAAATGGTATAGAATAATAAACATTTTATCCGATTTGTAAATATGTCCTGATTAACAAGGCTTAACCGAGCGTGAAGTATTCATCTAATTACACCACAAACACCCATGATCGACGTTTAACTGATCGAGCTAATAATACAAATCAATTGATATTTACGTGTTTCGATAAAAATCGCTAAAAAAAATGGCTTGCAAATTAGATATTAATTAGAACTAGTGCTCGTTTAATCTTTATTTTTTTTTCGTATTTCTTGTTCTGCTGCTACTTGACATTCTATATGGTCAGTTCTATGGACAAAGGCCAAGGTTTACGCCTACATCTACACAACAAACTGTTCACTCACTATATTATAATTTGAAAATCCTGTGTTTGTTTATAATTAATAGTATTTATTTTTCTCATGTTTATGAATATAAAATTTTCCATTTTTTATTTACCATATAAAATCCATAATACATATTACATTATTAAATTAAAGCCGCTATAAAATGCAAAACAGTTAGTCGATCTCAACTATTCACAACACGTGGCTCTTTTTTGTTGTAAATAAATAAATAGCAAAAAAACTGCTAATTATTTCAACAACAAATTATTGGCACAATGTTTCTGCACAAGATAAATTAATTTATTATTGAAAGGGCACTTACGTCATCCAAATATAAAATATCACATTCCTGCTACAAATTTACATAATTCCTTTATTTGTTGGTATGGTAGAATGTGAATTATCATGGACTTGGAAAGTGCTATCGCTTGTTTTCAATGCATATCTAGTATGTGCTTTAAGTAAATTCACCTTGAACGCTTTTCTTATTTGTTGACATTTCTAACTATACTACATATATATATATATATGTATACATTCTTACAAATAATAAATTTATTTTATTATTTGATTGCAAACTAATTGTTGATTTTATTCAATCAATATTATGATTTATTATCGATATCTTGACTTGACGCAAAAACGCTTCTAATCTCGAAATTTATTTCTATTTCTAATGCTAATGTTTATTTATTTAATTATGCTAAGCCGAGGATTAGCTTGATGCTATTTTGCTACTATTTCGCTAAATAGGCATGCCCGAAGGGCTAAACTATTCTATTTAAATTTATTTATGGTCTAGGAGGGGCGTTAGACATGTGCTGCGCGAATTCCTAAACTCTAATTGGTCCAAACCCACGTGGCATCGGCCCGTAACCATAGTTACCAAACGAATTTGGGTGCGAATCCATGCTAACAGTTCGGGATCGCATGGCGAATATCAAACGCTCTTCCTAGAAAATGTTACAGAAAATTTTTAATATTTGTTTGCATATTATTTCAAAACACACTTTGCGCTAGTAATAAATCATAGAATTATGGTCTGATTTCAGCATCATCAAAGTAAATCAGATTATTATTAATTAATGTTGTAGTCGTGAAAGTAAAATTTTACGAATAAATGATACGAAAATTGTTTATTGCTCCTATAAAAGTAATTTATAGCAATTTTGTAATTAATTTTCTCATTAAGATTGCAACCTTCACATCGAATAATCAACCTTTGCGTAAAGAATATAAATCAATCTTCTTACATCAACTTTGGCATTTGGTTTTCCATTTCACGATTTAAATATATCGGGTAAAATGGGAGAAATTGCAGCAAATGTATAAGACAATAATAAATAACTCGGTCTGGATGGAATCGGATGGCATTTAGTCAACCTTTTATTTATTTATTGTGAAAGCATTTCGATATAGATTTTTGAAACTTTTCTTCTCTACTAATTAAATGCGTGCAACTGAAATGCATAAAACATGTTTTGCCTGCAACTTCCTTTTCCCTAAACCGTAAATTCATTTGTTGCTGCATTTCAGCGTCAATGTCCATTGCAATAAATATCACCAGCAAAAAGCGGAGCTGTTTTCTAAGAGTTTAAACTGTTAATTACAGTTGCCTTTATAGACCTCACCAGTCCTTATCTTTTTAATTACACCAAAGAGAAGCGGTTTTATGTGTGGTGCAGTGATGCTGCTGATGCTGTGCAACATTTTTATAAAGAAAATTTGCAAAATATCAAAATGCGCTTATGATTCAGCACGAGTGCACATAAATTGTGGATAGGTAGCAAGCAATTTCTTTTCACCATATTCGCATCTTATTCCTTATTTGTCTGCAAATGATTAATTAAACATAAATAATTAATGTGCAATCTAATAAAGCTATAGATCTTTCTGTAGATGTATATAGTTTTATGTAAACCAACTAATCATTCGTCACTTTTTTACTGACCTTAAAAATTGTTCTTTTCCTGATGCATGCGTTCGTGAATGAAGGTCTTGTCGCGTGCCTCTTCAACTTCTTCTCAAGTTTTTTCCCATCGTGTCAACAAAATCTAATTGAAAAGTATTAGCTACAATTTTTTTCTATTTAAACAATGATAGCTTTGTTAATTGATTAAAACGATGCTAGACTCGTAGAAAAGTTTCTAAACAAACAGCACTGTTTTTTTAATTTTATTTTATGTACCTTTATAACGGTGAAAGTTGATAAAATTTGCAATATTTATAAAAAGTTGTTATAAAATAGTTTATTGCGCGATTATTTTTAATTTGATTTAAGATTCGCGATTATTAAAATTTTTAAACTGTATTTTCGCGCCAATGATGGAAATTAATTCAACCTGCGACTATTTTGCAAATAAATAAATCGAATTTTATTAGCAAATAGTTAATTTGCATTGTGCTGCTGAAATTACAGTGCATTAGCGAAATAAATTACATAGAATTTTCTTATCGACAAATCTAATTAGTATACTTAGAATTTGTTACCTTGCCGACTGATTTTGATAGCAATCACACCACAAAAGTTGGCGTACATAATGTCAATTTAATTAAAGCAGCTGCATATTATGCATAGAAAAAATCGAAATTAATTATTAATTCAAATGCGCACCTAAACAATATTTATTGCATAAAATCATAATGCAAACAATTTGATTGACAATGAGAGAAGAAAAAAATAACAAAATATTCTTTTTGAATAGCAATGATCTATGTAGGTTGTTTTATAAAGTTGAGTTAATTATTAAAGTGCTTTCAAAACACACATAACCCACTTACATTGTTTCTTTTATATTATCATTGTTTTGTTATTAAAATTGTAACTTTTCGAATAATTAAACTGTCAATTATATGATGGGGCGATGACTCGATTAAAATATTCTTGCCTACAATTAATCCGATTGGCTCTAAAGCGCTTATCGCGCTTATAATTACTTGCTGCTCGAGTGTTTTAGATTAAGTTTAATAAACATTGCGTTTACTTAATGCACCAATGAATTGCTTGCGCTTATCATCATCCAATTGAAACCTTTAATGCAACAATTTATTCGCTGATTTTTTTTTTCAAAAAGGGATAAATCCATACAGTTGCAAATAACACTTTTTATCTGGTAGTTTTCTTTCCGCACGAAGACGAACTTTATTACCGTACCTGACATTTGGTTGCAGTAAACGGTTATAGTTCAGTGGTTAATCTCCAACAATGGATGCATAAATTCTGATTGTTACTTTCACAAAATTTTCCGTATTTCGTAAAACTTCAGAAATCATGTTATTATTATTATATTATATTTATGTCACAAACCCAAATTACGTGCGCATTCGATTTGTAATAGATATTTAGCTATAAGGCAATTTTAATAATATAAAGTTGATCCTGCGGGTTGGTCCTGCTGCTTCGCGCATGCGCAAATTTGAAGTATTCTCCATTTTCGCCGAAATACTAATAAATATAATTTTTATAAATATTTTGTTTGTCAATTATATAACAATTTCTTCGACTAGATATTTTTCGAGTTCAGTCTTGTAAATTGCAGATTTGCAACCACAAATTTCGAATCGAATTTACATATGCACGATTTATGTGTTTTGCGTTTATTTCCTGCGACTTGGATTTGTTTAACTTATTCGTTCACACATTTTGCGGTACTTTGCAAAAATCCATGTCAGGTTTATTTAAATGCATTATGTTGCAGTCTCGTCAAAAGTTACTATATTGTTTTCTATGAAAGCCCATCATAGTAATAAGAATTAAAATCAATTACATTGCAACAGCAATATTTTAAGGTTTTAATTAACTATATGGTTATGGCAATAATCGATTATATAGCGATAGAGGAATATTATCGATGACGGTATAGTAGTGTGTATTATAAATCAAATCTTTATTCAGGAAATTGCTTGTGCATTTCTAGTTATATTGGTTAGTACTGTTATATCTGTGTGCAACAAAATTTATTATATGGTGGAGAATTTTTAAACGATATCCATATACACGACTACAATGTCGTTTATGTTGTATTGTCTTATCGGCAAGCATAAACTATTATAATAATTAACTATTAGAAATTTCGCACCTGACGAAAACCATTTGATAGATTTGATGGTACAGGAAAATATTCATTAGAAAGTAGCCTTTCAGGACGAAAAAAACGCACTTAATTGTACAAAACCTTCGCCCAAATCACGATGAAAAATCGCAAACTTAATTACTTAACTAGATTTTCGAAATTAATCAACAGCCTAAATCTGTAGCACAACACATACAATTTGTCCGACAATAAATCAACGAAATGTAGCGATTGCATGCTCAATGGCGAAATCGAATTAGCATTTCGACAGATAAGTGTCAAATTAATCATGCAATAATATGATTGTTATTATGGATCATGAGTGACCTCCGCGTTTCAGATCAGGAAGGACTTCTTTGCGTCGAACAACCCGGTCAGACAAGACACGATTTCATATCTGGTAATACGAAACGCCTTTGTCACGAACTGACAATCCATCAACTTATTTAATAATAGGTTACCTAATCCGGTGACACAAGTCTAATTTACTTCGCTATACTATTGATTGGAATTTTAAATTATCGCGTGGTGCATGCAACAAGGGCTTCTTTTCAGATTGAATGTGTGATGTGCAATCAATTGAATTATTTTGCAATTATATTGATTGGAAAAAAATTAGTAAAGACAAAATTTAAATAAATTTGTCAATCAATCTTTCAACGACTAAACAGCAGGCTGAAATAAATCGCCCTGCGTATGATTCAATCTATAAAAATTACAATATTAAATTATCCATCAACTCGTAACAATAGATCATTAGCAAATCAAATTTTTACATAATGTCCTTGTTCTACAAACGTTTCAATGTCTATTTAAGATAATTGTGTTCCTGTTGGATGAAATTTTTAATCTCCATACAATTAATCATATAATTTTTCGTTTATCTCTGGTCTGGATGGAGAATCGGAGGACTTGATTAATGATGATTCGATGTAGAGGAAATAAACGTTTACACTACTAAATCCGAATGGTATAAATTGTAAAAAGTAACAGGGTTTTCTAATTAAATGGTAGATGTTCGTTATACAGCCATCAAACGGGTTGGCAAATAAATTCAGTGAAACATGCTAAAAGTGTGGAGAGTTGACATTAACAACGCATTGGAACAAGAAAAAAATGTGTAAAGAAGACACAACGTGAGAGACTTGAGCGTCACATAGGCAGGTAAAACACCCAATATTTACGATGCGACTCCATATCTTTCCGACACTTCAAACTAATGGCTCTCCAGGTCTGTTTGATTTTATTACACAACCAGTTAGGTAGAAAATATAGCGATGTAGACGAAGAAAAGCTAAAAAAAAGAATTCATTATTGTTTTGTTATTTGTTTGTTGAAAAAGCCCATCATCTTAATCGCATTAATCATCATCCATGAAGAGTGTAATTGTTTCCAATTTGATTTTATATCAAAACTACTTAACTTGTTATCCTGGCTAATAAAACTTATTACAATAATTTAACAAGATTGAAACATTATAAAGCAATTACTTTAAATGCAAGGATTTCTGTTCTACAATAATTAGGATAAGAATCTGAACATCAACGAAGAGTAATCAAGCCTGTAATTATTTACATCATCGTCATACTTGAATAAGTTAATTTTATACCATACAAATCACATCTTTATTCAATAAACGATCACAGAAATTATTTTAAATTTAGTACGCATTCAACAGGTTGTTTATATGTAACCATGACAACGGATAAGCATTTCAATGGCGGGATATTCAAAAAAGCCTTCAAATTTATCAAAAATTACTCGGATAATCCAACCAGTTCTTAAGAATTAAATATTTTATTGCGCACTTTAATAGACGATAACTCATCATTGAAATATTCCAATACATATATTTTTGATACTTTATGACTCTGGATAATTTATATTTTCCTATACTATACATTAGATGAGAAAAAAATAATTATTGAATGAAATACGCCATAAATCAATCGATTTTGTGATTTATCTCCACAACATATTGTTTCAGCTTCATAAAAGTCATTAGACTATTAATTATATGGTAATGCTGAAACGGGAAATTTCAATAAAAGTTGTAGCCATTGTTCAACAGACGATTAGCATATTTTTTGGCACCAAGCACAGAGAAAAACTTCATGCAACCATCAATCAGATTGTGATGTATGAAGAGCTCAATGATTTTAATTAACATGTTTGTTAGTGAAACTGCAGGAATAAATCCTGTTGCCTGCTGTGCGGTCCTCATGTTGTACACAAAGTTGTTTTACAAAAGATAAACAAATGTACTTCTTCTTATTCATAGGAATAACGTACACGTTAAGTCAAGTGGCTACTGAACCACTTCACAAAATGATTAATGTTCAATTATATTAGTCACAATAAAAATTATAAGTGCTACTTGACTTGGAGTATAATTTTACAACAAATTACCATCAGGTGGAGTTTAGGCATTTTTATTATTATTCATACAACTAGAGAAAAAATTCGAATCTCTTGACTCCTATTATGAGATGAAGGCAGGTGCTCAGGCAGGATTTTGCCTCGGTAAAATAATGTTTATGATATGACGAGATAAAACAAGTATTTATGTAGGGGGAATAATACTATTTAGTTATTGAGCAGTCCAGGGTGGCTTTTTTAATTTTTTTTAAAGAGTTACAATTTTTAAAAATGTTTACAATTGATGGATAGTTAATTTTTGGCCCGGAGGTATTACGCGAAAGCTCTCGAGCTTTTACGGACTAGAGAAAACCAAGTGAGACACTCTGTAGTAGGCAGATTATAGTAGTGGTTTAATGCGGATCTCGTCAAATTTATGATTATGTTATAATTGAATTATAACTGACAATTTTAATTAAATGTATACGCATTTCTTTGGAGCTTGTTCAGCATTTATGGTAGTTGTTAATACGCATTATACACCATTTTGAAAGTAGATAATTGCTTTGGATTGAAATAAATTTTGAGCAAATCGCAGAATAAAACTTTCCCTCTGCACAGCTCTACTTTTATTTTATTTTTACTACAACATACGACGAGGAGATATTCTTGTACCCTCGGTTCGGTTTCAATAATAGCGCAAAGACGCCTACTGAATACCTCGATTTTTCAATCGATTAATAAAACTTAAATGTCAACTAGTGTTGATTCCATTGAATTATTAGTTTATTATTCAATGTCATTATGTCCATATATAAACGCATAATTTGCTTAATTCTATGTTACGGTTAATTTTTAATTAACGCGTGTACTAGACCTATAATAAATAATTTATTGTGCAAAATATAAATTATTTATCATTTGATACGATTGCGACACACATTTTAATGCAACACGAAAACGTCTATTCAGATACGATCTGTTAAATGCATATCATTAAAAACGAAATCCATAGAATGTGTTTGGTCGGTCATTCGATGTGTCAATTAAAGACAAAAGATATCTCTTGTTTCCGGTCGCCTCTAAAATATATTCCATCCAAGACAGATTGAAATCGAGTCTAGTTTTTGCTTATGAGTGGCTAACGAAATAAAAATATAATCATCAGAAAGTTTCTATATAACGATGATGCTCTCTGGAGATTTACATTTATCATACAGAAAAAATGCTAATCTAAGTCATAAATTATATTCTTCTTGCGTGCGAAAAATTCTCGTTAACTAAATGAAATTTAATGATAATTACATATGAATTACATTTTTCATTTATATGTTATTAAATGTATACAATAAAAATAGAAAATAATTTGTAAAAGCGCTCCGTTCATTACGTATTCAAATAATGTTGGCCTGCAATGCGGTTAGTTAGTAAAATGATATCCTCTTATCTAAGTCCTATCAAGCCCGTCAAGATCTAACTTCATAAATGCCGCTCATATATTGTTGTTATAAACACACGTAAATCCAACAACAAACAGTGAGTAAGCATTACCTGTAAAAATGCTCTTTCTCCTCTAACTAGATCGGAATCTATTGTGCATATGAAATTCTAGGATATTTATTTGACAAATAACATCTCTCAGGACAAAAACTATGATTCATTACCATCTTTTTTATCTTGGACTAAATAAATCAAAAGCAAAGCGCCCCTGCGGCTCCACAAAATTCGTAAAACGCGCTATATTACACAAAGTGCCTGATCTTAGTCATTTAGTGTAATATGGCACTAGATTGGCTAGGAAAAAATATTTGTTGAGTTTTTCTCGAGTAAAATAGTTGAACCTGCTGTAGAGGTTCTGGGCGTGATCCTCGCTGGTGCGTTTTGTCCATTGTTTATGGTCTTACGGAACCTGCAGTAATTTGCATCCCATAGCACCACCACGGATGTGTTGGAGGTTCATTGAGACACCCACCGCCATTGTGTCGAGAGAGGCTGTAATAATAAGTTTCGAAGCGAGGCACAATTGATTTTGTTCCAGCACGTGCACGATGATATATTAGAATATCCTTAAATAATGATGGTATTGTATAAATAGACAGGTATTAAGCCCTGACTTTATCTACGTAAACATCAGTCCAGGCATTTTCTATCACACTCTTGAATTTCAATGATGATGGTATAAATTCGCATCAGCAATGTGGTGTAGAAAGTGTGTAGGTTTGCCCTTAAGGCACTCTGAACACGTGGCCCATTTAATAGTTTCCTGTGATGGCGATTTATTTCTTCTTCGTCTTGCCGATGATGCTATTTTTTCGTCGACCTACACGTATTGGCGCGATTTGGTTTATTGCTTTTTGATATCACACATATTTTTCGTGTCGGTGTGTTAATTGATCTTTTGCATCATTATTAGAGAGAAAATAAAATAAGACAGTCTCATTTCCTGTTCAAATGTTAAACACATTATGAAATACAACCATCAGACAATGTATAACAATAGTGTTCGTAAACAGTCAAGTATTCACCTACGTAGTTCTAATAAATCATGGATGGTAACGACGTTGTTGCCCCCATAATAACAAATCTAAGAATAACAATTCTCGTAATCAACTCTTATTTCCATATCCAAACGTCTTTTATGACCAAATAAACTTCCTGCACACCACTCACCATTTATCATGGAAGTACCAGTTCTAACACCGGGCCTATAAATCTATCTCTCTGGACTAGCACCTCATTTAATTTAGGTAACACTAAAATATCTTATATTTGGGAAGAAGAAATAATTATTAAGAGTTCTTCTCATACAGGAAGTTTAATTTTTGGCAAAGTAAAGTTGGGGAGGAAGCTTTTACGGAGCTTTCCAAACTTGCTTTTATTTGACCCCATTTTTAGTCGGCTCCAATAAATATTTGCACCATTTTCTCTTCGTAAAATTCAATAATCCTGGCGCATTCGCACTTGTCCTGAAATTATCGCTCCTCGGGAGTTGGTTGCACAGTTTTGGAAGGGACCCACAATCCTGCGCGCTTTAAAGGATTTCGCCATATTTCTTCCAGCAATCCTGCGCGTTGCTATTAAATTTATTGATCAGGATGATTTCAATTTTCAAGGCTGCTTTTATTATTTCTACAATATGATACATAATTTGTTTATATAATAATAAGTAAATAAATTATATTGGACTTGGTTGACATTTGACCTGATGATGATTGCCCGTTATTAGTCACTGAATTCGTAATTCATTTAAATATTTATTAAAAACGAAACAAGTTATTAAGTTAATAACAATAATAAAATATGAATGGAAGAACAGTTTATTTTTTATTTATTTTCGATGATTCACTTTTTGTGCCGCAAGCGACACTTTTATACGCGAATAAGAAATTTAGGTTAAACAAAATACTCATGTATCAAAGAAGATTTGAATTTACGACGTCAAAGCAAGTATGCAAATCCAAATTACATTTTGTAACGAAATTAATATAATTATACATCAGTCTGAAAGAAATCGAGTCGATCTAATGTAGCGTAAAATAATCCAATTCAATTTCAGTTTCAAATATAATAATAATCTTTTATATAATCCGATATTAGAATAGCACAATAATTTCTTCATATCTCTGACTGCAGCCAAACATAATTATGTACCATATTGATATAAATTCATTCATTAACTTTCTTTTGAGCGCGCGTGTGTGCTTTTTGCATTGTTTTCAAATTCGTTCGTTCGGTGCCTCTCTTAATGAAAGGTTTCGATATATTGAGGGTGTTACACAATTCCATGTGATTACAACAATAGGTTAAATATCCCTAGGCGCCAGCAGATTGTGTAGGCGTTAAAATATACGATTGTGTTAAATTCGAAGAATGGACTTAATAATATATCATTTTCTTTCATTAACCCCGGATGAGACACTATCAAAGCGAAAGAAAATATTGGTAGATTCAAAAACTATCATCCTGCTATTAAATTTACCTGTGGAAACAAATTTACTAATTAAGAGAAGCGATTTAAATTTGCCGCGTCAAATCCCATACTTGCAATTGGTCAAGCCACGTGGTATAGCGATGCGTAACCAAGGAAACCATGGTAACGTATAAACAAGCTTGACATATGGGGCGGCAAATTTAAAATGCTTTTGCTAATTAATAGACGATTTCTATTCTTATGAGCTTTGAAGTAAAAAATATTACATCTAGCAATTTAATTGAGAAAAAAACCACGAAATAAATCGTTGCAATTAATGTCTATATTAATGTCATTAAGTAGATTATTATAAAAAATAGGCAAGCGATATAATGATCACTAATGTTCATAAATAAAAATTAAATGCGTTTTGAATTGTACACCTGCAATCAATAAACAAACTTTCTCATCTCTGTAATGTACGAACGACAAATTATATGAAAAATCCAGTATAATTTGGCTGGTAAGGCAATCATTCATAAATTCAGTTGTATGTAAGTAGGTTCTCTCTATATCGTCTTCTTCTTTGAGATGATCAAAAAATGGAGGAAGAGAAGAAAAAAAAATTGGTAACCAGTTATCTCTGTCGGTTCACATGAAGAAAAACCGGACAAATGAGTGAGAAGAACAACAATTCAATTTGATTTGCGTTGCCTACAGTTATAGGTCAGACAAAAGCCACTCATGAGTTATTTAAGTCGCAGTTTTATGGCCCAAATCGAAATAATTTCGACAACGTTAATTCAATATACGCGGAAATAGATAAATCATGTGAAAAAGCAGATCAAACAATTTACGATCATCATCACAGAATCATTTATCTCGCATAGTAAAATATGTTGTAACTATTTCGAATATGCATATTAACCAATATTAGCATATCCATTAACATACTAATATGAAATGTTTATTTTTTATTTAATTATTCAAATTTCGAACGTATAGTGAATTAATGATGCATTAAAACAATACTGTTTATTTACAATTTGTTTATTTGATTTGTCTCTTTTATTGCCAGACATTAATTCCAGTGTGGAAACTCACACCTGACTTTTTGCGATTTTTATGGACCTTTAAAAAAATGGGGGGTCCACTTTTAGGCAATTTTTTACGATTGTACTAATTAAACTTTATTTATTTGCAGGTAAGCTATGATGATGATCCATCTACCAATCAGGTTAGAATTTAATTTAACTTAAAGTGAAATATGCAAATTTTGACCCCGCCAACACGTAAACAATTATTATAAAAATTAATAGCTGAATTTCTCATAAAGTTTTCCAGAAAAACAATAATAAAATTTCCTTGCACAGTTGCAATAAACAAAAAAAAAACGGCAGCCAGCAGCAATAACAAGTTTACCTTCATTTTTATATATATATAAATAAAGATTTAAATATTTGACATTTAATATTTATTGTGTATTGAATTCCTTCTTGCCAACTAATGAATGATGCATGCCGATTTTTTTTTTGGTTGCAACGTGCAATTTATTTTTCAAGCGACGTTAATATTTAATTGTATCTGAAACAAGTCTCATAAATTTCGCAAAAGAAATTTCAATTTTATAAATTGAAAATATGGTCGTTTTCATAATTTCAGCATAAATTAAGCGATTTATTTTTAGTTTTTAATAAATTCAACATTGTGCAATTAAGATTACGAGCAACATTTTAAACATGCGAATTGCATTAATATTGTCCGGCAGGAATTTATTTAATTGCGGTTCAAGTTTCGAAAAAATTGCATTCCACACGATCCAATTTTAATTTCGAATTAAAAATCCATACGGAAATCATCAATTCTTCAAATCTGAAAATGTCCAAAACGTGCTTTGTATTTCATAAATCATTTCGGTTGTCAATAAGTTGAGCGCATATAAATGTATTTTTTTTCTCTCCTATTAAATGCATCGCTATACTTTCCAGATGACATAAAAACTAGAAATAACACGAGTATGCACTACCGTTTTCTCCTAGAATGGTCTAATCAATCGTGGGTGTTTTACTTTATTTTAGAAAGTATTTTCTTTATTACCAACCATATATGTCTTATAATATTGATTCAATCTAGATCAGCCAACTTTTATTTGTCTTTAAACATTTTGAATAAATGCGGAGAGGCGATTTAAATTTGCCGCAAAAAATTCTGATTGGTAAATCGGTGAGTAACCATGGAAACCGCCATGTGCGTTTGGGGGATTTGGAGCGGCAAATTTAAAACGATCTCTCTAGATATCAAATAGACGGGTAATTAATTGCACATTTAATGGGAAAGATAGAGGAAATTCCAAACGGTACAAATATCATTGAGATTTATTAAAGAAATTCATCATATCGTAATAATTAGCCGACATAAGCACTACTTGATTAACATTTAATAAATCACACATTTCTTATGTGCAATAAAATAATTATGCTTAGATGGATTTTTTTTGGAATTTTCCTGCGTATAGGAAATCATTCATATTACATTATTATACAAATAAGTCTTAGATATTTTAACGATGTTCCCTCTAGTAAATTATATCGATTTACAGTGGAATAAATGTAAAACATACAAACATGTTTCTATTAAAATTCATATAAACTTCTTTTAAAATAACATAAACACGTCTCATGCAATAAATATTAACTAACAGTAAAATGCACTTACTCGTATAAGGCCGCCAGGCGATTTGCTATTGCCATTTATTGAAAATATCAAATTAAATTAATCGATAATTGCATTTTTCCATACATTCTGCAAAAGAGCATTTTTGATTGACATCAAATTTATTCCCGTATGCCATCTTCAAAGCAATTGTTACAACAATTTATTCGAAACTAAAGCAAAGGTGCATTATTAAGATAAGAAAATTGACTCGCTTACATATGCTAATGTCTAAATGTAAGTGCAATGCTAGATAAACCTTCTTGTTACCATTACGTTTTAAATTGCCTTGGAATAGAGAGCTTTTACGCCAAAGCTTCCTCAAAATCATTAAGAGGGACTATTCATTTAATAATTGAAAAAATGGCCCATAGGGGTCAGGATTTAACAAATTCTTGGGTGCTATCTTTTGGATCTATTGTGGATAATGGAATTGAAAATATAACAGTGACAAATTATCGTGATGCTGTGGTTTTATTAAGTTGTGAGTTAATCTGCGTTATTCCATTGAAAGATAATCGAAAAGGAAACGGACAAAGTTTGATACATCTCGTCAAGTTATGAATAATTTTGCGTAGATGGATGGCCCAATCAAGGGGTCCCTGTAGAGTCGAAGATGGCCTCTCATCTGTCTACAATCAGATTAGAGTTAATACCACTTAACTTACCTTTTCAGAAGCAACCATTCAGTTATTCTACCTTTCCAACTTATCAAGATCGTCTTAAATTAGATTCATGCCTATTATTTATTCCGGATATGTTATAAATGTAATGAATTGTAGTTGGAATGGATTTAATAAAATGCTGGTGGTGTTGCAATTGACTCATTCGACTTGTTATTAATATTATTTATCTCGATCAATTGACAAGGCTAATTTTTCAAAAACTCTAATTATCCGAAACGATTCAATCTGCTGGCTGCTGCAGTTGGTTCTCTTTCTACTTGGTGACCTGTTGGACAACTTTACGAGTTTACGAGACGAGAAAATGATTTTCTAAAATCCGATTTGAATATGCAAGTGCATTATAGTGCTGCGATTAACATACATAATTGTAACTAACCAGTAGCTCTCCGAATAATTAACATATAGAAGTCATAATGTTCATTCGCCAATGTTTCTTATCCATCGTATCGACACGAACAACACCCTTCGCAGAACGCGCGAAAGAATTAGAATAACTCAAACAATTATTCTAATTACAACAAGACGGAAAAAACGACAAAACATGCATTTACTTTTAGCCTATTAATTTTATTAATCGTTATTGGATTTGAATTTTTTCAGGGACAACTACTGCTCTGATATTTTTTTATTACATTTATATGTAAAAATCGGATCATTTAATGCGCTGATAAGTAGGAGTTGGCATTTCGATTACATGTATGTTTTAGACACACAACTATTCGAATTTGCATATTATCGCTTTTTCCCATTTTAATTAAATTACATCTAAAATTTACGAAATTTCCAAAGCGCTACTCGCTGCATAAGGAAATAACTGGTTTAAATTCGCGCTGCAAATAAATTATGAAATATCGCTAGCTGCCTCGCTGATCAGATTTCAATATTGCATATATAAAATTTTCGAAATGAACATATAGACATATAAGGTTCGTATACCATATTAAGTGGAAAATTGATGGTTAGCATAAATGTAAACAAAGTTGAAGCTTAATAAAATGATCGCGCGGTAGACTATTAAGCAAACACCGTCGTATGTAATACAAGAGAAATGACGATTTTTAAGCTCATTTAACCGTTAAATACCATAATATTACAAATACGGATATGGAGGCAAGGTGTCGAGGCTTATACACCGGAATGTAACAGTGTCAAGTAAACATGCCCATGTTACTTCAACTTTTAACAATCCTTAAGCTCATGTTAATATCGGGATGGCGCACTCGTTCAATTTCAATCCAAATGATAACGTCACACCAAATCGCCTAGGCAACCAATAAACAAAACCTACACGTGCTTTTCAAAGGGGTGGTTGTCACGGAAACGGAATGGCAACAACCAATTGAATCGATGTGTTGGAGACACGTGACGACAATAAAGCGTTTTAATTGGTTATAGGAAATTTAAAATCTTGGCGGGCGGTTTATGACTATATAGTATAAGGAAATATAGAAATTTGAAATTAGTATGCAATTCCGCATAATTCTCCGATAATAAAATGAAATAGTTGTGTAGTTGTATGAAGAGCAAATCGATTTAATAAGTATTTAAATGTGCGCTTTGAGAGGTGAGGTTAAGCAGATGCAATAAGTATAAATAAATAATATTCAACTGCCTACTCGCAGATAGGTACTTGTGTGCGATAATTATTGGCATATAAGTAATCAAATGTGTATAGATACACTTTGTGTGGGGGACATGGACGACGGCAAGCGCTATTAAAATCAAATGAGTTGCCGATGAATCACTGCAGCTATTGTGCCATCTGAACCCCACCGAGGTGTAAATTACTCCAGCAAAAAATCCGTTTTAATTAATATTTCTCTCTGCCAATATAATATTGTGCCAAACGAGTGGGTTTTATTGTTCTTCCTTTCGAACACTAATTATTTCTTCTTTATATGATAAAAACGCTAGATGGGACCATAAATCATGTCTGCCATTAAGCAGACCGAAACAAAAAACTTATTTTGATCTGGAAAAATTGGCTAAAGCTCAAAATGTAAATAAATTAGAAGAGATAATGCTCAAGAATTTCAGGTAGGGCTTAAAACATGCAATAATGATTATGTTGTGTCCTATATGCGCTTGGTTATTAGGGCAATTTTACACGACGACAGTTATGCATAATGCCCACATAAATTCTTTCCACGATTGAATTTCGAAAAGAAACAGACGACGCAAACAGTTAATTGCGTAAGCGCATAAGCAAATACATATTATAAGTAATAACACGTTTGTTCAGTCGTGCACAATCCGGAACGGTCATAAAAATACCTTCAATGAGATATTAATTTATGATAATAATAATTAATTGTAAAATATCCGCAACTTCACTTGACATTTTCCGTTTGTTGATTGATGCGCCCTTGAGCGCTACTTCAGCGGACGTTTCTTCAACTACGTTGCGCCCGGTCTTAAACGAAATTCGTTTGATGGCTCAATGTTGTCGAGAATTTTCACACAACTCTTTGCTGAAGTAATTCGAATACTTAAGCGTTCTATTAACGCCTTGGCGGGCAGATTGGCCGACGAAATTAACACCTGTTTCGTGGGAATCGGATTTTGTCGAAGTTTTGAAAACAACATTTTCGGTTCAGTTTTAACACTTATGTGTGATTTATTCCTTCCGTAAAAGGCACGGAACCGCATTACTGGGAGGCCATTATAATACAAATGCAAAAGATACACTCTAATGTGGTTAAACGTCAGTCCGAAATGGAAAAAATGAAATTAATGGTACCCTTTGGCGAGTTCCAAACGATCAAGATAACCATATTAATACCATATGCATTATTAGACGCTATTAGAATGATTAATTAAAATTTAGAAATGCTATTGTTTCATATTGGAGGAAAAAACGACGAATGCAGCCTTGATGGAAAAAATAAATGTCTCGACTACTGTTTGCATAAAATGGACATGTCTAGGCCAGTCTAGTGACACGTTTTTTCATTCAGACTAGAAAGCAAATCTATGATCGATAGTAAGTGATTTTGGCCGGACGATTCCTGCTGCTGCCGAGGAGGAAAAAGGACGATTTTGTGTTATATGAAAGCCACACGCAAAGTCGCAATCTGAATCAGTCTGACGGCGCAAATGAATGCTACTTTAATGAAATTAAAATTCATTTATTCCTAAACATTATCTGTCTGGCCGCAGTAAAATTCTTAGAACGCTACATTAGCTAATTAATTTGAACAGAAAAGCGATATTAATTGCACCTTACACCTGAACGGAGAAACATTTCGACAAACTGATTTACCATTAATAATGAAACAATTCCTAATTAAAATTATTAATGATAATTCAGAAGCTGAATGTCGCATGGAAAATATTCGAATGCCCACCAGGACGATATATGAAAGATATTAATTACAATCTTAAGTTGTACGGCATTTGATTTCATTAAATCCATTAGTCAGATTAAAAAACGAAGAGATTCTATCAGTCATATGGTAGTGGAAGAAGAGTTTGATTTACGGGAAGCCAATGATGAACATAAAAGCGAGTAAAATAAGGCAAAAAGGGAATCCTAGTTGTTTCAGCACGTTTCATGAATGATGGTTCGCTTCGTTAATTATAATAAATTTCTTTTTGGGTGCAAGTCGCTGATAATAGTAAAAATTCAAACATTGTATAAGCTTTCAAATCCCAGCTAAACAGGAAAGTAAGTAGCATAGAATTAGCATAAAATTGGTGGGCGGCTAACATTTTTATTTTTTGCGCAAAATGATTTGTACAACATTTTCGTGTCTCGAATAGCTAGTTAGAGAGAATGTCATGGAAGACTAGAATTTAATTCTATTTTGAGTATCTTTTCGAAAAAATAATAAATAACACTCCATAATATGGTAATTTTGACCATATAAAAACGAAGCGCATGCAAGAGAGCAAACGAAAATACGAAATAAATTATTAATATGTCAGGGAATTTTTGTTAATGCTATTTACATAAATAAAATAAAATACCGGTGTGAGAAATGTAGAAAAGAGAAAAATTTAAAAAGTGCCCGCAGGGTTCTATACAATTGTTTGCTTTGGTAATTGCCGGAAACAATAAGTAAACTTTACTCAATCGATAGTTAATCAAGTAATTAATTAACACCTCTACGTGACAATTTAATTTATTTCTGCAATAAAATGCAATATTATAAAAACGCTTTTTATATAAATTACAAAAATACTTCTAATGCTAATAGAATAAGTAAATGTTTGTCTAACAAATAGAATTATCACACATAATGAGCCAACGATAGTTCTTTCAAATACATTAAGAGAGCCTTCAATTAAAATTCGCCACCAGATGGCGCTTCTCAAATTTTATTTGGATTAAACCGTATGTGGTCCATGTTAATATTAATAGTACAAGCGCGTTGTAAATCTCTTTGTTAATAATTCCCAGGAGGATGTTGTTCAACATTTGTACTCGTCGCATGTCAAAAATATATCTCTATCAATTTAACTTTCGAGGTAGACAAACATTAGCACCCTATTTCGAAACACTTAGATATTATGAAATTGTTATTAGAAGGGGAGAAGAAAAAGAACACACGCAAAATGTTAAACATACAGACAAGGCTAATGTGAGACGCGTGCACCGGTAATTTGGTAATGGGGTAGTTTATAAACGGGGGGTTGTGTTTGGGGGAAGAGTTACGAGCTCATTATTGTAATTGACTACTATGTGGTCTGGTGTTAGGAAAAGCAGCTGTCATAAAGCTATTAGAACTTATTTGCAAATTAATGAGAAATTCGATGATTTTTAAATCTATGTAATGATTTTTTCAGCTGCAGGTAATACGAGAATTATCTCAGTTAATAATATATTAGAGAGAATAATTATAGAGCGAAATGTCACTATTCCATCAAAAAACGCGCTAGAAAATAAGACAAGAGACCTTCAATACGCATTAGCCGTATAATTTGCAACACGTGCCCTAGTCACGCTATGGTGCTTTCGTCAAACCATTTCTTCTATGATAAGAGTCGGAAGCCATCATCAGCAGCAGGAGGAATAAAAGAAAATGCGTGGATGCGTATCGCGTGCGTGCGTGACTTGAATTACCATATTTATTAAGAGAGTCTCCTGATGGCTCTCGACCACTGGACTTTTCCTGCTGCCTGCCACTTGATTGATGCTTCACGAAATTTAATTTAAGGGTGTTGTAAATGGGATCATGGAGCTTTACGTGGCTCAGATCTATCTGTTTTTTTTTCCTACTTTTCAGGTCACGTAAAATTTATACACCTTTGTTTTAGTATTATATGTTATTAAATCATCTGCCATATGAAGGTGCGACATCGTGTTTTCTTTTCATAAAAAAAGAAATGATCTCATTTGAGTTAGTTATTTGAAAATATAAATTACAAACTCTAAATGGTAATTATTGAATATTTAAATACATGTTACAATTTTTGCCGTCAAGGTTAGCTTTAGTAAAGGAATTTGTAGCATAATATTCTAATCTATCATAAACTATATGCATTTACAGCTTGCGCAATATCGAAAGAATCAGTTAATCCTGCGCGCTCTTGTCTTGTTGTAATTATTTAAATATAGAAAAAATATAAATCTTGATTTAGTCATAAATCAGTTTTAAAATACAATCCAAAAAGCCGACAGACGTCTATTATTATTATTCTTTATCAATATTTTACATCAAATTCAGAAGCTTAACTATGCCCAATTCGAAATCTCGGTAAACAATCACAAAGCCACCTGTGGATAAAAGTCACAAAGGACACAAACAATCGAAAAATATTTGCATCAATCGGTGCTTCCCCGGGATGCGCTTCGTAAACGGTCACAGTGCCGGCGTTCAC
Organism: Cryptophagus acutangulus; assembly: GCA_963556235.1. Lineage (NCBI taxonomy): Eukaryota > Metazoa > Arthropoda > Insecta > Coleoptera > Cryptophagidae > Cryptophagus > Cryptophagus acutangulus. The sequence continues at coordinate 942,729 of OY744562.1, read as the reverse complement.
TTTTTGATATACCAAACTAAAAATGGCATCTTCGGGCAAACATTGTTGCGGAGCGAAAAGAAATAAAACCGTTTAACGTGCACGATTTGGATTTACACACATTATTATGTTTTTGTTTTGCATAATATAAATCAGTGTAATAATACACATTATAAACATATATAGGAAGTGGGCAATACATAATATATATTAAAGTAATTCACATATTATATAGATATGCCTCGTATTATGTAATTAAATATTACTGTGTTCAATATGAGCAAGGTAGCGTAGCTACAGTTATAGATTGAGGAAGCGCAATGTCAGAGGGCATTGGAGTCTCCACGCACCAACGGGTTCATAGCAAGTCACGCGAGTTGCGCCTTTGGCCATAGAAAATACTTTTCCGTCCACATTCGACCCTATGGGGGCAAAACTGTTCAGTGTTCACCATATTGTGCATTTCATTGCGCATACCGCCGCAAATTACTCAAAAATACGACCAAGAAGTTTCACGCATTGCACCTTCCACTTATTCAACTCTTCCGTATTCATTCAATTAGACTCAATAGTTTCAGGAATTATTTAATGATCAAATTGGTCGTAATCGTTTAATTAGACCTCATCATCGTAAATTGCTCGATTTTTATGATCATCAACACTATGTATAGTTATTTAATTAAAAATGACTGAAAAGGAACGAAATTAATTAGTTTTTTCTCAAGTGTACAAGTAGTTTTAATTGAATGGCTTAACGTCAAAAACGGCATATTGAACGGTCACATTGCGGGCATCCACTTTTTGATATATCCCAAACAAATTGAGTTTTTCAATAAAGGAGTGCTATGGGGACGGAAGCAACTAATAATCGAATATAAAAGAGTTTCGCTTGGTTGAGAATTCAACGGCCAATAAAATATTGTCTTTTATAAATTTTAGTGCCCATTGTTTTGCCATCATTCAAATAACAGTTCAATTTAACAAATTTCGGTTCGGGTTCAACGAATGATTAATGAAGAGTAATTATATTGAAATTGTCAGTTTTCATTAGAGATTTCAATCTTTTTTTGGAAATGGAAATAAAAGTGGAAATATTTTATAATCAGTTCTAATGCGTAGGAGCGACATTTATAAATAGGCAAAAACTACCTGGCTTTTATTAATTACCAGAAAGCATCGTGTGCGGTTGGACAATACAAATCGATCTTTGTCATATGAAACTACTGAAGATATTTTATCTTTTACGCGTTATTTGACACCTACAATTTAATGGTGGTCATTTTTAATTGTGGAATGAAAGTCTCTAATAAAAAAAAATGTACATCACATATTAAGCTGTTAGGCATATTTTATTATCTCGTAAAATTGATATTTGTCATATGTATAAATAGAGGCTCTTTAAATTCGAGGATTTTATGTTGGCTTTTATTATAGCTCGACTTTAATATTTTGATATGAAAAGTGTCTCGTTTGGAATAAATTTCAAATCCAAACGCAATTGGTAAACAATTAATATGCCATGCACAGTTAATTATACGACTTGTACAATTTACATATATAATTGTCGAATTGAAGAAACGAAGAAACAAAAAGCGCGGAACGCCACCCATGACGAAATCTATTATTTATTTATAAATTTGTTGTCAATTCGATGAATTGAAAACCTAATATTTAGACTGATAAATAAATATATAAAGATTGTACGAGTTAAAGTAAAGATTGTAAAGTGTCGCAAGTCAATATTGATAGATGATAAAGAATTTCCAAATATAAAAATAGTTGAGAAAATTCGGGGAAAACCTAAAAAAATGTTATTTGCATTTAAAATTGCTGTTAAATAATTAAGTGACTTGAAATTGAATTGGTTAATCGAGATATATGAATATGATACCAGTTATTAAGCACAACTAGTTCCAGTTACAGATGTAAACGCTTTCATAAATAAACATTATTTCTTATTACACATATCAGAGCACGTGCAATTGATATTTTATTTTACCGTTTCTCCTTCTAATCTAAATGTACGATGACATCCGACCATGCTCATTCTTTTTTTTCTACCTTCATCTCCCAACTAACTTATTTTTTTGTGAAAGTTGCAATTATTGAATTTATTAACAAACAACAACAGTTTTAATTGGACGTGCAGAATATTATTCGAAAGGATAATTATTTCAAAAATTAAAAATAATAGCAGTAGAGTTGGATGGACTTTTTCAAAGCAGGTGGCTCCAAGAAGAAGCCTAGACTTCCAAAAAATCTCGAGACATCATTTATTACTGACAGACAGACATACATAAAAGTACCCTTCAATAAAAAGTGGCAATTGAAGATAAAATACCACGACAGTTTCTTGAAGACATGCTACTAATATGTAAAATGTAAAGCATTACTCATGATGTCGCACAACATTATAACACATTTTATTTATTGTTATTATTGCTTCGAAAACGTGCAAGTATTTTTAACTTTTAAAAAAGCTATATAGAGATAATATAAAGCTTGCACGAAGAATAACAAATTCGCAATCGTTCAATGACATTTATTCTTCTTTTGTAAAATATATATGAAGTTCAAAAGCTTCTCTTCAAAAACCTCCTCGGCTTATGTTTAATTCAGATTATGCACTCGCTGAAAAATATATTATGCGCTTCGTCGCATTCCTGAACGTTCGCCACTCCATTTCCATTTCAATATAGAAAAATACGGAAAATCAAGGGACTTTATTTGGATGATGGTTTTAATTTAAAAAGAGCTACAAGAGAGATAATCTAAATGGTTTATCAAACACATGCACACACACACACATATCCACCGTCCCCACCGAAGCCATATATTTGGTGACTGAAGTGGAAGAAGGTTGACCACTACGAAGACCGAAGCACTCTTTAATTTAGTGTTAACTTTACCAGAGAAGGACGAACATACGGCGCAGCGCTTTGCCTCCTCTACGTTTCGAGCTTTTCATCCTCAGTATAGTTTTTCGTCCGCAATAAATTTAAAAGAAAATGTTTATATCGTGATGTTGGTGGTGATTAAAAATGCACGTCGGTGGTGGAAGAATAATGAATTATTTTGTGGGTTTTGTTGACGACGCATTCTTCAGGAATTAATTAGAATAAGGACTTTACAAAAATGTTTCTTGTAAGTTATTATTAGAGCTAAAAAAACAACATCAAAGCCACTTCCTTATATACATTATAAAAATTAATTAAACCAAATTAAAAACCTTGAAATACTTTAGCGATTATAATTTTCTTGTATAGATTGAACCGATATGCATATTAATTCCAACAGTGTTAAGGTTTTAATGAACAAGTTAATTTTTTTATTCATTTGGAAGGAAAAAATTTGAATTTGAATTTCGATTCAAACTTTGTGGTGTATTGTCGCCATCTGTAGGAAAGCGCTCTCACTAATATAAGCGCGAAAGCTTTCAAAAATTAAATTAGCGCCCAAGAAGGAATTTTAATTAAAATTAACTTTAATAAATGTGAAACGATTAGTTTAAGTGTTAGTTTTGAATTTAATTAAAAGTGAGGAAGTGCTGAATGCAGTTTCACAATTTGAAGATGGATTTAGATGGAAAAAAAAGTTGCAGAGTTGCAAGCGAGATAGAAATAAATCCATGAATGGTTGTTATGAATGAAACGTGTTTACACGAAGAAGATGAGATAAGTTGAGATGTACAGGAAATAAACTAACTGGAATCTTGTCTAGCGAGTCCAGAAATTGGTTATTTGGTGTTTTATATGTTTACACTCTGACCGACGAGGAGCATTCTTGGAATGCATTTGGAAAATGTGTGCTGGCATGCATTGCATTATTTCAGTTGCTTGCAAGCAAAGTATAATAGCTGCTGATGGCGAGGCAAACTTTGCGAGTTACAAAGCAGTAAATAACGAGCGACATTAATGGCCAATAAATAATTAGAATTAGTTCCATTTCCATGTGGGGTTTTATAACGCAGATGTCTTACATAGATTAACTCTAACTCTTTCGAAGGTTAAGGTTTTTCGTTCAATGGAAAGAAATGGTTTAGCAAATAAGTAAATGTAGCCGCAAGTCAGCAATTTTAATTATTTGATTGAAGAATTAAGAGAAAGCTTGATGACCACCTATTATAGTAAAAGTAAAAATACTAGTTCACTTTTAGCACTCGAAGATGAGATGATTTCTGGAGTGGACAAGTGGCTGGAGTTTCTCACGGTTGAGTAATTCACTCGTCGATGTGCCATTTCGATTAAAATGAGAAATATGGGCAATAAAATAAAGTTTTATCTGAAAAAGATCCATCCGCAGCCGAAGAGTGTGTGTAATAAACGCGGAATGACATTATAGGCAAACATTAAAGGCGAGAGACATTCAGTCACGTATTTACAACTTCTGTTAACAACAAACGTGTACACGTCTACATAATTGCATATTATTTCTGAATTGACCGCTAAAACTAATGACAATCAACCCGGCACGGCATACGGCATGGCGATATCGGTTTATTCTAACGGCCCAATAAACAATACCGAATGTCGATCCATATATTTATAAAGTATGTGCGAACATTAGTTTTTATTATCTCCCGAGTTCTTGACCCAAATGCGTCGCAACATATAGATCGATTGATCAAACTAGACATATTGGAGAAATCGCTCTTATCGATGAGGTTGTTCTGAACTTGTACAACTATTTACCGGCATCAATCAAAATAATTACTTTGGAAAACTTTATTTCTAATCGAATCACAAAATATTCTGCAAAAATATTGTTTAAAAGTACAAAAAGTTATTTTGCATCGGCCGGGAATCGAACTAATATCGATTAGATTATCGAAATATCTTCAAAAATCTACCTCATACAAATATCTTCAAAAATCTTTGTAACTATCTTCATTTTTTCGCTCTTTTCTTCAAAATCTATTATTAAAATTACGACTTCTTTTCATTTTCCGCCAACTTCTTCCACAAATCCACCTCTTTCAAACTCCCAATATACGAAAACGACATAAATAAATAAAAGAAAACGACGATAAATATTATAAATGCCACTACGAACGACAGCATCATTTTCAAAACAATATATTGACATGCGATAAATTCATTGAACTTGACACGCGATTGCTTCAATATAAATCACCCGAAAAATGACTTTCTCTCAGCATCGGTGATTCCCCGGCCGCATTCGTGATAAACTTCCTGCTTAGGACGAAAATCAATTAAATCCTGAAATGTCGTCGTGGTCGTCGCCCAGCAGGCGAGAACCGTATTGTATGATAATTATAACAAGGGAAAGCCGAGTCACTGTTGAAGAAGTCCTGCTGCGATCGGTGTACATTAAAATTCGAGTGAAACATTCGCCAGTTGTTCTCACCTGATATGATTGATGACAAAACAATAAACAATATACCCATTTACATTCAATCTGTTATTTCGTTTCCATTCTGCCCGATGTTTGGGGGTGATTTTCAACCCATGTAAACAGCTGAATATCACGCTGCGTTGTCAGTTATTCTGCTTTGTCATATTCGCCGATAATTCAATAATTTATTGTTACATTGTATTCGATTCATCAATAATAACTGTTCTTCTAGACGAGCGACTTGGACACGTTCCTGTGCAAGCAGGAATGGGAACGTCGCCTGGAAGAAGAACTGGACAAGCCACGTCGCGACTCGGCCTCGCAGATCGACGACTTCTTCGAACCGAACCACAATCGCCATCAACCCGCCATGAGTTACGTGTCGATGCGGACGCTTCCCGGCACGGATGACGATGTCTTCCTGCGACCGCCACTTTGGGAGGACATCGCGAGTAGTATACAAAATATAGATCCGGAGAATGCGAATATGCTTGGAGTGGGTCCTGGGCATGTCAAACTGGAAGCAGTCGATGATCTTAATGTGAATTGTGGAGCACCGACACCTTCGCCACTTTTATCACCGCTCGAAATCAAAACTGAAAAAGTAGCTTGAAGTCGAAAATAAATTTCTTCTTATTAAATTTGACTTCCTAATAGGTACTTCAACAGCCAGGACCAACGTTGCACTTGATGGGCACCCCAACAAGTCCGTACAACCAGCCCCAGCCTACCAGTCCTCAACAACCGCCGCACTACCATCAGCAACCCTCGCAACAGCAGCAACCTTTGCACCATTCCCTTAATAATAACAACAACACACATCCTCAGTACAAATACAATAACAACGTGATACCAGGACCAGTGCCCGGTAATGCACTTTATCCCATGCCAAGATTAATGTACGTCTCCCCATTAACGCCGCCCAGTTCCGAGCCGGGCTCACCTGGAGGAGCATTACCGCGGCGGACACCACCTCCACCCTATCCCGCACCCGGATGTCCGCAACAAACACCGCCATCTAGTGTGCCACGGATTAATGCGACGGGTGTCAAGTATAATAGGCGGAATAATCCGGAGTTGGAGAAGCGGCGAATTCATCATTGTGATTTTCTAGGTAGATTACCAATCAATGACGTCAATAATTTGTAAACAAACAAATTTTTGTTGCAGGTTGTACAAAGGTTTATACGAAGAGTTCGCACCTGAAGGCCCATCAAAGGATCCATACAGGTAATTAATTCGTCAACTGTCTAAAATTTGGAGGTTAATATTTTTGTTTAGGGGAAAAACCGTATCAGTGCCAGTGGCCCGAATGTGAATGGCGATTTGCTCGATCCGACGAATTGACGCGACATTATCGGAAGCACACCGGTGCGAAGCCCTTCAAATGTGCGGTGTGCGAACGATCGTTCGCCAGATCGGACCATTTGGCGTTGCACATGAAGCGCCATCTGCCAAAAACTGCAAAATGAACGATTTGTTAATTTACATTCCTTTTACACATTTTGAGATGCGGTGTGGGTTGAAAGTACTGAGATTTTCTTTGGCCCGCTCGCTGGATTGACGATCTCAAGATCTCACATTAAATTGTATTTATATAAGAAGTATATTGATTGGAGTTTACCTCACAAATTGGATGCCTTATTTTGAGGCCTTTTTCCCCAGTGTACTTAATATACGAAACATAGAAGCCTTATCAGAAAATACGTCTATTAATAATGAAAAATAATGTTGTGATTTATTGTTTAATTTCTTGTATAGAAAAACTGGAGCCAGCCAGTGTTTTTGAAATCCATTCTAATCGCAGCTGAATTTTGTTGTACTAAAAAGTTATATTTTGTTTATATTAATTATATGTTTGTAAAAACTAATGTTATTTTGGTTGTGAATTATATTTGTTATTTATATAGTACTGTTTAAATATGTATTTAACTTGTAAATTATCTCAGTTTATATTTTTTTTTGTTTAGTTTTTGTGTGTAATCTAAATAATTGCCATCTATTTTACCCAGTCTTGTGATTTTTAGATATATTTTTGATGTTCAAGAAGAATATATATTTTATTTAGAATTGTCGTATACAAAATGATGGTTTTTATTTTAGTATATGAAGTTACCAAATATGTACACTGAATTACATATAATAATAAATGTACATAATAATAATTAAATTTAACTGACTAGAAACTAGTCAAGTAATTACAATATTTGTAAGTAACTTATTAGTGGTAAGTTTATCTTTCTTTCGACAAACAGAAATTGCTACTTAAATGCGCATGCATATCTCTACTGTATTTATATCTCTAAATATACTACATAAGTATTATAGATCATCACAAAACAAACCTTTATTAACAATAATTTTGTACTTTATGTTATTTATATGAATAGAGCAAGTTAGAGTACACATACAAATACAATGTAGTTAGATTGTTTTTTTTTAATTTTTTGTATAATTTACTTTTAATACAGTTTTATTTTTACCAATATGCGTTTTTATTTTCCTTTCCTTCAATTTCAAAACAAAATGGCGACAAAAAGTATCGATTAAAACCGCTAGCATGCGACATCTATTGGTACAATTGCAAACTACCAAAAATCCTCAATCCGCTAACAGCGCCCTCACCAGGTATAATTGCGAATCCCGGTCTTTCATACCAAAGGGTCATTGACATTTATACAATTTACCAGTGTAGCATCGAAAACAATGCTATTTATTGTAAAAGTGTAGTAATTTTAAAAAAACGCGCACTTTTGAGTCCGCAAATTTAAAAAATGCAAGAAACTACTAAACTGCCCCCTAAAGTAAGCAAATTTAATAGAAATTAATTAAATAAAACAATAAATTTGTCCCCCAGAATAAAGATGAGGAAAAAAGCATCTTCATGTGCAGCGATTGCGGCAAACAATTCAAAACGAAATGCGAATTAACGCACCACATCAACTCAAAATGCGGAACCATCAAACTTTTCACATGCAAAGTACTATAATTATTAATTTTCTTAAAATAATTTTTTAATTAATTAATTTATAGGAATGTGGTCAGCAATTAATGACCGCAGGCTCCCTTTACAACCACATGCTCCGCCACAAAGGCGATCGCAGCTTCATGTGCCGATTTTGTGCCAAACAATTCCTAACTGGCGGCCAACTAAAAGTGCACGAACGAATTCACACTAAAGAAAAAGCGTTCGTTTGCGAGATCTGTAGGAAAGGATTCTGCCATCGGCAAAGTTTGATCACTCACAGCACTCTGCATACAGGCATTAAGCCGTATCAGTGCGAAAATTGCGGCAATGCCTTTAGCTGTGTGGGGAATCTGCTTAAACATAGGAAAACGCATGCGGATACTTGCGGATTGGTCGCACTAACGTCCCATCGCGTTCTGAACCCTTCCACTAAGATTAAAGTTAAGATCAACACGCCTGAGAGTTCGAAGTTGAAGAATAAGAGTGGGGGGGAAGTTAGTATTAAGTTGATAGGTAGCGAAAAGGAGTTGGACGTGGAAGTAGAAGTAGGGGGAGTTAAGAAGGCTAAAATGGAGTTGAAGAAGCAAACTTTGGATGACGATTTTATTATTGAAGGACAGGAGGAGGAGTTATTTCCAATCGTGAATAATTCATTGGAGAAGTTGGAAGAGAGCAATATTATTGGTAAAATGGAGATTTCCGCTTCGGAGTTGAAGAGTTTTATTGAAGATCGAGCGTTAGGTAGGAAATTTTGGACAATTTTCAAACAAACATAATTTCTTTGGTTTTTAAATAATATTTTTATTTGCGTTTTTTATACAAAAATATTTACAGCTGGTGCTTCAAAAGCGAAATGCAAATACTGCAGCAAAGAATACACGCAATTCAAATGGCTCTACAAGCACGAAAAGGACCACTTGCAGAACAACGACATCACCAGCAACGAAACCAAAAATCTCCCCTTCAAATGTAGCTGCTGCAAGAAATTCTTCGAAACCAAAAACACTTGTCGCGAACACCAACAAATCGCACACGCTGATATTTTAAGTAAGAATCTTCACCCCTTCTCCTGCAAAAATTAATTAATTATTTCCAGCGTGCCTCGACTGCGACAAAATATTCGCAAACGTCGATTCGCTTCGCTCGCATCGCGTCGTATTCCACAAAGGCGTCCCGAAAAAGGAATACATCTACATTTGCGAGAAATGCGGCAAAGCGTTCAAACAGAAATCGATGCTACTCATTCATAACGAGCGCAATTGTAAAATCGGCCCGTTTTACAAATGCAGCGTTTGCGCGAAGGAGTTCTCAAGTGAGCACACGCGGAAAGCTCACATGCGAATCCACAACTCCGCCAAACTGCTGCTTTGCAAGTTTTGTGGGAAGAGTTTCCACTGGAAGGGGCAGTTGAAAGTGCACGAGCGCAGTCACACGGGCGAGAAGCCGTACACTTGTTTGTTCTGCCCGAAATCGTTCGCGTATCGGGACAGTTTGCTGACGCATAGCAGTTTGCATACGGGATACAAGCCGCATTTTTGTAAAGGGTGCGGATGGAGGTTTTCCTGTTTAGGAAATTTAATGAAACATCGCGTTACGCACGCTAGTACTTGCGGAGTTTGGTACCAGGAGAACAAAGGCTGATTATTTGTACTTGTACACAATAAATTTTATCTGTTTCAATTAATTCAGTCCTCAAGATATAATTAATATAAAATTATAAATACTTATTCATCTAGCACGATCACTTCGCGCCGTGTTTCTAGCAGAATGATATCGTCATCCAACTGGATTTCCGTAATGTTCGGATCACTTTTCGTAGACAGACTTTCCCCAATCTTCACTTCTATTGCATCTTCATCTAGTTCTAATATTTCCGTAGTTTCTAATTGAGGTAACAATTCCGGTTCATCTTCACATCTCGTGAGGTCTTCAATGGAGGGGAGGAAAGGGGTTTCAACGGGGGGTGATCTAAATCGAGTCCGACTTAAAGGAAGATCGTCGCTGCTGCTCGAACCGTGATCCCAAACGGTTGCTACTGGCATGCGATGCGCTCCTTCCCAATACTCGTCATCGGATTCTGCAGTTAGAATGAAAAAAACTTTGTAATCTAGATAATTGTTCTACTATACCGTCAGACGGGGGTCTCCTCTTCTTCTTCCGGGGTCTTCGTTTGGCTTTCGGTTTCTCAGGTAATTTATTTAAGGTCGGATCCTTCATTATGGCATAGTTCTGGATAACGTTATCGTAATCAATGTCCGCGCCAATAACGATTTCCGCCCGAATCATGTCCTCGAAATCAACTTCTTCGGCGGGTTTGCTTTTCGGCTCCGATTCAGGTTCGGGATCTTCGTGAAAAATATTCCCGAAGATTCCATGTCCCGTATCCTCCGCCACTGCATCGTCATCTTCAACTTCATCGGAGACGATTTCCTGGTAAGTGGCGTCTGCTTGCTCATCGTCGATGTCAAGATCAAAGTCGGAAATGGTTTTCCTGGTTCGCTTTCGCAAACTGTATCTTTTTGATGCTGGCGTTGGTTCGTCCGAAACCAACTCCACATCGGATTCGTTGTCGCTTTCCACGCTCTTTCTGCGGCTTCTTCTTTTCACCCGAGTCTTAACCATTTTATTTATAAATAAATGAGGTTATGACGAGGATTCAATTGTTTGTTTTTGAAGCTAATGCATCTTTGATGGATGTATTAGCACACTTCACAAATTTGAGAGGTATTTGCACACTTTTACGCCCATTTTCGGCTACTTGATTCAATATTGTTGTTTTGAAGGGTTTATAACCATTAAAAACCATTAAAAACTGGCACGACGCAATTCTATTGGTCAGCACAATTTGTGCTACCACAGAAACCAAAATGTATTACTAGTTGCATACACAATTCATTACCCATTTGTCTAAATTTGGGCTCCAAAGAAGTTGTCGCTTAAATTTCGCGTTTAAAAGTAGCAAACAAATCGAAAATGACTGAAGAAGTCCAACGCAAATTGCAATCGGAACTAGACAGCTTTAAATCATCCCAAAAAGGTACAACTTAAATAAACCCGTGATATCTTAACCTTACTTTTTTTGCTCTAGAGCTACAAAAGGCAATTTCTACTAGAAATCAACTAGATGCACAACTAAACGAAAATGAAATCGTCAAAAACGAACTCGATGTATTACCAGCAGACGGCAAAGTGTACAAATCAGTGGGCCCTGTATTAATTAAAACCGATCTAGTTGAAGCCAAGTCGAATGTCAGTAAACGCATGGATTATATTAGCAAGGAATTGAAGCGAATTGACGAAGCCATCTTGGGATTCGAAAAGAAACAGGATGGACATCGAGAAAATTTACAAAAACTGCAAATTCAGCTGCAACAACTTCAAATGAAGAGTGCCGGCAAGGCTTGAGGGTAAAATCGTCATTGCTTAACTAATTATAATTTGTCATTCAATACTAATATAATTTTTTGAATATACGAGAAGCGTTTTGCAAATTTAAAAATCCTAAAAGATGGAATTAGTAAAGATAGTATTTTATTCACGTCAGGAATCAGTTTTATTTACATAAACTAGCTAGCAATAAAATAAATATACAACTCACAGCAATTTTCATTTGCTGGGTTAAATTTAAAAGAAAACTTAGAGAGCCATAATATTTAAAAACTACGCGATAAGTCATATATTTCCTTATTATGTAAATGTGTAGTCTAAGTGGTCGTAAAATCAATCAATCAATAATAAAATACTGACGTAATAAAAAAATCATTTGATAATAGAAAAATAAAAGCATAAATATACATCATTTTGAGTGCGAGATTCCTAAATCAAGAATAATCACTTATGGAACAAACAATTACCACATCATACGAATTAATAAAATTTCCGAATTAATATAAGTGCTTGTAACGCAAACTAAAAATCTAATACTATCGAAGTTGCATAAAATCTATATCCAAACACTTTCACTGTCTCCACATACAATTAATCCAATCGAACACTTGTCTATATTTGAGATTACTCACCGCAGATCCTACTCGGGATGACTGTAAAAAATATGCGAACTGTAAGCTGCCTCTGTCCCAAACCGCTTTTTACAGAACGGACACGGAAACCTCGAGCCTTGACATTGATTCTTCTTATGAAAGTACAAATGCGACTTATTCGAAAACGCCTCCCAACAACTCGAACACTTGTACGACCGGTCCGGATCGTTCGGCGAACCCGCTTGACTTGCCGAGGGCGGTGTCGCCGCCGCTGGCGGCACATACTTCTCCTCCGGCTTCTTAATCGTAATATTCGGATTCGCCTGCACCAACTTCATAATATTCGGATTAATCACCGCCTTCTGATTGGGATTCTTCGAAATCGGCGTTATACTAACCGCGCCACTGCCAATCGAACTGCTAAAATTCTGCTCACTTTCATGGATCTCCACCATCGGCTCTAACGGTTCCTGCTTCACTTGCACCGGCTCATTATTAAGTTGCTCCAGCTGCTTCGCCTTATGCTTGGCCTTCAACGCCGCCGCTTCCGGATCGTTCTTGTGGATCCGCATGTGACTGTTGCGCGAATAGATCGTCGGGAACGGCACGCTGCAAACGAAACAAACAAACGCTTGGCCCGGCGGAGTCGTCGGCGGTTCCGACAAATACGCGTCATCTTTATAAGCGCCTTGCTCCTTCACACAATGACGCACTGGTCGACCAGACGGCGAAATATCATTGCCATTCGACTTATTGTTAGTTTTACCGGGTTGCCGCATCGCCGGGAACTGATTATAATCACAATTGCGACTATGCACTTTAAACTCGTCGAGTTTAAAGAAGACTTTGTAGCATTTACGGCAGAAATACGCTTGATTACCGGTCTTACCTTGCGACGTCATCAGCATTTCCTTGGAGTCGAGCAGTGGCGGCGGCGCTTCCTTTTCCTCCTTCACTTGGACTTGCAGCATACGCGCCGAAATCCGCTCGGGCTTTACTTCGGGCTTGATCGGCATCGAAGCGATCGCGCTTTTTCCTTTAGAGTTGCCGCCGTGTGTTCGCTTGGGTACCACGTTATTCAAGCGATTCGCTGTGTAGATTTTCTCGACGACCACGTCCCCTTTTTTCTCGTGAACGTTCACATGCTCGTCGAACAGTTGTCGTTGTTTATTGAAGCGTAGGCCACAATAGCGACAAGTGTAGTAGCAAGCGAATGAGAAATAATGCGATTCGATTGCCCAGTTGTCTTTGAAAATATACCGACATAACTGGCAATACTTTTTATTAGCGCCGCCGATTCGCATCGTTCGATAGAAACTTTTGCGTTCCTCTTTTGAGTAAGTGCTCAACGGTTTGCCGTTCACCATTGCTTGCGTGCCGACCAACACAATGCAATGTTCCGTTCCTTTGAACTCGGTATCGACTTTATCCTCGAGGGGAATTAGAAGACTTTTCTCGGAACTGTCGATTATTATATCGTCTTCTTCGTAGCCGTTTTCATCAAAGTAGTTCAGCCATTTATTGCGGATGTCGGCATCTTCTCGAGATTCGCCCCACAGCATTGGCTTATCGATTTTGTCGCCCAGGTCGACGTCGATGTGCGCCAATTCGTGGACTGCCAGAAGTTTGAAGTTGTTGCACTTTTGCTGGCACACTTTGCATCTGGGTTGATGCGCTTCTTTCAAGCATTTCGGCGCTTTGTAGCCGGGAAGGTTTTGCTTATTGATGACGTTCAGGGTTAGACGGAGCAAGGTGAAGGGTTGGTACCTAAATAATCCGTCAATTAATTGCTGTATTGAGGAGAAAGTATTTTTCTTACCTGTACTCCACATCGTTCTTAAACGAGTTCATCAAACTCTGCGCCTTCTTCTTCTCCACATTCAACTTAATGATCATCAACCCGTTTTCATCGCCCTCTTGTTCATCATCCAACTTTCTCCGCTTGGCGCGCTGCCCACCGTCCGCATCCGAATCCATCGACTCAAGGTCGCTCTGAAACTCCGCGCCTTGCGAGCTTTCCGTGTTATTTGTAAACTCGGTCAAACTGCTGCAAAGTGAGTCTTCCAATTCGTGGTAAAACGCTTGCGATTTTCTCCGTTTGCTTCGCAATAGCTTTTCCGTCTCGGTTTCTTGTTCGGGTTGGCTCGGTTTGCATAGCGAATTCGTCAGAACTTTATGCAAATCGGTGCAAAGTTCGATTTCGCCGTTCACGGCGTTCGCGTCGACGATCGCCTGCTTGCAATTTATACAAAGTACTGAAAGGTCTTCAGTTGAGGTGCTTTTGTTGCGGGTGGTTTGAGGTTCCATTAATTCACTGTCGTCCTAAATTATTTAATAGAATTACAAAGTTAGTTTGACGATTTTAAGAGCACTTACCGTTTCCATTTGACAGTCGAGAAACAGCTGCACATCGGCGTTTTCATTGGAATTGTTGCTGAGTTGGCCCTTTTGTCGTTCGGACGTTTCTTTGCTAATTTTTTTAAAGTTGGTGATTATGTCCAAATTGGTCAAACATGTTTGGCAAATCAGTTTTGACAATGGATCGCTTCGATAAATCTGCAATCGGGTCGTTCAATTTGCAGGCTTGACTTATTAGAATTAGTACTTACAATTACTGGCAAACATTGTTTAATCACACATAAAATCTGCTGACCATCTTCCGTTTTATCAAAGATGCTATACATTTTTGGGGACGTTTTGTCACATAATCGACAAGAAGTCGGTGAGTTGCTGGCGGGTTCCATGGTTCCGATTGTTGGATTGTGGTAAATGCAACGAGAAGTCGATTGGGTTTATCCGAATTTCATTTAGAAGTACCGATTAATCATTCTTGTTTAGTTGGAAAGCCGACGAATCGGCATGTTATTCTTGGACAACGCCATTTTTATTATTTTGAAGACTTGTCGGAAGGAGGCGCAAGGTTGTTTACCAATTTTGCGCGTTTGAACTACGACAAAACAAATAAAATATTAACTATAATTGACAACTTTACGCAAAAACAATTGCATTTTTTGTTTTATCGCGTTATTTATTTTGTTCTCAAATTTTCCTTATAATAGAATCAATATAATCGCAGTAGTTCACATCAACACGCTCGTAACTTTAACCACACTTTTTAGTATCGGCTTCGGCTTCAACAAGGAAGTACCATGTTTCGTCTCAATTTAAATTTGAGCAGTTTCTTCAATGATCATCGTAGCAATGCTAGAGTGTTCATCAACAATGGCATCAAAACTGTGGAAGACCTTCAAAATCACATCGAAGACATCTTCGGTATTACCAATTTTTACCTTACAAGTCAGAACCATTATTTGCCTCCGACTGAAGATATTAGGATACTGCAACACGATGAAACCATTTGGTAAGCAATTTTGCTCAGCATAACATTTTGGATATTAATAATTATATTTAGCGCTATCCAAACAAATATAATGGCGAACTCCTTTATTGATAACGGCTGTAAAACTAAAAAGAACAAATGTAGTGATGAAGAAGTGGTAGTACCTAGGAAGAAGAAGAAGCGCGATCGTTCCCGTTCAATCAGCTGTGAAGAAGAAATTGTCCAACCCGAGGTTCCACCGAAGAAACGCGAGAAGAAAAAGAAGAAACATAAAGAAAAACCCGTTGAAACTGAAGAAAATGAAGTAATCCCCATAATATTAAGCTCCATTCCTCTCCCGATTACTCCTAAACCGAAATATGTTTGCAAAGGTGGCGATTTGGCTGCTTACAAGAAAAAAGAGTTCCTCAAACCAAACACTGACGAATATTTGCAAATAAAACGAAGCAACGTTGTTAAAATTAATGTTATCCAAGACACTCGAATTTGTTCTCCTGCAATCCAACCAACCGAAAGTCTGAACACCTCAATTGAAAATGGTATCACACCAATGGAAGAAAGTCCAACCAATAATGATGAAATGGAAATAGAAGAATCCCAAAACGAAATGGCTTCCGAGGTACCAGAAATCCAAGCATCCGAACCTGATACCAAAATCCCAGACGCTATTGTTAATACTGATCCTAAGGATACTACTAATATCGTGGAGCCAGAATTATTTGCAAGCACCAATTCCGAATCTGAAGCAGCCTCTGCCAAAAAACCTTCATTCCTCACCAAGCGCGCGCACAGCGGCATCGGTTTCCTCCTAAACTATTTAAAAGGAGACTCATCAATCATAAACGAATCATTGAACGAATCGGACGCCAATAGTACTACTGCGACAAAACGTCATCGAACTAGAGTCCGAAAACGCAAGAAGAATTCCCCCGATTCACGCGATTCGTCTGTTATTGAAGAACCTGCACCGGTTGTTGTGAAACCAATGAAAACTGAAGCTTGCCCCGTGTTGCATATTAAGTTCGATGAACCAATTGATGTTTTGTCTAGTACTGGTAGCTATCGATTGTCCGATTCGGATATAAATGACACCATGAATGGTACTGATACTACTCCTGGGGATATAGTGGATGAGTCGCCGATTACTTTCGATGAGCTGGTGCTTCCTGAAGAACGGACTTTTAAATTTCAGGTAGAATCGTAAATTAATTGGGATTTATTTTGTATTAATTTGTTTGTAGATTATAAAGTTAAGCGAGACGTTCTTCCCGGAAGTTTCCGATGAGGTCTACGCGAGCATTTTGAGCAAGGACACCGAAAAGCAATCAGTCCACTTGCATATTTTATGTAAGTAAAAATAACTAGTTTTAATTTTAATAACATTTTAATTAATTAATGGCAGATGGCATTGAAAAATTACCACCATTGGAAGAAGACTCGGAAGAAGATATAACAACAGAAGAGCGCACTTACAAATGGTCCGAATTAATAAATCCTCGTCTCATCCAGTTCAACTGAACAGTATGTAATCTTTGCCTTCTTTTAATTTGAGCGATTGTAAATTCTGTTCAAAGTCGCCTTGCGTTAAATCCTACAAAATTGTTTTTTTCTTGTAAAATAAATGTTATTTATACTAAAATAATCGTACCATTTTAACACATATCACAAACGGCGCCCTTGCTTTCTTAAAATGCACAATATCCACTGGCGGATCAGTCGTACGTTCATTCGCATTAAAATGCTCGTACTTTTTCCCAATCTTTTGCTCATCCACATCGCAAAAAGCAACGACTTTGCTTTTATTCTCTTGCGATAGCGAGCCGTAGAGTTTTCTACCTTGCTTGCCAGCGTTCCATATCGTAAACTTGTCCCAGCTTTTCAGCACGGTGCGCTCTAATCGCTCCACTCGAATATTCCAAATGGTTTCCCTATAAAAAATTTACGTAAAGTGAGTCAAAAAATGGATAATAAATTACTCGTTAACGGAAAAAGTGGCGGATTCGGGATGGTAAGTGTAGACCAACAAGCATTCGTCCATTCTGCGAACAGTTCCGCCTAAATCGAGATGGCGATTGAAGAAGAGGAGATCTTCCGGGGTTCCTTTTTGATCCTCCACAAAGCCGCCAACTCTAATAATTAAAATAAAATAATATGGAAATCTAGGAGTTAAATAGTAATATTTAGTACTTGTCAAATAATTCGCGAGTGCACATCCAAGTTGGCATTATCACAGTTGGACCGTTGGAGGTAAAAACTTGCAAATTTAATTCGTTTTCGGTCATTGTATTGGCCCATTTAGTGTATCTGACAGTTGAACCTTCTGGGACTCTTTTAAAGCGACAGCCAATAAGCTAATAAAAAAATAACTTCATATTTATTTCAAAATAATGAATTGTTAAATACCGTATTGTCGCTTTGGGTAATCGCATAGTTGTATTGTTGCAAAACGCGTTCTGGCAGCATTTCATCGTCCTATAATTATTATTATACAATACGAGTAGTTAGTTAATTAGATTTTGATTACACAATCCTGAAAACAAAGATACTTTCCAGTGCTCATTGAAACGGCTTTATTTTTGGCATATCCCACTGAAAAAAAATGATTCAAATATCTAATTGTTTAGTTGTTGGTGAAATTTACCTCCTTTCGGAGTTCCGGTGTCATTGTCATAAATTTTAAACGGTACTCCACTGCTTTTAAAAATTTGCGCCCATATCCGGCACAACTCCAAAGTGTCATCAGTGCTCGCATCATTACAAACGCAAATTTCGAAATCCACAACGCCTCTAGCGGTTTGCGATAGAATTGACTGGAAGCATTGGTTGATCCAAGGCTTTCCATTCAAAATTGGGATAATGACACTCTAAACAAGTTTTTGAAAAGGTTAAATCAATAAATAATGATTCTGGAATGAGTTTATTACCACTTGCGGCTCTGGAAATAGCGCAGCCATTATTTAATTCACCATTACAAATTTGTCAAACAATTCAAGACGTTTAAATTATATTTTATGCGACGTTTGTTCGGGCAATTTTGCAGCAACCAAACATGTTTGGTTACTGCGAACCAAATATTGCCCTAGATTAGATTGATTCGGCATCTAGTTAGCCATCTTTGTATTGGGATGTATAATTGGTTGCCTACTGTGTGGCGTAATGCGCTCATTTAAAGAAATGACGCCGCGATGCCAAATTTAAAGCTTAAAAACCTTAAATATCAATAACAATAATAAGGAATCTCAAGTAGAACTAATTTGTTTGTTTATGATAGTTAATATAAAAGCAAAAACAAATTAGTTCAATATTGCAACGAAAATAGTTTGGTTGCCAAGGAAACGAAAGTTTATACAATCAACTTTGAAAGGTTGTCAACTAAATAAAAGAAAAGAAAATGTTTGGCAGAATAATAACAAATCAAAATCCTACAAAATATGAGCCCCGATTAAATTAGAAGCGCAAATAAATGTCATGGGAAATATTGGATGTTGCTGCAAAAAGAAAATCAAACGGTACGAAATGCGCACTTATTTTACAGTTTTAATGTAATTAATTGATGGTTGCAGGAGCATTGTCCTGCTTTTAGTAGGACTGGATAATGCGGGCAAAACGGTGGCAGCTAAAAATCTGGCAGGTGAACCCGATCCTTTTGCGGTTCCTACCATCGGATTCTCCGTCGTCAAATTAAAACATCAAAGCTACAATATTAAATTGTACGATTTGGGTGGCGGTCCGAATATTAGAGGAATATGGCATAAATACTTCGTGGATGTAATTAAAAGACCCTTATAAATAGTGCGTCTAATTTAATTAAACTTTTTTCAAACAGGTGCATGGAGTAATATTCGTGGTAGACTCCAGCGACTTTTCGCGCTTCAACGAAGTAAAACTAGTCCTTAATGATTTAATAAGCCACAAAAAAATAGCAGGCAAGCCCATACTAATCCTGGCGAACAAACAGGACCAGGAAAACGCAATCGACGAAGTCGACTTAATCGAACTACTAAACATAGAAAATCTAGTCAACATCCAGCAATGTCCGACTCTGGTCCAAACATGCGCGGCCAATCAGAACAGCACAAATATCGACAGCGGTATTAAGAAAGGCTATGATTGGCTACTGAACTACATAATACGCAACTACGCAAATTTACATAAAAGAGTGCACAGTGACGTTCGTGAGCAGGAAATAGTAGATCGCAAAGAAATGCTGGAAAAGATCGAGCGAATTAGGCAACTGAAAATCGAGCTGGAAAAGAAAGACGACGATGTAATTGAATCATATTCCGATTACGCACGCAAATTAAGCGGACAAGTCAAACCGACCAAAACGGCTGAAAGTACCAGCGAGGATAGTACGAGCGATTCAAGTATAGCTTTCCCGCCCGTTTATCACGTTTCAAGTGTTGAAACAAACCGTCCAAAATCGGCAGTTGATATCGTTAAGCAACAATTGCAAATGAACACCACAATTTCGAATACTACAAGAAGCAACAAAACGATGCCGGTTGTTTTCTATGGCGTGCAGCAAAACCGGCCGAGAACTGCAGTTGTTCAGCCGATGAATACGAGAAGAGTTGAAAGGAATTTGAAATCGGCGGGCGCAGTTGCACCGAACAGCATTTTTACAATTACCGATTTGCCGAATATGTGCACGTCGTATGGTAGTGGTACTCAGGAAAATGGCTACCGCAAGAATCGGGTGGAAACGAATGGCTTTAATATTAATACTAGCGAATTTTAAACTATATATTATATTAAGGATATTTTTTACTGGGATATTTTTATAATAAGCACCAATATATTAAAGTTAAAGGAAAGGTTCGGCCATTTTATTATTGTTAGCCCCCCCTTTTCCATTTAAAGTCGAAAATGTAGTTGTATAACATTTATTATATAATATTATTTTCATATACAATTTATAAACAAACAACTTAAGTACCGGCTGGTTAATTACGTCGTTCAAGCAAAATACACACGCGTTAAATTAAATTAAAATTTTTGGTCTAAAAGAAATGGATATACAGGATGTTTGTTGTTTAATATTTTATGGCAAAATGTTCTTTTAATATAAAAAATACCATAAATCTACCGAATGATGCTATTATCATATTAATATAATCACCCTGTATAGTAGTATTATTCAGCTAAAATTCGGACATATATTAAAGGAAAAATATGCGTCGAATTACTAGTAAAGTTATAATTGTCAGAATAATCCAAATTGCTGATGTCCACATTCTATCTCTATCAAAAGAGCATCAAAATTAATTAAAATCAACGAAATAGCCAGTTCTAGGTAGGCAACTCTTTATACACATATTTCCACCGGTACTACTTCATGTATAATGAGTTGCCTACCCATCACAGTAATTTAAACAAAATAAATCAAAGCAAACTTACTTGTTGGTACTTTGCACTGATGCTTCTAAAAGAACATCGGTATTTTCAGTACTAGTACTTGGAATTGCTGGTGGTATTGGTGATTGAGCAGAAAATCTTCGCCTTAACACCGCTTCGTTTTCAGTCTCAGTACTCTCAGTACCCACAACTTCTGCTTCATTTGAAACCTAAACTTACTCAAAATAAATAAATGAAGCCACCACCATTTAATAAACTTACTTTTAGTGCAATTTGCTCTAAAAGCGTGCTTTCCTCCGGAGTAAGCGCAGCTTTCGAAGACTCAGCACCGCTCTTAAGCAACTTCTCCGCTATTTTCCCGCAAACACTACATTCCCAATTCTTTGATTTCCTAGCTAAGACTGTACGTTCCTCATGGGTATAGTCTAAAGAGCCAATTGTTCCCGCAGCCGCCGTAGGCATAAATGCAATTAGAGCTAATAAGGCGGTTCGGATTGACCAAGATGGTTGCCAACTCTCCGGATGGTGGCCAGATATCGATAGACAAATTTTTTTGTTGATTTCAAATCGGCCATTGGGCTTTATAATTACATTTCCAATTAAATCTGTATTAAAGCTATAATAAATAAGAACGTCTTACCGTAAGCAGTATAATGTTGGGTGGTTGCATTGGGTATTGCGAGGGCAATAATATCCTGCCATGATAGTAGCCCCCTTCAAATTCGGTAGTCGGTGGGCCCCGGACTGTAAAATGCCATTCAAATAAATTATCCTCCAAAGGACACGCGTAGTATTCTTCGGTAGGGTTGGCCAATTCGATTGCTTCTCGCATAAGGCGCTTCACTCCTAGAAAACGCAATTAATTAGTGTCATAGCTGATAAGAAAATTAGAATTAATGAATGGAAAGTACCAACCTGGACTTTTTAAATTGTATCTATTTTCCATTGACATTTTGACTAGAATTTTCCAATTGTTTCACGATCAAATCAGTGGCGGCGTTTGTTATTTCATGTGGAAATTTCAAAAACAAACACCTTTCTGACAGGAATAAATAATAAATATTCATCAGGATCTAATCAGCTGACTGTCAAACCATTACGTGGCTAAAGTAATACAATAAAGAAGTAACTAAAGTTGGGTTCAATAAAGTAACGCTGTATTGGTGGCTGTATAATCAATAATACTTGTATTGGTGGTTGCATACGTCCTCTGTTTCGGTAAAGTCCCTAAACACTTACTTGTTTTGTGGAACTGGGAATCCCCCAACCAGCAATACATCTACCATATTTTAAATTCAAATTTGTGCGGTAAAGTCATTAATACAAAGAATAATTTAAATTTATTACTACAAACATTCAGTTAATCGCTTTTGCTTCAACTTATGATTCTGCAATAACAATTTCTTTTGCTTATAATAACACAACCATACAGCCATTGGCAATAAAATAAACGCAATCGGTATTAAAAACAGCAAAGTAAAAAACCACTCACTAGTGTTTGCATTAAGCGAAACTTGAACCGTTACACTTTTCAAATCTTTACCGTACGCCGAAATAGCCAAACACGTATAAACATCACTATCTGTGTCTTTCGCGTTAAACACATTCAATTTACTCACATAAGTGTTACCCGAATTATAAACCATCGAAGTAACATTCAAATAGCAATAATAGCCATTATCGAATTGCACATGGTATTTTGCGCCTTTACAGCCATTGAACCACAAAATTTTAGCAGGTGCAGTACTAGAAATGTTGCAAAGAATTGTAATTTCTTGATAGAGCTGATTTGTTGTATTCGATATGATTAAAGCTTCCACTTTGGGTGGTGAATGTTTATAGATAAGTGCATCTAAATAGAAATTTGCGATTTTAGTGAATTATTAACTTTTGAGTCGCCCAGGAGGTATGCAACTAGTGATACACATATAGTGTGTATTTATGGTTGCCTACTTCCAGGTTAATATAATTTTAACTGCAAATATTTCGAATAAGAGTAATTAAAAGCAAACTTTTATGAATTAAAAAATCCCTCAGACCAATTACCTACCCAAAAGAAAAATTAGCTTACCTGTTAATTCCACTAAAAACGCTTTTTTGATTTTATCATTATAAAAGCACCTGTATAAACCATTATTGGTCTCATTCAAATCCACCACCGTCAACTTATTATGATTCTTCTTCGAGGGAATTTCCTGCCAAGACAAATCAGACGAATTGAAAGCCTTCCAGGAGTCGCAATTGACGACCCCCTTATAATTAGTATCACATGGCTACAAAAACGCCAAAAATTAAACCAAATAAAATCTAAAAGAATAAATTATTACTTTAAATTCCCATCTAATTCCTTGATTGCGAATCGTCTTATTCTTGTGCACCATGCAAGTCAACGACAACTCATTCTTCTTCAACTTGCGAATGACGAGAATATCGTGCCGCTTCTTAAAGTACGACGTCTCCTGGTCCAAACTGTAATCTAGAAATAATAGAAAATTAATTACTCAATGTAAATAATTTATACAAGCTATTAATAGCGCGCTATGTATGTTTAATATATAAATATGCATAAATCGTCGAATTATTTGGAAAGCAGTATAAAAACGACATCGAGTTTGTTTACTCAGCACGCCGTAAAACAATAAATCCATATAAAATGGTGTTTATACACAGTAACAACGTTAAATATTTATAAATCGAAATCGCTATTTAAATAGATTAAGTAGCGCGATAATTTTCGCCTTAGCGCTTTTCTCGCAAAATTACAAAAATAGATCTTTCATACCTTCGTCCTCGAAATGCTGTTGATTGGTCAGTGCCACAAAATAACAAATCATCAGCCACAACAACAAATAAACCAAACGATCGCGCTGCATTTCGCATTGATGCGTTTTCATCCGACTGCATCTGATTCAACACTATTCGATCCGATTTGTGTCTTGGAAAAAAGAATCCCAAGTCTGTGTTCGATCAGACGGACAGACAATCCAAACATTTACGGAGCAACGTCACAACAACCATACTATCGTTCTTACAAAAGCCATCAGACATAATGCTTTCCATAACGCAAATTTATATAATCTAATCTAAAATTATATATTATGTGATTATGCGCGTCGATCTATTTTGACATGAATTTTTTGTACCTCGTGCGAATAATGGTAATAACCCACGCCGCACACTCACACAGTTGCACACCGTTCGATAATAATGTGTAAAACTACTGTATTTGCACTAAGTAAACGATAAATAAACGATAAACTAATCCCCAATATGTGCTGATAAGATTTATCGATCAGAATCACTTCTGTTCGGTGCAAATTGACAAAGCGCCCCCTAACCTACACCATTCCATCTGACGTTCTACTTCTATTGCGACAAAATGGATGAACTACCTGAGCGCCACCTCTAGTCAAACTTTTGCGAATGAATGCGACGCGAATATTTATTATAATTCGGATTCTTCTTCACTTTATAATGAAAATACACCAATTCCGCAATCAAAGTGGCAATACTGATAAAATAGCCGATAAACAATGCGACAAGCGCTCCGAAGAACTTCTTCATATTCATCAGCGCTTTATTGCCGGCATTTTCTGTTTGCACCTCCGCATTCAAAACGGCTTGCATCGCATCATCCAACCACTTCTTTATTAAACCTGCTTCCAATACGCGACGAATTATCTTATCAACACGTGGTTTGATCGGCGAATTTTTTTGTAACCCTAAAAATATTGCATAGTAGACAACCAGCAATACACTGTTTGCTTGTTGGCAACCAACAATACAGAAAATACCCACTTACCCAAACTAACAGGCATAGTGATGATACAATCGCTCATAATATGCAAATATCGATCCTGTCTTGCAATATCAGCCGCTTCCTGACCCTGATTCGTCGATAAATTGCCTCGCGATTGCTGATAGCGAATTTGCCTCTTCACTAAAGCCTCCTTTAAGAAATAGGTGTTTTCGTAGAAGGCAAAGGAAGCTTCTGCGACGCGATCGACTGCACCTTCGGAATTGTTAACAATCTCAAAATTTTCGCCGATAATTTTTGTAGTAGGATCTAAGGACGTTTTAAAGAACTGGCGGTTGATTTCACCCCATCCGCCGTATACCAGTTTACTGTCGAGGAGTTCTTGAAGAGTGTCGACAGTTAAACTGCAACGAATTTGTTTTTCAAAAAATTGCGCATTATTTTTGAAAATACATATAACTAGCTCGCTTTAATTTCTATTTGCTTATCCAAGCCCGAAAAGCAGCTGCACTTAACAGTCGCAGATAAATCTTTTCCTCAACAATTGCTTTATTGTAAATATTAGTTTAAAGCTATTTATTTATTTTCTAGTAGCTAGTTTCTTACCGTGGAGTGGGTTGAGATAAAATAGCCGTCATACTTGCTCTGTACGCAACAACCAGCAATAAGCAATACAACCAATACCACCCAGTTAACATCCGCAACGACCATCCACTCGGCAATTTCGGCAAAGAAACTAACAGCAACATGCTGTAAGTGTAAAGCATACTGTTTATGGGTTCGCTGAATTGGTACAAACCGATAGTTTGACCCTCTTCTTTCGGGGGCTGATATTGCTCCTTCATTATCGTATATTTCAAATTGGAGTTCAATTTATTTTGAGGGTGGAATGAGAGAGTGACTATCCGCCTTTCGTTATTTAATCGCTTAGACTCGCGTTTGATTTCCGTTATGTGTTCGTGAAAGCGCGCTAAAAGATGGAAAACTATTCCGCAGAAAATTAGGCAGATTATTACTGAAGCCCACATTACCCCGCTGAAAATAATACAATTTAACTACTAAAAAAGCGTAATTAATTTAATTACGTAAAGGGTAGTATAAGCGTCTTCCATGAATTATCGCTAAGAAAATCAGGCGTAAGAAAAGTTAAACATTCAGTATTATACGGCACACTAAGATCCATAAGATCCAAAATATACTGCGTGTAATATAAATCGCCGAGCGCCACATCCGCTTTCGCCGTTACCATTTCGCCAATAATTCCCGTATAAATTCCATCCAATTGTCTACGGCCCCACAATTCCATCTCAGAATTGTGTGCCTCGTAAATTTCGCATTTGAAATTCATCGATTTCGAAACGGTTTGCAAAATCTGCAAATAATTGATTAGATTGAACGCAACCAGGAATACAATTATCCGCCATTACCTCAACTTCAGTGCCCGTAAAGATATTAGAACCATTTCCCATGGTTGCTCTAACCGTTCTAACACTTTTAGTACCATTTGACTTTACAGTACCGGGTAAATGAGGCATTGCGACAATCCGTAGGGTTTGATTGCGCAAATCTGCGGTTTTATCGCGAAATAAATCCGCACCTGAAATGCAACAAGTTAGGCAACACATTATACATCAATGTATTACTGGTACCTTTTCGAAATTTGGAAGACGCCCAAATATCTAAGCGCCTGGGGATCAAAATGGTGTTGATAGGGGATGGAAATGGGACGGTGGTTAATTCAAACCATGGGACATATTTTTCGTTCTTCAAGCCGCCGTATTCTTTGATAAAAATTACATTAATTAGACGCTTCCAGATGTAGAAGAGTTTAGATTCGAATAGGCGATTGTCGAAGAGGATTATGTAGTTTGATCTTGTATTCAAAACGCGATATCTAAAATTGGGATTTAAATATTGGAAAGGTTTTCGGCAATAATATTTACTTATCGCCAAAAGTTAGCAGCCTAGCCACTTGAAAACCATTGGCAATTAGAATAATATACAATTGGCAGCCTTCTTTCTTGGATAAATTCAAAGATTTCTGCGTTTCATTATACGGGGACAATAAATCTTCTCCTTCTTGTACATTAATCTAAACAAAAGTTACCTCAAATCTAATTAAAATTGTAAATTAAATTACCATAATATAGGAAATAAAAGACTTGAATCGTCGGAACCAGGATTTTTCAAAAAGGATTGCATGCATTGGATCGGTGATGACTGCAACACATTTATACGGCTGCAACGATTTGATCATAATTTCTTCAAGTAGGAGTTTAAAATTATTCTCTTCGCGTAGTTGCTTTAATTGCTCGGTAAGTTTCACACTAAAATAATTAAAATTATTTACAAATATTAATTGGCAAATAAAACCAACATTTGTCCATTGGAATAAACTATTGCGAAGAGCAGAAGAAAAACAAACTTACTTGTAGGAAACATTTTAAATTACTATTGGGAATTAATGATGGTAGGACTAGGACTTGATTGATTGGCAGGCTCTTTTTGTTTTGAAAAGGTCGAACTTTAATTAAAAAAACATTTATTATAAATCCTAAATTGATTTTTACATTATATGTAAATGGGTAAAATTTAATTATAAAGACGGCCACAAAATATCAAACGAAACTATCTAACAGACACACTTACAGGCATTTTTAATTAAGTACAAATTTCGCTCAAGAATTTGTTTGTTTAAGGCTTTGATTGTGGTACATGAGCAACCTTTCTTTAAAAGAATAATTAATGTAATGTAAAAGAATAATAACAAAAATATAAAATCAACAAACATAAATCGTATAACAAATAAGGAACGTAATTAATTAATTTATAGACTTAAACAGTATGTACTTGACCAACCTCATGATTATCGGCTTCGCTCGTCTTACAACTACTCATAACATCTTCACTATCCACATAAAAATCATTAATACTGTTTGGAATGTTTGATTGCGTGTTTTCGCCTAAATAATTAGCATCTAACTCATCCTCGTCCAAAGGACTTTTCTGCCCCGGCTCGGGACTGACCAATAAATTGCTCCACCAGCTCGAAAATGCCCCTTTCGCTTGCGACAAAGCGCCACCCACTGCTTTACTCGTAGTGGCCACTGCTCTGCCCGTCGAAGCCATCGCTTGATTAATTTTGCGACCACTCTCCGTATTTTGCATCGTACTGAAAAACCAGCAAATTACAAAACTATCTTGCCCCTTATATTTAAACGTACTGTGCAAGTCTGAGCTTCATATCGGCAACGGACAACTGGCCCACAAACGGATGTCCAGGCTGCACATCCAGAATCCCCGGATTGACTCCACTCAGCCAAATCTTATAATTGTGCGATTCGCGCCACGCTTGCACAAAACTCGAATTAAATAAATCGATTTCGCGACTGCCGTCCGGAAGCAGCGAAGTCCGCAATAAACACAGCAAATAAATTCGAAATTGCGTCCGAATCCATTCATCGCCCCCTTCCCAACCCACCCCATCCAGGAAAACATCGTGTCGTTCTTCGGAAACGTGCTTAACGATATAATCGGCAAAACGCAAGTCTTCCGTTGTCAAATGCAGAAATTTACGTAAATTAATATCCTGGCATTCGATGCGCCCGGTTTCGATATCGACGAGAATATCGTACAATTGTCGCTTTTGCTTGAAGAGTATATTAGTGGCGCCTACAACGTAACTACGGACATTCACGTCGGTTAATAAATCGAGGTATGGGAGCGATAAATAAGGCAAGCAAAGCGAACCTTTTGCGAAAATGGCAAGAGGGAAACCGCACGATTCCGTTTTAATATGCGCTAAGTAATTAATATTGTTTTGTACCGCGTCGGAAATTGTATCGGAACTAAGATCGCGTTTAAGGCTACCCGTTTTACCGTCAGGCGATAAGTCTTTCGCTTGTTTTAAATTTAAATCGACCGATTCGGTTATTTCGATACCGACCTCGGGAATCGTTTCCTTTGTTCCGTTTTGTTCGACAACGAATTTTGTTGTTATTGCGTTGTTTGGTTCCGTTGGTGTTAGATCTTCGGAGGAGAATTGAGGCATTGGTGACATGGGTCGAGATAATCTGGAATCGGCTCATATATTGCGGATTTTACTCCAATATTTCATAGAGTACCTTATGCAAGCTGATTGGTCTAAACCCTTTTCGATCATTTCGGGGAATAGCGATATTAACGTTAAAATTGTTGAACACAATGGATGTACAGGCGATTTGTAGAATATTACTCGTTTTTCGAGCAGTAACAGTTTGAATAACAATACGGCTTTGTGTTTCCATTGCAGAATAAAGTCTCGACTGGACAATCCTTAAATTAATTTATTACTAACATGTATCGCAAAGTTTGTCGATAAACGTACCCACAAACGTTTGTTGCGAGACATCCGTCTGCAATAAAACCGCATTCAAATGCCGATAGGTGTCCTCTAAAATCGACACCTTACTAAAATCACCCTCATCGAAATAAGCGTGCGTTATCAAGCACATTTTTACTTGTATTTGCCCATAGAGCGGTATTTTACTCAAAACACAAACTGATTTCTGCACAGTACCCCTTGTAATATCCGCAGTTAAATTTTTCATTTTCTACACACAAACAAACCCTAATAACGCAAAATAAACAAAGAAAGCAACTTACATCAACCGGTATCTGCCGAAAACATGAAATCCCGTACACAGTTTGCTTCGCGTTTGTAAGACTTGGTAGGTGGAAATAAACGGTGTCTTCGTCGTAATTGTGCGAGCCATCGGGCAGGGCTAAAGTTGGCAAGTATTTCCATCCTGCGGGGCATTCATTTGGGGCGTTTGGAACTAGGGGTGGAAATGAATACTCCACCTACGAGACGAACAACTGAAAACATTGATTTTAGGGGTTTTATGAACAATTTACCTGGCAGCCTTTTTTATGGTGGAATCCTACAACTAGTACGTATAAAATGGGTCCATCTGAATCACCCATTTTTAATTATAACGCATTAAATTAGCGAAAATGCATCTTCAACTGACAGGTAATGATTTTTTGACAGACTAATGTTATTATCAATGTTGCCAACTATAGAGTAATTAAAATATATTTTAATTGTTAATAAATTATACAATATATTCTTAATAAATTAATTTATAATAATTATAGTATATTTATTACTTATAATTGGTTTATTAGCAATATTATAAGTAATTAAATATTTTTTATCTAGTGTCACACTGCAAAACAAAATTCCCTGGTATGCATAAATTATCAATATTGCCTGTTGTCAAACGTTTTTTCAAAATAAACAGTCGTGGACTTCCCGAAAATACAATGTCCAGACAAAAGTTCTTCGAAAACACGTTTCCCGATTATACCCCTGAAAATGCCAAGAATCTCATTGTCCATAAAAAGGTAAATACATTTCATCCCCATTCATGTTTTCCACAATTATTTTGGTGCAGGTGAACCCGAAATGTTCGATTGCAACAAGTTTAAATGGCAAATGGGCCGAAGTGTGTGATAAATTCCAGTACATAGAGCGACATGATAACACAATTTATACAGGCACCGCTGGATTTGCTTTGCTACGCTATAAAAAAGACCCGAATAGCAATGAAAATCTAAAGGTGCGCTTAGCGAAATTTTATTAAAAAAAATCGTTAATTAATTTTCGCAATTAATTCCAGGCGATAATTGAATTGTTATCGTTGGATAATTTGCGATTGAAGCGCCACACTTTTCTGTGCGGCGATTTGGGGCCATTAGTGATCGGCACATTGGCGTATCACAAACTAGGCAAAAAGAAGGAGGTCGAGAATCTAATAAAAAAGTGGGCTTAATTAAATGAAAAATGCATTATAATTGAATTGCGTGTTTATAGAATCTTGGTAATGCAAAGCGACGTTATGAATACTAATACCGATCTACCCAATGAATATTTATATGGAAGAGCCGGATATTTATATGGAATTATGCTATTGAACAAAACGATTCATCCACCACCTTTTGAGGAAAGCCTCATCAGAAAAGTAGGTCATTGAGAAAAATATTATTGCCCGATCTAAAATATTGTTGCAGATAATTGAAGCGATATTGCTTTGCGGCCGCGCCGAATCTGTAAATGGGAAATTCAAATGCCCTTTAATGTACCAATGGCACGATAGCTATTATTTGGGTGCCGCTCATGGTTTATCGGGCATTCTTTATCTACTCCTTTTGCTGAAGGAATTCCTAACCGAGGACGAAATTAACACATTAATTAGACCGACAATCGATTATTTAATTACTCTAAAGTAACTAATTTAATTTGAACTAATGCACTTTCAAATAATTATTTAATTTAGATTCCCAAGCGGAAATTATCCGTCGTCTTTGCATCGCGAGTCGGACAAATACGTGCAATGGTGTCACGGAGCGCCCGGATTTCTTTATCTGTTTACAACAGCCTATAAAGTAATTAATTCCCCACTTAACTTAATTAATTTTAATACAATTATAATTTTGGCAGGTTTACAAAGACACCAAGTACCTGAAAATGGCAGAAGAGTGCGCTGAAGTCATTTGGAAGCGCGGATTGCTGCGGAAAGGCTACAGCATTTGCCACGGAGTCGCAGGTAACGCGTATTGTTTTCTCGAATTGTTTCAAACCACGCAAGATGACAAGCATTTGTATCGCGCGATTAAATTTGCCGAGTGGTGTTTGAATTATACTAAAGAGCATGAGGAGTACTCACCCGATAGGCCGTTGAGTTTGTTCGAAGGCATTGCCGGGCCGATGTATCTGTTACTCGATATACAGGATCCTATGCGCGCCAGATTTCCGGGATTTTCACTTTAAATTGTTTCATAGATTTTAATGAGTGTTTTTCGATGGGAAGTTTTACCATTTTACATGTTCCGAGGGATGTGGAATTGATTTTTCGAATTTAAATGTCGTGTCTGTGGGAGAAATTGGAGAGAATTCGTTTAAAATATCATCCTGTTTATTAATTATAATAAATCATCAACTTAATACTTTAACATCTATTAATAAATCTTATTTACAAATGTGTCTAACTACAGAAAACACTACCAAGTGAAAATAAATGAATATAATGAGCTTTCGGAAGCAATGAATTTTTGAATTTGGTTGTGCCAAAAGTAGTTAGGTTTCTAATAATGAATAGACTCTCTTCTTTGATATGTAAAAATACATACACAATTACAAATTAATAAATACAAATATTTACATTGTTTTTAAAAATTAAATTAGACCAACAACAAATTTCAGCTTGTTTGAAACGCCTGCATATTCATTCGGGTTTTTGTAAATTAATCCTAATTAAATAAATGGCTATGTGAATATGCAACTTTCGAAGCTCGGTTTTTTTTAAGTTCTACAAAAGGCACTCCGCTCAGGTCTGAACAAGTATACTTGAATAAAAAGACCTTATTTTATTTTTACAATAAATATTTACATGGCTTCTGTT
Organism: Cryptophagus acutangulus; assembly: GCA_963556235.1. Lineage (NCBI taxonomy): Eukaryota > Metazoa > Arthropoda > Insecta > Coleoptera > Cryptophagidae > Cryptophagus > Cryptophagus acutangulus. The sequence continues at coordinate 910,547 of OY744562.1, read as the reverse complement.
TTGTTTCCTCAATAAATTTTTACTCACAAGCCTTCTTCCCGATTGAAATGATATAAAGGTAGTAGTAAATCAGATCGAAATGGCATCATCTTAATTGTATACGTAACATTGAAAATAATAATCGTCTCTTTGGTTAGTTTTCAATACACTAAAGAAATATATAAGTTTGATTACCTAAAACATAATATAAAAACTGCGCCCAAAATCCATTGCCGAAAGAAATCAAATGCACAATGTCCTGCTTCCTAACTTTTCAACACACACCACAAACGAGCGTCTCTTAGAGAAACCTGATGCTACTATTTCCCCAATGCTGCAAAAACCAACCGCAATAAAAATCCTACAACTAAACCACAAGTCTCATTCGACTTTCTGCTGACAGTAAAGATCTTTCATCGTCTTCAACTCGTCGATAAGCGCTTTGTTTTGGTTCTCCAAAACTGCGACTCGATTCTCCAGGCACTTGATATACTCCTTCTTTTTCCGTCGGCATTCGCGAGCGGCTTCGCGATTCTTCAATAGTCTCATTTCTCGTTTTCTGTCTTGGTCTTCATTCGGCGTTCCACTCAAATTCCCACTTTGCGCTACAACTAAACCACTTTTATTAGCACAATTCAATTGCCCATTCGTTAGTACTACCTGGTACAAAAAATTCTTGGCCTTGAGCGTACTGCACAATTGCTCCGCCGGCGGTCGAATTTGTCATTGTCAAAGTGTGAATGCCTTGACCGCCTTCGCCACTCGATATTTGAATAGCGGTGCCTGGTAACACTGTAATCGTTCCGGAAATATTATAAAACGTCGGGAATGTTGAATGGAAAGTGTTAACGTTAGTTTGATTATTCATAACCTTAGTCAGTCAAATGATATTTAGGTTATGACGAACTGTCAAGCGTGGTTTAGTTAGCGCTACATTCAGAGTGGTCGTAAAACAAAATGGATATTATAGAATGGAACGTCAGTTTTTTGAAGCTGCATTCAGCGCCTCTAGCGGTTTGAATGGTAATTAGCCTCAAAAACCTGTTACTTGCATTCTATACCATTTATTTTGTTTGCGGGCTAGTTAGAACTTTGAAGTATACGTCCAATCACAAAAATGTCTTCATAGTTCTATTGGCAATGTAAGTGTGAACTAACCTGTGTGGTATGGGATCGAATGTGAGGATAACTCACTGTCACCCTCCGAAGAAGTCTGCTCAACCTTGCCTTCTGTGAACACCATATATAGTAATGAAATTTCGTTAAAATGTTCACAAATATCGTCTCAAAAATAATAAAAAGGAAATTAAACGAGGCCCCATTGTTTGTTTAAATCTAACAAATAGTACATCTAATAGCATACTTGAAAAAATCCCATACCACAAGAAATGAGCATTATTGCTCTATATGATAGCCCAAAACATGCACGTGTACATGAATAAATATGCAACCAGGCATACATCATTTATGAACACTACTACTAAAACAATGGGTTTTCTCATGCATTTAAATCGAAAATCATGCAAAGAACTCATAATAAATATATAAATAAAAAAAATCTGCTTAAATACCTCTCAAAATAAAATAAAATGTGTGTGTTTTGTTTGCATAACTCAAATAAATGATCAACTAAAAAGATATTATGCATAATTTAAATAATGAAACGAAAAAACGCAACATGAATGGTCGTCGGCTTTCAGAGAGTTCTTAGAGAGCATGCATATAAAAACATACCAGCTATCTCACCCCCGCCAAGATCGTTGAGTATCTTTCGATACGAAGGCCTTCTGCTCAGCAAATCTCTTCGCTTCTTTGGAGACTCTTCCTCGGAGAAACTGTCATCGCTGTTTGGTTGCACCACCTGCAAAACCGTGCAACTATTCTTTTTAAATTGCTAGTTAAGCCTTGTGCTGACCTACCCTTAACGTTTGCAAACTGCCTTGTGTCGTCTGAATGACAGAGTTTGGTTTACTCACTAAAATCACGTTGCCTTTGCCAAGTTGCATCGGTTGAATGTTGGCCGCTGTTTGAATCACCGATTGTTGGTTTGGTTGGATCACACTTTGCACCTGAATAATTGTTATCAGTTAGATAAAAATGCGGCTCAACGCTTAGTAATTTAGCGAGAAATAAATTTATTATGGAAATTGAAGTAAAATTCTCTGGGAAATCTTATTAATTTATTTGAAAATGTTGAGAATTTGCTGGCAATTTTTGTTAGTTATTAATGAAAATGCACAAGTGGGGTAAGTGCAACCCCTACCTGTGCATGAGTATGGGTAGGTAGAGTAAAATGGACAATATTAGCGGCGGTCACTAGTTGGGGCTGAGAATTGGTGATGTTTACCGAGGATGCAATGGGACCTTGCGGATCCGGGGACGGAGCCAACGGATCAACTGAACCGTTCTCTTCGACCATTCCGTCCATTGCCTAGATACTGAGGCACCTGCAAAAATAACAAATCGTTTATTTATTAATTCATAGATAAATATGCTTCACGTAAGTTTTTTTTTCCTACAAGGTCAGTATACTTGTAAACACAGTTCATTTCATTTATCAAGAAGCCAGTTTTTCTATTTCTATACTAAGGTTGATTTCGAATTCTATTTGCATACTAATTTTTATTTATTATCGATAATTACTAAGTAGTTGGAACTATAAATTATATTTCCAGTTTTATATAATTTTTTTAAATACATTGAACTGTAGAAGAGTAAGAGTGACTTGGCATAAGTACTATGCAGTAGTTCATAGGGTCAAGGAAAGCATTATAAGCCTTTTTCGAAAGAAAAAAAACGAGGGTCAGATCAGAAAATTATTTCTGGAAATACATCCAAATATTGACTGTATTTCTAGAAATGCATTACGTATTTCAGAGCAAATTTCTGTATTTCTGAATGGATTCAATGTATTTCTTCTTAATTTGTATTAAAATTGAGCAAATTGGAAATAAGCCATTTATTGAAAAGTTGGAGCCAAATTGGTGAATTCTGATTGGTCCAAATTGACAATTCTAGGTTAGAAAAAGTTGCAACTGAAAGATGAAGCAGAAATTTTGGAAGAGTCTATACTACGGTAAGATTGCATTACGTAATTGTTTATATTTAGTGGTCCGCATTGTAAAAGCAACCTTGTTGCTGTTGATCTAAAAACATCCTAATGCGTAGATCATGAACAATCCTAAAATTGCGTGTCAAATTACGCGTAATTACGCAAAAATCGTCGCATATCAAACCGTCAAAACCAAACTACAAATAGCAATAATAACAAACCCCCATTATAGTGAAAAATAATCCAGATAACGAAGCACTACAAGCAGCATGTACTGCCCAAATATGCCGCCATAGTTTGCACAAATTCTACGTTTTGGCTAATCGAAGTAAACTCGCCAGTGGTGCACATAGTTCTATTTTTTCCGAAAGCACTGACTAGAAAAAATGCACTGAATCGCCGAATCGACTAGCATGTGGAAGTGTGGCAACAAAATAATAAGGGGTGGTATATGTGGTGGCAACATGTCAGATTTTTGTTATTATTCTCTTCAGCTGGGTACTTACCAGTTACGTATTCCTCGTCACCAGCTTTGCTGCAATCGGAGTGGGTAATCGGTCTATACGTAGGAGCCACGTCAAAATTTCTGGGCGGTCGTCACAGAACGAGCACAAAACACAAGTGTGCGCGTCACAGCAATGGCGGCCCCCCAAACCAAACCGATCCGTTCGGCGAATTCCGCACGCCACTCTTTCTCCCTCCGCCGACCACCAAACCAATGGGCAAAAAACAAATCGAGCACTATTCACCTATTTTAATTAATACAATTTAATTTACACGTATATTTTGGTTTCTGTTACATTTAACAAGCTTTTGCTACTCGTACTGCAAAAGTATGGAAATTAACTTAGGCAACCAACAATACATCTTGCTTCAATTTCCTTATTTATCTAAAATTTTCCAATTTTAGTATGTTTCTAGTAAAATATGTGCTCATAATACTCTATTTGCGTATTTATTACCATTACGAAGGGTTGTTTCTATTAGAAAAAGCAATAGTAAAATTGTAAAGTCCGGCAACCAGCATTACACCTGATTTGAATTTTCCTGCCCTTTTTAGCTTTTAATTAATTTTAGCTTGTCTTTAATACGTTTGCTACTAATGTATGAATCAATTACGCTATTTATTAGCCTTAAACATCGAATTAGCGATAATGAGTAGGATTTAATTAGCAACTAAGTGCCACTTAAGTAAGCCATATACTTTGCTTCAAATTATTTACCGAAAGAAATAAAATGTTTAGTATTCAAGTGAGTTCTATAATTGGATCGGACCAGACTTACGCAAAAAAAACCTATTTGCATTGACGTCAAATGAAATTAAATAAACTTTGCAATATTCCGAATTATAAAGGCATTCATTTAATGTTGGTTTGATTGGATTTGAATGAAATGCCAATTAACTTTCGCCAAATTATCGTGTTAATTTTGGAAAACACGTTGGGCTTGTTCGACAAATTCAACTGCGATAATGATCGTATAATAATAAGCAGGTAGTTTCGTCCTTGATTCATTAATCAACAAATATAAAAACATAATAAATAATGTAACATCCAGATAACAACTGGTGGTTACATAAATCGTTAGATTTCCCATTTCTTTACTTATATAAGCGACATTAATTGAATTTGTCTCAATATGCATAACAAGTGGTGGAGATAAAGGTCATGTAAAAGAAACCCTTAATGACGTCAACAGCGCACATGTCTCACGAGCTTACGTCATTTTTATGCGAAATGACGTCATTATGAGTCATCACTTTAAGATTTAAATGTTATTTCTTTGTTCGAAAAGGAAATTAAAATAAAAGTACGTTATCTAATATTCCCAAGTTTGCTATAAACAAAATTCTTGCTTAATTGCTTTGTAAATATTATTCTACGCTCTCATAAAATTTGATTATTGATTGTTTAAAATAATTAGACCTGCATGTGGAAACACACTATAGTTGTATTGCTGGTTGCCTAATTTTGGTTCATCCAACTATTGAGCTTCTCAATTTGCTGTAGCACACTCGATTTGGCTGTTCCGCCAATGGCTTTGTATTGTTCGATACTATTTTCGTAGTTCCACACTTTGCCAATGTCCACATTGAAATGCGAACTATAATATTTTGCATATTTTAATAAAAAAAAAAAATAATAATTAGAGCGATAAGCTACCTTATCAATTTTAATTCTTCCAAAGTCAAATCGCAAATGCTGACCGATTTGCTTTCAGCTTCAGCTACAACTCGGCCAGCAATATGATGGGCCTCCCTAAAAGCCACCCCTTTTCGCACCAGATAATAAGCGACATCTGTTGCCAGCATTTCAAAGCTTAAAGCCCCGCTGCATTTTTCGTGATTAACTTTCAAAGTTTTTACTGTACCAATTGCAACGTCCAATATTGAAGTTAATTTATCAAACGTATTGAACATTGTCTCTTTATCGCTTTGCAAATCTTTGTTATAAGTCGATGGTAAACTTTTTAGGACCATCATGAAACTGCAGCACTATTTTTTGTGCGATATTTTTTTACTAGCTATCAATCAATTGAGAAAATAAACTTACTTGCCCGAATAGACTGCCTCCTATACCTCGTATTAATTCCAAACTATCCGGATTGCGTTTTTGCGGCATTAAACTGCTGCCAGTCGAGTAGGTGTCAGCAATTGTAATGAATTCGAATTCTTTCGAGCTGAATATAATTAAATCTTCCGCCAGGCGACTCAAGTGGATGCCTACCATTGAGGCCCAAAACAGAAATTCAGCTATAAAATCTCTATCGCTGACCGCTTGCATGCTGTTCGAAGTGATATCCGCGAAATTAAGCGAACTTGCCAAGCTTTTCCTGTCGATATTAAAAGGATTCCCCGCTAAAGCACCACTGCCTAACGGCATTATATTCACATTTTTCACAATATCTTCCAAACGATCACAATCATTCTTCAAGTTCCACGCGTGACTAAAAAAATGGCGTCTTAATTGTCAAAGTTTAAAATTTTTCAGTTGGCAACATTGATTCCACTAACCTTAACAGATAGTGGCTCCACCTGACAGGTTGCGCTCGTTGTAAGTGTGTGTATCCCGGCATAATTACATCAATTTCGTGTGTGCATCGGTTTAAAATAACGTGAATAAACTTGCGGATTTGGTGTTCGAGTTGTTGGAGGTTCTTCTTCAGCCAGAGTTTCATATCAGTGACCACTTGATCGTTTCTGCTGCGACCGACGTGCAGCTTGGTTGCCGGCTCGCCGATCAGCTCCTACCGGGTGAGTACAAGCCAAATTCATTATTTGTTATAAACATTCGAGTATAAACATTACAAGTTGCATTTATATGCATTTGTATTCGGGTTTTGAATTGTAATTATGTTATATGCGGTTTCGCGGGTTTGAATATTTATGAATTAAGTGAGGTTATGTTCAGTTTGAATTGCAATTAGCGATAACGTACTTTTAGCCGTCGTTCGTTCGCTGTATGAATATCTTCATCCCCTTGTTTGATTATAAATTCATTGTTCGACCATTCCTGGTTAATTTTGTCGAGCCCGAAACAAATCTTGACGGTTTCGTCGCCGGTTAGTAGCCCGATTTTGTTGAGGGCATTTGCATAGGCTTTGCTGCCGACGATATCCTCAGCAAACATTCGTTTGTCTATCGAAATGGATAGATTTAGCTTTTCCAGGCTGGGATTAGTGGACTCGCTAAACCGGCCGCCCCATAATTTGTTTTCCTGCAAGTTTCGATTAGTATTTGCGGTATTGCGATTTTTTATGATGATTCTTACCATATTCGCACTTGATTTGTTATTGTTGTTATTAGTGGATTGATTGGTAGAGGAAAGTTTGTAGAAGTGTTATCGAAAAGGTTACAAAAATTGATAACTTGCGATTGTGGTGGTAATGATAGGCTCGCAGTTTAATTAAAAAATAGTTTATTCAATAAAATCACAAACCAAAAGCAGTTTACAATGAATCACAATTATTTTGAGAAGGTTAAAAAATAAATTACAATAAGTTTTTCATTATTTTCTAATGGATTATACAAAAATATGCTTAAAATTGTTATTGCGTTAATCTTATCATCTAGAGTTTAACTTATATTTTAATAACACAAAAGTATAAGAACCAGTACAAAGAGTTTTTATTTAGGAACTTACATGCTAATACGGCAAAATTGCATAATAATTATTTAAGTACGACTTTATTATTATTTATAATAGTAGCGGATTTGAATTAGTGTCTAGTCCCACCATCAGAACGCTGGCATTTCTTGATATTCCTGCAAACAAAACGAAATTAATTACAAACCAAATTAACCAAAGTCCAAACATGCAAAAATGAATTAATTTTCTACTAAACTGTATTAGGTAAAAATCAGTATCTACTGTATGGTCCAAATGTTCATTAGAATTTTAGTTAATCAATTTCCAAATTGAATTAGTATCTACATTGGTTAAATTTCTTGCAAAATGTTAAAACGATTGATGCGATATTTAGTGCCGCCTCTTATTAATTTTTTGATTTGATCTGATACTGATTATCTACCTAACAAAGCCTAAATCAAAATCATGAACACAAGCATGGGCATTCATCCGAACGATGAACGTGATGTCTATTTCTACAAACTGCCGGTACATACGCTGTTGAAATTCGATGGGTTACAGTTTCCCGACTTGCAGTACTTCGGCTTAATTTGTTTGGAGTTGAATTGATAGGGCCACCTAAATAAATCACCAAATTAATCAATACAAAATAAATTAACTAGACAAAACTACCTTTAGTAGTGAGATCCTTCTTCAAAGGCAGCTTCTTCTTCGTTTCTTCAGCGCGATGTCGCGATCGATCGCGACTGTTCTTCTCTGCGGTGCTTCGAATGGTTGAAACCGCTGTTTTGTGGCGAATTTCCGGCAAACTTCCAAGAATTCTGTAAAAGAAATCCATTTAAAACTGTCTAAAATCCACAATCTGCAATAAGTACCTTTCTTCTGTTTTGCTGGTTGCAGTCGCAGGCTTCTTCACCCGACTATTCGTACTAGTAGTACTATTCACGGGTTTCTTAATATCGATCCCATTAGTAACAGTAAATTGCGACTGCTTCGTTTTCTTTATCAACCGCGGCTTTCGAACTGGCGTTTCAACATTGATCGACAAGTCTTCCGAAGAACTGCCATGCGATTGAAGCAAAGCTTCTCTACTGCTGGCACGTTGCAACCTGCGAGCTTTCGTATTCGACTTCTTCTCAACTTCAGGCTGTTTCTTCGTCAAACTTGTAGCAACAGGTTTATTCGTAATTCTTCGCGTCGAGCTTTCAACTGAAGAAGTCGATGAAGTATGCTTCAATTTCGGTTTATTAACCATAGCAGGTGGTCGAGGCTTATTGGCGATTTTCTTCCAAGCTTTCGGGTTTTCGTTTATCGTATCTAATTGCTTGTTAATTTTGTTCTTCTTCTTGGTTTCTTCGTCGTCAGTGCTAAGGCGCTGCTGCGTTTCCTCGTCGGTGTAACCATTAACCGCTTGCAGGATTTGATCGGCAGCTTTTGTCAGTTCGTCTAGAATGCCGCTATCAAATTCCCGCCTAGCAGGTTTAAGATTCTCGTAAATAGGAGGTGAACTGTCTTTCTTTTCGGGAGTTATGGGTTTGTAATGTTGGAGTAGATCGGGTTGCACTGTTTCCTGCGAGCGGGTTGGAATTGGAGATACTTTAACGCCGAAATAAGTCATTTCCGATTTTTTCGGCTGCCTTAGGACCATGTTTGAATGGGTTTTGAAGTCTTCGTTCTGCACGTTTTTACCAACTAGAGCTGGACTAGATAGTTTTTCGGAGGTGGTTGAAATTTCGCTGCGATTCACTGCAACTGCTGAAGGCAGGATGGTTTTTCGTAGCACTACTGGGGAGTATTTGCTATTGTTAGTTGTGTTTATTATGTATTTGCTTCGCACTGGTTCAGGCTCTTCTGGAAAGACAAAATAATAGAAAGAAAGCTTTAGTAATAGAGCTGGGAATTTTTGGAAGTATTAAAAAAATGTAATACATAGTAGCACACAAATGTACCTTTTTCTTTTTGAATAGTTGTCGTCAAATTAAACCTCGATGTAGAATTTAGATTTTTAAACGCACGCATTTTACTCCAACTACCCGAAACAATGCTACTGGTCTCATTCTCAATTTTATTCAAATCCGCTTCCGATATTTTGCTCATCAACAATTGCACTTCTTTGTCCGCATCGCTACTATCGCTTTGCACATCTTCGTACAACTTTTTCAACGCCTCTAATTGATCGGTCGGCTTTTTGGTATCTTTTATCGTGTTCATAATGAGCGAGGTAGACTTAAAGCTATGATTTTGAGATCGTTCGTATTTGGCATAGTCGAATCGAGGAGCTGGTGGTGATGGAGACATGTCGATGGTTATCTTAGTGGTGGTCATCTTGTTGTTGCTGGTCGTCATTTTCGAGCACACGGTGTGCTTTGAGGCTGAATCTTGTCGACCGATTCGCACCACTAGCCCTTTGTTTAGTAACTGTTTCGAGTCTGCAATTTGTTTTTTTGGTACTATAATTGATAATGAAAATCTACTGTTTACATCATGCACGAGAAGATTCCTCTACTGCTACTAGTATAAATTAAAACAACAAGATACAAGTTTGTTGTGCTACTATACATCATCCATTTATCAAAAGAAGAAAGTTAGTAAAGTAGTACCAAACCAATTAAGTAGATCAAAACACTTACCCTTTGAGGAGGACTCCATGCGAGGCCAAGTTGGATGTCGATCGCTTTCCACCACTGTCGCTTGTCCATCACCAAAATTCACCTTGGTCGAGTACCCTTTGCTCTCACTGTGGTTCCCATCTTCAGCTACAGACCAAGAAGATCTGCGATTATCCGTGGGCAATACGCGAATGCTGGAAAAGCTATCCGAGTATCGATGGTGTTCACTATCACTTAGGAAGTCCGACTTTTTAGTGGGTCGTAAATTTTTTAAAAGCTTCTGGAATTCCGGTTGATCGTCTTCAGTACTGCTATACTTTTCGAATTTATCCTGATAAGGATGAAGGGTGATTGTAGATTTCCAAATAGGGGTCTCCTCTTTCGGTACATGTCGCAGTTTTACCCCCCATTTGGTGTCTTCATCGTCGTCCGTTAGCATTTCGCCCAAATGGTACGGTTTGGGTTTTATAGGTTTATTCTTCAAAATCCCTTTAATGTTTTCGCCTTCGTTTTGGTTGAAACGGTCGCCGTCTTCGTATTCGATGTGATGGTTCGTATTCACTGTTACCACTCCTAGGATTGGTTTGGCTTCTTGTAGGTTTTCGTACAAGTGATTTTCATCACTGAATAAACTCTTTTCGAAACCGGTGTCGCCGAAATGCAAAACCGGTAAGCCATTCTTGTTAAAATCACTCAGAATTGGACCGGAATTTCTTCGCCGTCTCCTGAAATTATTGGTAGGAGGTGGTTTCTCATCGGTTTCCACTATATTCACTTTACCGGAATCAGCTGCAAAATGCACTTCCGTTTTGCAGAATTCCACTTTCTTCGTCTTCCTATTGTTGCTCAATAGTTCCTCGTCGCTTAGTTTATTTTTCCCTTTACTATCGTCGCTTGTTTCGTTCGTCTCATCCCCATTCCACGCTAGATCCACAATATTATTATTATTTTTCGCAATGGGAATGGTGATGGTTGTCGCTTTCTGATGGTTGAATATATTCGTCATTTTCTTAACATTCCCGAAAGTGATACCATTCTGCTCCAAGTCACTATTCGCATCCGAACTGTAATCGTATCTGGTAGCCGTTGGTACTTCCACGATTTCACTGGACCTACAAATCCCACTATCAGTCGAACTTTCCACCAGATTTTTGTCCTTCAAGGAAGCCGAATTGGTGGCCTGCACCTTTTCGAACCCATAAGACTTTCTTCGATTGTACCAATCCTCACTGCGACCATTCACAAGTTTCGGCCGCGATTCTAAACTGTTAGTACCAAGTGATGGCTTCTTCAGCATTGCTTCCATTCCGTACACGTACGAACGCACACGCGACGTTTCTTCCGTCACAATTCCATCATCAGGGTCCAAATCCTCCTTCGGTTTGTAAATGTCGATAGATGGTGAGCTGGTACGTCTTAGTCGACCCTTAACTTCCTGTATCGATTCTACAGTGACGAAAGAGTTGCGTTTTGTCTTCTTTTCGGATTCGTTATCATCGCTTATAATGCTACTCGAACTCGATATCGATTGTAGTATTTGATCCAAAGCTTCCAAGTCCACGGTGTTTCCCCGTAAAGCTGTATTAAGTCTTCTTCCCTGTTCGAGATCTTCACGTATCTTCCGAACGCTCACACTATTCTCCGGCAGTTCGATTTGTTTCGGCTTCAGCTGCAACGATCGCCGAATTTTTGACGTACGGCGCCAACTTTGCAGCTGCTCCAAATCCTCCAAGTCTTCAATGCTCTTCGTCGACGAGTCCTTATCGGCTATTGAAAGCACATCTTCGCTGCTGGTGCTTCGACGTAGATTATTCGAATCGATTTCGTAGATTTCCACGCTACCATCGCCGCTTTGTCGCTCTTCTTCAGGCGGCGGTCGCGCAAACGCCTGCTTTACTGCCGATTCGTGGATTTGGTGGCATAAGCGCGAGACGCGATGCAAATTCGTGGCGGCTGTGTTCAAATGCGGGTTAGTGCGTCGCGAAGGTGGCCGCCTACCAACACTGCGGCCCACATTCGCTTTGGATTTTTGTGAACTCAAGTCTAGTGGGTTTAAAGTCAGCTGCAAATTATTAATAATTATAAAGAGTCTACTCAACAATATTGTCGAACAATTGTTGTACCTGCAAATTTTCGAAATCCTTGAGGACTTTATTCTCGCTCGTTTTGATCTGATTGGCGTTGGACCAGCGACTGCTGGAAACTGTGTGGGTTTTAATGACTTGAAGATGAGCACCAGGTATGTGGCTCTGGAACACTTCGAGTTGTCGTCGTGCTTGTTGCTGTAATGCACCGTCTGCGTCCGTTCGCGCCCGTGAATCGACTACCTGCGACAAAATAATTGTATAAATATGCGATGCATAATAGCACGCTAATTAATTCGACGAAGGTTACTCATCATCCTGGTTTGTTGCAGTTTAAGTAGGTGGGATGTGAATTTCGTTGAAGAAGAAACAGTTGTAGATGCGCCGCGAAACTTGAACTAAATAAATGGTGTAAACGTGCCAACAACGCGCGAAGGTCAGAACTAACGTGCCCATTATCCGTTTACATCAACCTTTACAGTCTTATAATATATTTCTGCAATTAACACAAGGTTGTGATGCTCCAACGGACACCACAAGTTCTTCTTCTAGTCTACAGGCATTTTTATTTGAAATTTGCGCCTTTAAGTTAGGCAACCCGATAGCCAAATTTGTAGAAATGTATAAAGAGTTGCCTAGTTCGTAGGCGCCTTTTAAATTGCACTATAAAATCCTGCAAAGGTTGCATTACAAGAACTAACAGGATTTCGTTCGAGTGTCATTAAACATTGATGATTGCATGTTGTTGGCAATAAAATTACCTATATTAGGGAATTAAATGTTAGGTAACCAGATTGTCGACGACGACGTTGTCTTTGAAATTTTAGAGCGTGAATCGATGCATTCTTATAAGCAAATCAAGCATGTAAAAGTGAAATCTGAACAATCGACTGAAAAATGTTCGAAGAAAAAAAAAGAACAGATAAATTCAAGCACCCACTTTTTATGTGAACATAGAAACCAATTTATCAAGTGAGATTACTAAATTTATACGAAATGCTTGCGGCTGTTTATTGTAAACACACATAAACGCAATGAATTATTAGTAATTTTGTGATTGCATAAATAATGCAAGAGCCTTCCTACAGCAATTTGGTTTTACGACATTTTTAGGTAACTTTTAACAAAAAGTGTAGGTATTGTGTTTTCCGAAGACTTATCGATAGTAAAAAGTCACTAAAATAGGCTTAGTATGATATTTTTGAACCGTTTTGTTGTCGTAAAATCGCGTCCTACGTTCGTCTATAAAACTATTATTAATCATGGTTTAGTATTTATAAAGAAATAATATTCGAGTTAATCTGATAAAATCCGCTTAAATATAATACCGATGATAGTTTTGTAAGATAGTGAACAAAATGTCACTAAATGCCTGGCTTGCACAGTGGGAGTTTTATTTTATGCATCGGTGTATATATGAACAAGTCTCTAAAAAAGGGCATGTCTCTTCTCAGACACAATATTTAAAAGATATCCTGTTTAATATACTGAATTTTTACATAAAGCCCCATTCATACGATACGACAAGTCGACAACCGCAAGGTGTGACCGCAGCTTAAGAGCAAAAAGGATGCTCCAATTCTGAGTACTAAACTTTCCTTCCTTTGTTCGAGTTTAGTTTGAAATCTTAAATCAATATTGTCCTTGTAAAGTGGCGTCAATAATTACCGATTAATGAATGAACTTTCATTTGCAAAGAGAAAATGCGTTAAGTTCAAATGTCATTTGGTGGTATGCACGATCTTCAAATGCGGTGACACGATCGCGTCATAAAGTATAGCAGACTGACGCGTTTTCTTGGTACAGCATTCTTTCCATGCCATTTTCAGTGCAAACCGGAGCTTTATATTTCACTATATGGCACAAAGGAGGAAGTTTTTTTCTCGGCCATAAAAAGGCTGTAAATATCAAGTCTATAGATACATGAAGCAAAAGATTGCCATCTCGAAGTTTATTCGAGACGTTCAATGATGATGATGATGATGGTCGGCCGTATTTGGATTTAATGTGCTCACTACTTAAAAACGATATAGAAAAAGCTCTAAAATAGAGCGATTTTTTGAAACTGAAGAACGTATAGTAACTTGATCAAAAAAATAGTGAAAGTACATATGCGCCAAGCAAGCGTTTAGATGTAAATTGATATCTCAACTTTCAGTTTTTTCCAGCACCATGCATGCAACTGCATATCATTTGGTGCACGCATAATGTATAATTTCCGTTTTTATTTTCGGGTTGTAAACAAACAAGATATTGTCGTGTCTTTGAGGAGGCGAAACATTTCGCCCACGATGTTATCAAAAACTTTCCTTTCCGCGGTGCGCTTTTTCCATCATCATACATGTGAACGATACTATGTAAAGATTAGCTAAAAGAAATGGTAATCTTTTATTATGCCTTTTCTACCCAACTCGTATTCGTATAACAGATGGTTGTTTTTATTTGTTCATAATTGAATCTAAGTAGATTGATAAATCTAACATTTACTCCTTAAAAGGTAGCGGCGAAGGCGTGGTTCTGTCAACATCGACTCAAACTTTAAAATATGTTATGTAAATGTTATAATATGCTGAATTTCTAACTGTTGTGCATTTTTAAAAGCAGCATGAAATTGGCTTTTCATAAAGGTGTCGCACCCTTTATTAGGAATCTCGGTTTTGGTGCCAATTTTGGCGAAGGCTCGGTGATTGAGGAAGTCTTGTTTTCTAGGAGTTCCAAAGGAAGCAATGATAAAAATCTTTCACGAGCAGATTTTTCAATATCAGATAAATTGTCTATAGCAGAAGCTGAATTTTATTAAAAATAGATAGGCGTGGTTTTACTACCAACTATAATTATTATAATAATAATACTTTCACAATGAATATAATCCATTAGTTTTTACCACAAACAACGCAAAGTTGTAAAAATGGAATAAAAGTGCATTTAATTTAATTTCTAAGTGAAACTTATAACTGAAAGTTATTCAGCTAAAAAGAAAAGAATAAGTAATTTATTAGTTGAAATGAAAAAATTCTCTCTTATATGTATTGTTTAGCAAAACATCAACATTGACCTTTAATCCAAAGGCTTTTATATTCTCGTTCTCATATATTAAGATGTCCAAAGTGACTTTTTTTCCTTCTCCAAGAGAGGAATCTTTTTCTCTCTTCAGTCTTCTTGTATGGTCATCGATAAACAAATAAATAATTTATTGTGCCATTGTGTGTGCATGAGAACAATTTTGTTTATTTTGAATTTCAACAATACGCTTTACGTTACTTCGACTTCCCCTTTTTATTCTTCTTATTATATTGAGAGTTGAAGAACAAAAATATATAAATGTGCATTCAGAGAGCAATAATTCATAATGCATGAAATGGAAGGGTATTATTATATACATACATATAAGCGCAAAAGGAGATTTTCGTTATCTTTCTCACATAAATTTGTGCACATATTGAGAGGCACACCTCTACTTGTAGTACCGTTTGCCAACAACAGGATAATTCCTCCTATATGAAGAAATGAACTATGCACCTTCTTCTTCTTAACATCATCTTCATCTCTTCAGCTTTTCAAATCAAAGTCAATGTCACGATGTGATTCTTTAATGGACGTGTGCACGATTGCTTCAATTTCATCCCGATTAACATGAACATCGATACATATAGGATCGATTAATTAATTATGATAATCTTCCTTTTGGAAATTGGACTAATCGCGTGGGAACGTAATCTTCAAGCTCGTTAAAACAGCTGCTACTATCAATATACTTCCTATATTTTACCATTCGAAACGTGGATATCCAATTATTTGAATGCTCTGCATTTCTTATTAATTAAAAAGCTTTACTGTTAGAAGTTCTTCTTTGGGAAGCTTCAAGACGAAGAAATATTCTTCAGGCAATTAATATTTGGCATCGTTTTACTTTTGTTGTAAGAATGTAAATTTATTAACCTACATTCAAAATACTAGTTTGCATGCATTTCGTTTATGCTGGGCTGGTTTCGGTTGTTCAACAATACAAGAGTGTTAGAGTTAATTGGTCATAAAAGGCAATTTTGGGCAGACTGTTTCAGATGACTATTGTTTAGACATTTTGTAGGAAAAGCAATGTTTGAAAGCGAAACAAACACGCATGCATTACATAATAATTGTTTGGTACCTATTCTAATTGTATGTCTTCGTTTCGCTCTTGTTTTCAACCGAAAAAAATAACACTAATTATAATTTCGTAACGAATTCGCTTACTGAATGAATAAATTGCCTTTCATATAAATTTATGCATATTGACCTAATTAGTCACAATAAAATGTAAAATAAGTGTCTAACTGTACCAGATTCAAGGTCCATGCATCTCATTCGCAATTAAAAAGTGGCAACTTTTGGGTGACAATACCTCTTGTTGATGATGATGTTATTGGGTCGATTGGTCTTGAGCGAAATATGGAAACAAATCGGTGTTAAACACGCATAAAACATGACAGGTCGCACAATACTGAACACGTATAATTGTTTAAATCCACCTCCACTCACTCAGATCAGATTTATTTGCAAATGCACATATAAAGTTCAAAGCAGCATTGAGGAAAGTAATCCGAGTATAATTCAGGTTGCGATCGGGTCTCCATAATCTGGAGCACTTATTTTACGCTCAACTAAACCGCCAATTTAATAGACGACGACATTCTGCGTTTAGAAAATACTAATAATACTTTTTAATTCGAAATTCATTGTGTACGTTCTATTTTTTTGGGCAATGATATGATAAAAGGTGCGCACTTTCACCTGGAATTAATTTCAATTGCACTTGAAATTTGGGGAGCTAAAATTTTCGACTTACAATCACTTTGTAGACATTGCAAGATATTTACGTGACCGCAGATTAAATTCGAAAGGTTGGCGTTAAACACGATTTATAATTGCTCGATTAAAAGCCACCAATTTATTGACAATTGCGAATTCAATTAAATTTTGCATAATATAACAATAATGATTATAATAATGATAAGTCGGTGGTTGCATAATATAAAAGAAAAGTGGCTTTAATTGAGGCTGGGTGCACACGACGCGATATAAAAGTCGCCGTTAAGATTTTCAAAGTTGATGCCGTTGAGCATACAGCCGAAGGAAAGTTATTTCACCATCGACGTAAATAAAAGAAATGATAGAGAAAAGGGCGTGCTTGCCTGACAGGAATTGTCGTGGCCATAGAGATAAATTGCCATGCGATTACACGGTAGTTAAAGGCGTTCAAGGCGCCACGAATATTCGCTACAATATTTATTTAACCAAGCCAGACAATCCTTTGTGCAATTCAATTTGAATTTGGCGCGTAATAATATTCGACAATGCTCGTACCTTTCCGTATTTGTGGCTGGAGTTGTTCGTGTTGGCCGTCCAATGGTCAGTTTCCAGTCGAGCTCGTTCCAGAACTCCAGTTAAACTGTCGATTCTCGACCACTCGCGCACATCGTGATCGTGGAAGGGTGGCACGTTGCCAGTGTTAGGGGTTGCTGCCACCACCTCCATAATTCTATTGCTTCTTTCCAAGGCAGGTGCTATCAAAATGCTATTGATGTAGACCTGTAATGAAATACAAAATTACTTATTTGAATTAATCAGAATTAGCCCACATGTTTATGCGACTATAAAAACAATAAACAGGATCTTTTAATTCTGTGTAATTTTTATAGCTTTTGAATAAATATTTTTGCTGATGCTGATTGTTTTTGCAGACCACCAAGGCTTTAAATTGTTTGTTGGTTTTTGCTGGAAATTTGTTGAGCGATCAAGCGACGAACCCCGCGCATTGCATTTCTCGCATTTAATTTAATTAAGCGATAGAAGAATATAATTTGCACTATGCTACAGTAAATTGCTGTTTTTAATTAAATTTAACAAAGAAATTAATTCTTAAATTGAATTATAGCACAAAATCAATTTGCAGCATTTCTAATAATGCTCAAATTCTAACTGTACAATAAAGCATATTTATTTATTTATTTATTCAGAAATACCCAACAAGAACATGTTCCCAATAACAGAGTATGCAAAAGTTAACAACAAAAAAATATATATATAGTAAAAACTAAAAACTATACCTTAAAACTAAACAACAAAAGAATCATCAATGCCGATGAAAAATTATAATAGAAATATGATAATATGCAATATAATAATAATAATAATAATGAAATATGATATTAAATTAAATTATTTGCTCAATATATTTTTTAAATTTATTATATGGGTAGTCTACCAGATCAATATCAGTTATGTAAACGTTAAATATTTTTGACAAACTATAGCTTGGTGCGTTTTTAGCAATATTGTTTTTAGCTGAGTTCAAGTAAAATGTTGCATTTGCCCGAGATCTAAATGAAGGTATTCTAAAATTTAATTTCTCTAAGAAACAACTATTATCAACCAAGTTATTTACTATCTTATAAGTATATGACAATAGAGTTTCTTTCCGTCTCTTTTCTAGCGATTTAATGTTGAATATTTCAAGCAACTTGTCATATGAAAATCCAATTTCAGGATAATAACCGAATTTTTTGTAAAATACAAATTTTAAAAATTTTCTTTGCACCTTTTCGAGTAATTTCGTGCATTTGAGGTAGTTTGGAGACCATAATATACAGTTGTATTCAAGTTTTGGTAAAACAAATGTTTTGAATAATAAAATAATACTGTCAGTGCTTAAAATAAAAAATTAAAATAAAATCTAACAGTATTATTGCTTCATTAAATCCAGCTTAAGCATGAATAATTACGATATTCGTTTTTATTTTTCTGGTCCAAACTAATTGAAATTTTCATCTAATTATTCTTCATCATCCATTACGAATTTTTACAGTTATAATTAATGCAAATGTATTCGATTCAAATGTTGCACTTTCCATTTTTTTAAAAAAACACATAAAATAGCACACATTTATACAATAAATTAGCACGTTACCATAATTTGCTCCAAAATAATGCTGTTAATGAATGAAACAGTTGAAAGTAAACTGACGTAAATGTCGAAGAAATTTGAATTTATTTAGGCATTTTTCTAGAACAATAGCGTGGATTTTAAGAAATGAAAACACTATGAAAGTAAAATATATCTGAATCACGGTTTTATTGTGAAATGTTGCAATTTTTTTATATGAATCATCTCGATATTTTTAGTTTACCTTTTCAATTTAAAAAATAACTGCTAATAATCCAATCACGTGTGTATCTTCACTGAGGAAACTGTGCGACCAGAAGTGTCGACTTCAAACTTCTTACTGAAGTCAGAAAGCAACATTTCACTGAATTTCGAAAACAACTTTGCAGGATAGGAGTAAGAAGACAGCTGAGAGAGTAGAAAATACCCACTCAGCTCGAAATGGTCAAGACCACTTTTTGGCATAACTTTGTCCATATATTAAACAATAGAATCCATTTAATTATTTATATCTACATAGTTTCGTTTGAAAGCAGGTGAATTTTGCTCGAAGCTACAAAAATCCATCAAAATTCATGATGGGTTCTTATGATCGAAATGAAATTTATGCTAATTGGATGAGTTTTGAGCTGATTTAGGTTTGCCTTTAAATTTTTGCCTTATTTAAACTTTGATGGAATAAATTACTATTAATTTATTTCAATTAATCCAAGATAGCTTTAATGTGATAAGAGACGGCTGTAAATACTATTTGAACGGATTTATTTATTGCCATTGCAATATGCATTACATTCAGATAAGAAAAGTGGAAGGAAAAATCAGCTGGGAATTTTTGAAACTATTTTATTAGTAGATTGTCATCGAAAATTCCACTTATTTTTGGAATATTTATGTTTAATCGACTCCTTCGAATAAAATTCCCAGTTCTACTTTTTCCGCATAAAATATGACAATTAATTTAAATTTTTATATAATTTATTTAACAGTTAAAATTAAGGAAAACGGTTTAAACTCGTCTTTTTCGAGTACAATAAACTTGTGTTGACAATGTTTCACATGCATGTTTTTTTTTGTTCGGTTCCGGTACATCAACTAATTACAATTTCTGCTTAAAAATAATACCGTTGCTAATTAATTGTGGATTATTGCGATATATATTAAAAACTACGAAACTACAGTTAGAGAACCGACATATTATTGTCATTTTTAAGTCATAAAACACCGTTCGTTGCTTGAATGCAATATTGTACGAGAACAAGACAACTTCCTTCTTATTCAAACAGTATTTATGCACAACCTATCATTATCCTTCCATATTAGGAACACTTATCTTTTCGAAAGATAAAAACTATTGACCTAATACACTCTATTTCTAATTAACAATTCTACAATTAGAATAAATAATTAATATCGACTGTGATTTATTGTGATATTATCAATCACAAGAATTAAATAGTACTAAATTCAATTAATCTTAATCGATTGATAAAGTCTATAAATAAGAAGTAAATTAATCTGGGACATGGCCTTAGTATAGTATATTTATTCGTGGAAACGCGGATTTTTTAGCGAGCGAAATAAAAATCGCGTACACGAGAGAAGACTTTTTTCGGAGCGAAAACTGGACAGAACATGCAGTAATGGGCGTTTGGAGTTGCATGTGAACATTGTACATTATCTTCAACAACCTTGAAACAACACGCATCTCTTCGCATTTTTCCTTCGACGAAAGATCGATTAAAGAACAACCTCGCACAACATTTTCCAAGACTTTGCAAAAGTGTTGAAAAGGACGGATATGATTGATTTGCGAAAATGAAACGTTCGCTTGACTTGTAAGAAATTATACATTACTAGTTTTTTGCCGTCAAATCAATTCCGAATGATTGAAAATTGATTTTATCGATTGATTTATTCAAAATAAAATGAATGATTCTTTGGCTAGATGGCCTCGCACAGCTAATGTAACATTACCACCCACTTGGGCTGCCACTTTAATTGATGGACCGTGTCATTTCTCATAATCAAAATACTAAGTCATTAGTGCAGATTAAGCTTTATTATTCCTTTTCGATTTAATACGCGCCCATTTAATTCAATTTGTCACTTTTCATTTATTTCGATGCAGGAAAATACAATCCTGCAAACGAAATTTAAAATTTTAATTACCTATTGAAAACTTTAAGTGCCTTGAGAAAGCTTTCTTCATTTAATTAATAATTAATTATCTTGCAAAATAATAGAAGTTTAAAGTTTATATTGAAAAATGTCAATGATAGAAATTTATGAAAGTTTTGGTGCAGATTTTCGAACTGTAATTTTTTGCGGTGCAAAAAATGGGATGATTTAATTTTTCTTTGGGATTATTAAATGTGTAGCCTTGGGTGGAAAGTATTTCACATAATATATGATTTGACGTCTCTGCATATAGCCACTCCTTGTCAATTTATCAAGCCATTTAAACTCATATTCTACATGGTGTGTGTATAATTTAAACCGTTTTCCTTACATGTCAATTTTAATTTCTCAAACTATAAATAATTAAAATGCCATAAATCACTGCACTTTTTCCTCTTTTTCTCTCATTTGCTACGACATATCCCCCCTGCGCGATGCGATGTGTAATTTGAATTTCCTTAATGATAATGAATTTTCCTTATAAGAAAGGTCCATGAACATCAGGATGTTCTATTATATAGTAGTGCCACTTTTTCACATCATCATCACCATTAGATTGTTTGGTTTAAGGTTAATGGTTAACGGCATAATATGCAATTAAAGATTATTATAGAAAATTAATGTTTCATTGATCTTTTATTGCCATATTTGGATTTGCATCTAACAACTCAAGTCAAGTTGCAGCAATTAAGTAATTGTTCTCTCCCCTTGATGGCATTTACTGGTAGAAATATAAATGTATGCAAACAATTTGCTTTGCATAATTAATTAGCAAATTTGTATGCACTTATTGAGTAGGTGTGCAAAATTTCTAACACTCAAAGTCGTTAACCCAAAATCTGTTCCATGCAATTACAGCGCAATAGTTAATCATCATCTTGCTAAGAATTTAATAGGGCTGTGCCTTTTAGAATTGATTTATTATTGGCAAAAAAGGCAGCAAGTAAACGTAATTACAGTTTAGGTAAATATCATATTTAATAAACGTGCTTCTGATTTTACCTGTCTGGATGTAGCAATTTAGTTGTGTGACATTTAAATTTAAAAATGGATGTGCAGAATTTCAAGCACATGGTCGAAATATGGCGTTTGATTGGTTGCTATTGCTATTCTTCTTTGCGCCGCACGCTGCCTCCAAATTTAAGCCAATCATAATTCGCCAATCGGTTAAAATGGCATATAGTATAAATCATAGAGCTTTTGATGTCTATTGTTAATTTAAATGAGAAAAGCTTATTTGAATGACCTAAAAATGCATCTAGATCTGAAAGCCGGCTGGTTTTCTCGACCATATTGAACATAGAGGTAGTTTAACTAGTTTTTTCCATTGCATCTTTATGCCTACATGTCGTTTAGATACATTTTGATTTATCATTTAACATTATATAATGTATGGCAGAAGGTGTGCCACAAATCCCATACAAGTAGCGACGTTCTCTTTCTCGTCTGCTGCTGCTGATGAAAGAAATTCAATATTTATATGATTGCTGCACATCTTTGGAATTATTAATTATCGCAATTATGTTGGTATATCGAAAAATTGGAGTGGAGGAGCAAAACGAAGAAGAGAAAAAGGCGAGCAGGGCAATAAAAGCAGCAAGCAGACACGGCATGGCCAGTTCTGCAGGATAGTGCCTTATAAGGCACTCACCTGACAGGGTAGCTGCTGTTTTATGCGAGACTTGAACTTTGGTATTCGTTTATGGTACTATATAGTACCTTGTGGTGTACCGCTACATGGGCTTATTCTTCATTCTTCACCAATAACTTTTTTCCTCTCTTCATATTTAATGCATTTCTCTGGACGACGTCTATTTGCAACAATCGATCTACTATTTAATCACTTTGTCAGGTTTTTTAGTGGGCCACGCCAAGGTAAACAAGAAAATATGTCATAAGTACTACGAATAATAAACACATTTCTATTTGTTATTAATAATATGATTTTATACAATAATAACGATCAAATTATTACTAGATAGAGTGTAAATTATTATTGCATTGCAATAATAATGAGTAATGAATAAAATTAAAAGTGATGCTTGGATTGGTTTCCGCATATCAAAAATATTACTTATTACAATTAATGTTGATAATGATGTCATATTAATGTAATCATACAACGAATTTCATAAATAAGTGTCGATCGAGTATTTTTTAGCGAGTTTATAACGAGTTGCGTGGCCAAGGCTTGACCATTTAGGGGAACAAGAAGGGCAGCAAGCATTTACTGCAAACTTCATACCACACTACATGATTCTTTAATCTGTTTTGTTATTAATTTCGTTCGTATACAAAGATCAAGGATGTGGAAGTTTGTTAGACGTTTTTCAAAAAACTAACATCCATTGTTCCTTCAACAATCACAATACACCAGGAAAAAAATACTACAACTACGAATTTGAATAATGATAAATTATTAATTATTAGTATTGATTCGGCGAAATATAATGTAATAATATTGTGAGCTTCCTTGATGTCGAAAAAAACTGAATTAGTCGCTTGACTTAATTATTATAAAGAGTTATACCAAATTTGGAAGCGCCACTTTTAAGCTGTATATTAATTGAGATATTGGCAAAGTTTCCTTGTAATTTGTTTCTGGCCAAAAAAATATCTTCTATATAAAGTTGTAGTTTTATCAAATTTTACCATATTAGTGAACAATCAAGGATTTATTGAGCGCCATCGATTTTGGACAAGAAAGTGACAATAATTGCATGTTTTTGGTTGAGTTAATCCAAATTATGACCAAGATTTTGAAAGCGATTGTGTAAAATCTAGTGGTTTTTGTACAATTTTTTTGAACTCGCTTAGAATTTTTTTTAGAAAAAGTACTAAACATTCTTGGCAACTTAATCTAAAATCAATTTAAAAAGTATTCTTCATTATTTAACTCAACAACAATACGCTGGCAGCATTGAGATCTGCAGGATGCAAGTAAGCGATAAAAAAACTCTTACTTACCAATAACAGTAAACACAAAATCTACCAGCAAAGAAACTTTAATAATAAAATCAACAAAAATCAGTTAAATTTCTGAAACGCGAATCCGTTATTAACCGGCGAGGGTAAAAACGCTATTCACTTGTTCTGAATAATTCAGCCTGAAAAAGTTGAATTTAAATTTTCGCGGCGGGTGCGCGAGTGTTGCGGTGCGTTTGGAAGTGCTCTCCGCCGAAGAGCAACAGCTATAAGTGAAGTTACTCGCGGTGGAGACTTCGTCGTGGAGCACTGGTACCCCTACCTTCCTTCTTCCTTCCGTTGAGGTCACTCACTTACTACTCTAGTGAAGAGGCCATGACCTTAGACTTAGACATCAAGCGCCTCTCATTAATCTCTTTTCTACAACATTTTATTGCACATCGGAATCGCTTCTTCACTTTTTTCAGTTTCGAGGAAGACTTATTTTGCAAACGTAATTATAGATTGCCATTGCATTGTGAATATCGTGAACATATTAAATTTCTTTTCCGCGAGTCAATCAATCCATGATAGTGTGACAAGTTTGCGGAAGTTTCTTTTGAACCACATTATTTTAATTTAAAGTTGAGTTGCAACCGCACACGAATAGGAGATCTTTCTTCTGGTTGGGATTTTCTAATTTGGATTTTTGCAAATTTAGCCCAGCCTAACCCCTTTTCGTTACACATGAAATAAAAGTCCAACTAGAGGTGTTCGTTCTTTCGAGGTCACTTTTTAATACGTTTTATACGCTACAGCAATTTCTTTATTCTCTAATAACAATTATTATTACTACTACAATAAATAAATAATTTGTGTAAAAAAAATTCCCAGTCAGAACAACAACAAGAGGAAGAAAAAATATTCGCTTGACGTTGATTTGAGCTGAGCTGAGAAGTGGTGAACCTTTATGGTTGCAAATAAGGACAATATCCTTGCCAAAGTGTTTGTTTTAATTAAATGTGTCAATTAATAATCAATCAAATTGTTTTGGTATAAAAATACAGATAATCCAGTGTGCAAATAAAAAGCATATAATTATAGTAAAAGAAAAAAATCGAATCAAAAAATTTACATTGCCTGCAGCTAAGAGTGCTTTGGTGAGTAATACCAGTAGCTTTTATTACCCATCAAGCGTAGCTAATGGACGATATTCGAATATTATTACTTATATCGAAATTAATTGGATATTTGATTCGAAGCAGAAACATTTTATTACACTCTGGATTTATTTGTGAATTTTAAGAGAGACAAAGAAACAAATTTCTTAGTTTTAAATTCGCCGCGTCAAATCTTTTGCGTTACCATGGTTACGGTCGGATTTATCGGACAGGTTAGCCAATTACAGGCTTGGGATTTGCGCGGCAAATTTAATTTAATAGAATCATTATATAATTTTTCTATATTTATAATATTAATTATAATTGTAAATATATTGAAACAAGACTGGTTTTTTAGTAGAAAGGAAATGCATAAAGTTATGTCATAGTAAGTTGCATTATTATTATTATGAATAAAATGACATCCTGTTGAATAAATTTGAGGAAAAGCAATTGCAATTTGCGCCCACAATTTTGCAATACATAATTGTGTTTATCTGGCAAATCATTCTAATTCTAATAATTTTCACTTTAGAACAAAGTAAAAAAGGGGCAAAGCCTGAAAGCACCTTGACTAGTATCAATAATTGTGTCAGTGTGTAAATTGATAATTAGTCGTTGACTTAGCTAATATTTATCCAGTTTGCGATAAAGGCATCAATGTCAAGGGTGGCAATCTTGCAATCGCAAATATTGTTGAAAGTAAACGAAAAATATTTACGATAACCATAAATTGCAGGTATTGTCTTGTCATTGCGAAGATCAAAACACCTGGAGGACTTTCTCGTCGGACTGCGCGCTCTTTGTTATTCCTTTTGAGCTCTGCAGAGAAGAAATAAAGCCCCGCATTATTCTCGTCTAGTGGGTGAATTTCTGTGTCTCTCGTTCAATCGTGGGATTCGCATTTGAATTGTTTCCGAGAAATTGCACTAAACCCGATAATTGAGTTGACGATGATTGAAAAAAACCGAAACCAACCGTGATGCAATAATATGGGAGACAGCTGGGCAGGGAAAATTCGATTCGGATTCGAAGGGGGGCCAATCCGATGACTGATCGAATGATTATTTTCAGCGTAGGATTCGGTTTGAGACGTTGCCCCCTGTACCATCGACCTTGGGCCAATTCACTACACCTACCCACACTTGGAACGACCACGAGATTTACCATTACCAATATTATCATAAACGAAAGTGAGTATCGATATTTGATCTAGCTGTGCAATATCAGCCGTTTTTTACTTGCAAATATTTTTGAAAAAATTACCAAAAATTTGGACTCACCTGGTAAATTTGCAAAATTGTGAAATCCCAAGATTTTGAGCATTTTTTGGTGGGTTTTTGATACCAAAAGCTAAGAGAAACGCACGGTGCGCTGTTTTTACGCAAGCAAAGTAACCGAACTGAAACTCGCAGGAAAAGTCACTCACCCAACACCGGAGAGACAAAAACTAGTTGCAGGATGCTAGGCTCTCTTAAATATTGCATATGCACCTGTAAATACACGTTTAATTCAATTATGCCCCACCAAAAAACTTTTATTTTACCGCAACAATTTATTAAATTAATTAAAAAGGTGTGACATTATTTGTTGCTAAAAAAAATTATTTAAATAAAAAAGGTTAATAAATGAGACGGTAATATATTCATTTTTAGCATTTCCGTGTCAGAAAAATCAATTAATTTACTTGTAATTCATTTTATAATCAAATTTTGATCGATTTTTGAGAAAAAACTATTAAATCACCCCGTATATGTTAAATTCGAACTTTCGTACCACCCGGTACATGTATATTCTAGTGCTTTTATTTATAATGTTGGTAGTACTGGTTGTCAGTGTCAGCTGAACGTCAGTCAGTGAACAAATGTAAACAAACATGCAAATTTTTATCGAATTCGAATGAGATTAATATAAAACAATGATAATTATGTGAGTGATAAACAGAAGCAATCGAAAATGTCGTGGGTGAGTGGTGTTTTATTAAACTGGAAGGTATTTCTACTTATATTCAGTTTCAACGCTTCGATATTCATAACAAACACTCGCTATGCGATTCTGCCGATCAGTGGGTGTAATTTCATTCTGTGCTCGATTACTGTGTGGTTTTTGTCGTTATGGATTACCTTGATAAGTCTGCAAAAATTGCTCTCTCATAATAAGCCCCTTGAATTAGATTTAAAGTCAGAAGATATCTCTAAACTTGCCGATTGTCAAGCTGCGAATGTAAAGCCGAATTCCGAGCGGATTAAAAAGCTAGCTGAAGATATTGATAGGTTTTTCATAACGAATTGGTACTGTGTGATTAGTAAAGATGAAGATTTCACTAAAGAAAGCCGTGTCGTACTTGAAGAAGTTATAAAGAAGTTGCTTGAAGCGCAGAACCATGTCAACAACAAAGTGCTGTTGCATGGCGTGTTGAATATTTACTTGAAGCATTTAAAGGGGTTTCGACGGTCTTTGAAACGCAAGGAAAAATACGGCAACAGTAATGTTATCGAACAATATCGGTAAGTTATTTAAATCATGCTAAAAGGAAAAGTTACTTACATTTGTTGTGTAGGTATTCACATTTGTGTAGTACAAGCAACGAATCGAAAGAATTCTTTGTCCATCAATTAACCACCAATCTTTTGAACCATTTCGTTAATTGGGAATTATGGAATTCATTGCCATGCCATATTCTAGTCGCAATCATTGCACGCAAGCTAACTGCTTTCATTCTAAATTTAATTTCATCGCCACAAGTTTTAAATTATTATTTTCTAAAAGCGTTGGCAAGCGCTGATATTAGCAAGAAGTACAAATTGGATGATTTTAATCGCATTTCTATTGGCACTTTGATTGTGCAAAAGGAAAAAGCTGACGATATTGCTGATTGTATCAAAGTGGAACCGAAATTAGAGGAACAAAAACCAGTCGTCGAACAAATTACCAAAGAGATTATTGAAAAGCCCGTAATTAAACCCAAAGCTAAAAGTTTAATTGTTGATGCCAGTACAAGTAGTAGTAATATTTCGAAGCCAGTTAAAATATATGAGCCCAAAAGTACAAGTACAAGCAAGACGTGGAATGAATCTAAGGATTTGACTAGTATTTCCTTCGGTACGGATCCTTTGGATATTTTTAATATTCCCGATACTGTTAAAGCCCCAACGCATAGTAAGAAGAACTTTTGGGAGAGTAGTGGTTCAGGTATATATTTTTTTAATTCGGTTGATCTTTAAATTAATTTATTACATTGCAGTTAAAAGTGATGATAGTATTGAATCGCCTACCGCCACTAATATGCTGTTGAATGAAGTTAAGCAGATCACTCAGTCTGAAGGATTTAAAACGCTTAGTAAGTTTAATAATTTTTCTTTATAGAAATATTAATACTAATTTCAAATTTGCTTTTTCAGGCGATGCAACTGTGCACACTTTACACAACATCAAAGACCTCCAAGAAACTACCGTGAACAACGCGCTGCATAAAATCGGAGACTTTCAGGTAAATTTTGCATTCAATTTGGCTCAGTTTGAATTAAAATTAATGTGAACACATTCGTAATAATATCAAACTGGGTATTTCATGTCCAAATCGATCCAATCAATGTACACTTAACACTATTTCCATTATTATTTTATTGCTGGTTCAAAGAGTAAGGTAAGGTTTGTTCAATGCACCCCTGTTTTACATAATGTTAACACTGTAGACTTATAGCGACTTACTTTCGAAATAAGTTAGTTGTAGAAGTAGAATTAGTAGGTAGGCAACCAGCAATAAACACTAAGTATCGCTAGAATAAATTGCGGCTTATAAAATGTATTTAATTTAATCAGTAAATTCGAATATAATAGTAAAATATGTATATAAAATTCAGGATGAAGCCGCAGGAGTCGTCGAAGGCCTCCTCGACTTCGGACGCGCAGGCTTCCGCAAGGGATTACGACTGACTGGCTTACAAGACAACGTCGAAACCGCCAAAGTGCTACAACTCAAAAAAGAGCCAGTCGTGAAGAAAAAGCTGTCGAAGATGACCCGATCCGGATCGGATGGCAAGATGAGCTCGGACGATTCGGGGGAGTCAGTGTGGGTCAATCCGCTCCAACTAGAATCTCCCAACTTCGATGGACAAATCTTACTGGTAAAGTGCTTGCTTTTTTATTATTTTTATATCGAGGGATCTATTTGTTATGTACTCGCGTAGCAACATAAGTCGAACATCATCGCCGTTATAGACAATCAAATTAACTTCATAGTTAAGTTTGTCTGCCACTTGACCGTGCTTGTATTTAAATTCCAACTCATCTAAATACGAGTTGTAAATAATATCGGAGTCCGAATTGTTTATGCTGGCATATTTATCGAAGTAGGCAACTTTGTTGCGGAATTTTTGGTCGAGGAAGTTAAAGTTGCCGGGAATTTCGGTAGTTTCCTCCATATCTTTGATAATTCCAATAGTGCGTTTTAGTGTTTCGATTGTGGCGGGTTCGGTGAATGAATCGCCGTACATATCGACTTCGTTCGATAGGAAATTCTTGTAATTGCAGCCGATACCGTACACTTCGTCGTGTTGGTAAGGCATCGGTTCGCCTTCAGCAATTGAACGTTTCAGCCAAGTCACACTTATAATATCGCTATTACTTTTATGTACGTTCGGCAAGAGTTCCTTTATTTTAGCATGTTGACTGCCGACAAGTATAATGTCCACTTTCTCGTCGATTTTGTAGGAAATTTTACCGCCAGTTCGGCGCACCATATTTATAATCGCTTCCTTATCGAATTCGGGCGAGCCACTCAAAACGTAAATTGTCAGCTCGTTGAAGATTTCTTGCACTTTACCACGCGGTAGCACATTAGTCATTATTAGTTTGTCGCGTTTAATCGTTTTCGTTTTAACTGCAAGTATTTCGTTTAGTTCTAAATGGCGTTTGTTCAGTTTGATAACACTTGTGTTCTGTTTGCTAAGTTCGAGCAGCTCATTCATAGTTAAACACTGATCCACCGGTTTATCGTCGCGGATTTTCAAAACCCGCGGAAATCTAAACGTGTACGGCGTTTTGTAGCTCTCATCTGTCGTTCGGATTAATTCGGAAGCGCGTATGACGAAAATGTATGAATGTTGCGGCGCTATGCAGAAATGCGGTAAATCTTTTTTACCGAACATCAGCTCATTTGATTTGCTTTTTAATTGTTCGTATTTAAAGCCGTGTTGCCTGAATTTGTTGTTTAATTGGTCGAGTTGCTCGTCGGTTAATCCGGAACTTACTTTGCCCAAAGCGAAGTAAGTCGGTCCGGATCGCACTCCGACGAAAAATGAGTTTAACCGTTTGGATGAAATGGAACCGTAGCAAGCTCCCATTAGAATTAAATCCAAATCGTTCATAACATCGCTGAAGTATTCCATTTTCATTTTGTACCAGCCACTATTTCGATCGCTGTATTTGTAGATTGATTTCGGGTTTTTCACAATGATGCCTTCCTCTTCTTGGTCCATCGATGAGTTTAGGGCGTTTATTATGTCTTGGCGGGTGTTGACTTGTTTGTATTCGCTTAGGATTAATGTGCCCTCTACCGGGTGGGTTATAGTGTCTTTCAGGATTTGTAGGCGCGTTTCGAGCGGTTTGTTTGTGAGCACTTTGCCATTTAATAGTAAAATATCATAAACGCAAAAGCATGGCTGGTAGCTATAACTCTCTTTCAGCTTTTTAACGTCCATACTCATCCCTTTCGACCCGAACTTATTCGTATTTTTATTCCAAAGCATCATTTCACCGTCTAGAATAATTTGTTCGACATTTTTTAATGTAGCTTGCAACTTCGGAGTGAATATTCCACTACCGTAAGTGCTACCGTATTTTTCAGTATAGTCGAAACCATTCCGCGAGTAGTATTTGAAAATGTGGTTTTGCATGTGTAATTGAAAGCGTTCGCCATCGAATTTATTTTCGATGTAGAAGGGATGTTGCTCGAGGATTTCCTTGCGAAATGTAGCAGCGTCAATGCGTTTCGAAAGCATAGGCCGGAAAGCTTCGAACACATTGATTTCGAGTTCGTGCAAGTGCACATTGCTTTTCGATAGGACTTGACATACCTTTTTCAGATTGTTGTTGGTCGAATAGAAATTTGCAGCGTCTTTGTGGAAGCAGTTCAGGATGCGATTGCCGTCAATGCCCAGGCGGAGTTCTTTGAGGATGATGCGGATTATCCAGCGGCAGTCTTCGGACGAGCATTTTTTCAGGATTTTCAGGAATATTGTTTCCACTTCTTTTTCCACTTTGCGATTGACCATTTCGTCTAGGTGGGTGTTGAGTTCGGTGATGGTGAGGGTGGTTTTGGTGTTGTTGATGTATTTGCGGATGATTGAGTAGACGACATCGGCGAAATCGCAAATGCTTGACGATGCCAGGTAGGACTTTGATAGGGTGTTTTTATCGTTGCCGTTTGGCAGGTCGAGCATTTTAATGAAGATTGACGATATGCGGGACTCTTTCATGTTGTATGTGCCGCGTTCGCGATCGAACTTTGGTACAATTAGGCGGAGTATTGGGAAAAATGTTTCTTCACTTGGTGACTTTGGTTTAAACTTTTTAAAATGTTCTTCCGCGAGTTTGAGTTTAGAATTTGCACCTTTGGTGTCTTTTACTTTCTGGAAGAATGCACATAGATCTGCGAACTGCATTTTGTGGGTTAAGTTTAAACGTCAGACTGATTTAACCTCACATTTAATTAACAATGGTAAACAAACATGTGTATTGTTGGTTGCCTACCTTTAGGTAATTTTCAAATATTTCCTGCAGGAAAAAACGCCAAATAAGCCAGAAACTGAGATGAAAATGCTGGTGAGTGATGAAACTGATCGTATTATTCCTAGTATTGCTATGGATGAGAATGAAAGTCCTGATCCAGAATATGAAGAAGCTGCAGATTTGGCTTCGACTATTGCAAAGTTGCGCTCATTATTAGCGCAAAAGTCTTCGGAGTCTAGTTTTAGCACTCCGGCTATAAGTCCAATGTAACTAAGCCAAATTATTTAAATTGCTTTGTTATTTTAATATGTAATTTTAAAGGCCGCCAGAAGATTTTAGTCAAAATGTGCTCCTTGAAGGCGGGGGTGATTTACCCGATGGGGTAATGCCCAGTTTTTATAAATTTTGCGCTAAAACGGCAACAGGAGTTTTCCAAAATACAGTGAATACACTGAAAACTGCTTTGCCTCGAAATGTGCCAGGTTCAGATGCTTATAATAATCGTGGCAATTGGATTTTTGTGCAAGCGGATTATGCGGTAATTTATTTAATTAGACTAAATGTAGCTCGATTTATTGATGATTTTTGAAGGAATCTGATTTGTTAATGCGAGTGAAAAAATTAGTGACTGAAAGGAAGGATTTTTGTATGGTTGATACAGCTTATGAAGCGATTGATTCGATTGATTCATTGCAAACGGGTAATGAGAGTAGTTTCAAGTCGCAACTTCAATTTGAAGGTATTTTGTGTCATGTTTTTTAATTAATTGGGTGAAATAATTATTTTAAATTAGATGAACTGGATGATTTCGAAGTGAAACTACCGATAACTAAAGTATTGGTGGATATTATTTGCGAGCTTTTAGCGGATACTGAAACTCCGTTTCTGCAAGAGCCAATGGTGAAAGCGATTTTGCTTTTATTTGGCATTAAAATCGAGAAGTTTATCAACAAAGAGGTTGATAATTTGAAGAGTACTTTCAGTAATGATTTATTTACTATACCAGAAACTACTAGCGTTAATATTTTGACGCTTAATTTCGACGAATATGTTGATGCGGTTTTGAATTCCATTCCAGGTTTGATTTTGCACTTATTTATGGCGTTAAGTTTTAATTGATGATTTTTAGATTATATTAAGCACATTCTTGGTAAAGAAGCGCTGAAGAAGGCGCTTGATTTATTTGTGCAGTCCATACAAGAAGACAGTATTAACCAAGATGTTATTTTGCAAATTTTTGAGCTTTTATGCATGTTGCTTATAGATGAGAGTCTCTTAACGCCGCCTGCATCCGCATAAAGTGGAAAATGCAAGGTTTTTATTACTTTTCTATTTTTATTTATACATTTTTCTATACTAGTAGGACTTTTCTTCGTAAACTTTTTTTTTAAGTTCCAAAAACTAATTTAAATCATTCCGTTTGCGAATGTTTGGTACTAAACTTGTTATGTTTTGTGATAGTAATTAATATTTTTGTATTAGATTGTGATAATTTTATTCTAGACGTCTTTTAAATTAAAAATATATCTAATTACGAATAATCGTACATCTACTAGATTTTATTACAAACAACTTAAAGTACTCCAATATATTCATATTTAAAACTATGTTGATGCTGTTGATGCTAAGATATTCTCTGTACTGGTGCTAGTACTAGTATCAGCAACCATTTCATCCTTTTTAGTAGTAGTAGTAGTACTACTAGGAACATTCAAAGTTGCATTAACATTCGGCGGCACATCATCCGGTCCAGGCACCGCAAACGTAGTAACACAATACGTGTAATCCTTATTCCCAGTGAGCGTTCCAGTAGTACCACCACTATTGCTCGCATTATACTCCATCAAATTAACATCCACTGTTAGATTAGTAAAGCAAGGCAAATCGACATTAGCAAACTCCTGCTGCTTATTCGTGTTATTCGCACAAAGTGGATCCGTCCCATTCAAGCAAGGAATAGTACTATTAACGCAAAATCCTGACGGACAAGGCGAGACAGTAGCCATCGTACTCACACATAGAATAGTACCATTAGTCGTGCAAATCGCTGTAGTACCAGGCGCACACAAATTCGTGGCATTCTCGCTACAAAGCGTCAGCAAATTGCTGGGTAACTCGATTTTTTCTGGAGCATGTTCGGGTTGATTGTAATAATTGTACACATTGTAGGGCTTGCGAGTCAATCCCGAAATCATATGCCAAATGAACAAACCACCTATCACGTTACGGAACGCATGTTTACCAAACAAGCCACCTGAAGACTTTTGCATCCCGTAACCGCCGTAACCTCCCCCTCCAAACCCTCCATAGCCTCCCCCGCCGTATCCTCCATATCCCCCACCTCCGTATCCACTTCTACCCCCTCCAAACATTCCACCGCCGCCTTGGTTGGGATATCCACCACCATTTCCCATGAAAACCGGCTGATGTCCCATTCCGCTTTGACTGTTGTAATATTGTCCGTGATCCGCGCCTCTTGGAGGAATTACTCCGATATTGGACGTGGGATGGTAGCCGGGGTACGGCTGTTGAGGGTTGAATTGTTGAGGCTGCTGATGACCGCCGTAATTGTAATTATTCCCGGTACCATAATAGTTGCTTGATCCCGTATTGGGATAGCCGCCTAAAAACCCTTTAATTATTTTAATCTAGTCAACAATTTAATTACTAACCAGGATATTGCTGTCCCTGACCCGCTCCCTGATATCCCGACCCTACAGGATAAGCAGGAGCAGCCTTAACCGCTCCATTCTGCGAAGGAACGTTCCATCCAATCGGTTGTTGTGGCTGATTTCCAGTGGGAGTCGCATGTTGCTGATTCACATTGGTATTTTCCCGTTTGATTGCGGGTTCGGCAGCTGGAGCCGACGGTTTTGGTTTCGCAGGTGCGACAGGTACAGGCTTGACTGGAGCTGGCGCTGGAGCGGGAGCCGGTTGGTTCGAGTTGGACGGTTTCTTGCGGTTCCAGAACGTGGAGCCGGATGAGGAAGTGCCGCGGCTTCGACCACGCGACGAACCCGAACGTTTGCACTCCGCATTTGGTAAGTAGTAGCAACTTATTAGCGCTATCAGTAGAATTAGTTTTGGCAGCCGCATCGCGTTTTATTTATTGTTTTGGCTACGGTGTTTATTTGTCGTTTACATTAAGGAGTCAATGTAAAGATATTTATTTCGTTATTAAATTCGAGATAATCATTTGCATCCGGTCAGTGATCTTTATTTATTTATAATTCGATGTCAAAGTTTAAATTGATAGTAGTGTGACTATTATATTTGTTTGTTAGCAATTTTTCAATTTACGTCCTGCGAATATTCTAATTAGTAAATTTGTTCAATGGAATTTTATGTGGTTTCTTCCAGGTTCTTTTGTTGCCCAATTTATTGGGCGATTTAATAGTAATTTTTTAAATTACTGATCAACAATGTATTGTTGGTTGCATAAGTTAGTAATTTGAACTTACTGATATTTGTGTTTTGTTGGTTGCATAAATTGTACGTGCAAATTTTATTGGCATTCAAAGAATTCGCTTTCTTTTAAAGATTCAAATCGTTGCAATTAAAATACCTAACCTAACCTAACTGAGAAAAGAGTGTCTTGAATAAGATTGTAAATAAAGTCACACCCAAATACTAAAAGTTTTCAAATCGAAAAAGATTAATGATATCAAAATTTCTAATGTATCGTAATTATGTTTATGTTTATTTATCGGCAGGTTCGATCGAAATGCGAAAGTGCGCTTTTAAAAATTTCTTAATTTATCGATCGATGTAGTCGTTGATTTACCAAAAAACAAAGTCTAATAATAATTCCCGTAGGTCTAATTAATAAAATGCGACCGATTAATAATAAAAACATTATTTAGAAAGTAAAAGAGGTATTAAAAACTGATATACTATCGTGATGTAATTTTTATTTGATTCCAACGCGGTGATTAGAGAAAGTATATGAAATAACAACAACAATATAGATTGTTAGTGCTTTTCGTATAAGTGGTCAATTGATATTTCGCATTTTCCACAAAATATTCCAACAATTCGTTCGAAAAATATTCAAATTTGCTGCGCTATATCGAATGCATCTGGAACTAACCGTTAGATGTTTTATTTAGAAACTCTCATTGAAAGGTAAAAGTTTTTCGTGTCTGCCTGCCGAGTTTAGTTTAGTTTCTTTACTCTTCACTAATTAACAGCGTAAAGGTGAGTTTTGACTTTGAACTTTCTGCGTAAAAAGGCGAATATATTGATTATGAAAGTGAAAGTGTTGCATAATGTTCAATTGGGCTTTGTTTTTCTAAATTAATTAGGAAAATTAGCGGCCAGATAAATTGTTGTTGTTAAATTATAGAAAAAATGTACGTTGAACACTTTCTTGCATTTTTTCGCCTTTTATATCGCAGCGACATTTATTTTCACTCTTGCTTTAGAAAATCACTCTGTATAGAAATATTAGCGCCGATTATATAAAGTGCAGTAATTTATTATTTAATAAGAATTTTTTCGTTCGTTTATTATTATTTATTTAAATCCAAGTAGAGCGTAGTATTTTTGTTGTTCCATGATGTAATTCACTAATATGTGAAGATGCTTTTTATTCGGAAATTTCTGCTTCGTTGACGATTTTATTATTGCAAAAGCAAACGGACAAAAATTGCAAATTTGTAATTCGATAATTGCGCCTAAAGTAAAAGTGTTAGGATTAGCGTTACTTATGTAATTTAATTTGTAATTGAAGGTAACTAGCTATTTTGCTCAACATCGAACCGAAATTAATCCCCTTGTATTAATATTTTAGTTTAATGAAAGAGAAATTACTTTAAATTATAAATCTTTGAAAGTTCGCTAAGCTAGTAATCCTAAGTGGTATGTAAAACATTCCTCATAGTAAATGTTTTATTCGGTTGGAATAAATAAATTAAAATAGAAATTGCTATCAAAAATTAAGTCGTCTTTTCTGAAAGTGCTAAATTAATTTCGTCCTTAACAAAGAAATTAAAAAGATTATCGATAGAGAAATTCCAATTATTAAAACATATAATTATAAGCGAGAGAAAAAAAATGCTAGTTTAATGGCTGCTTTACGATGGACATTTAACGTTGTCCGTTAAATATACTATGATAATAAACAAATTAGAATGGCTTGTTTGTTACGTGATTGTTTAAAAAATCTAATAGATAAATATTTTGCTTTTTTAAATTTGAATAGCGACCGGTTGTTCTGCATTGGCAGTGAAACTTGAAGTTTTTGGATTGCGTAAAGCAAAATAAAAAAAGAAGAACGACGGCCTTGCTGGCCTACATTTCTTCTCATATTTACAATGTAATGTAATTTTGTTTCCTGGTCATTTACCATGAAGAGAGCTTAATTTTCGAAGCACTACTAACGATCCACTTTTTATTACATTAGCTTAATTTGTTCTTTCCTAAACAAAACATACAAAAATTCGATTGCATCATTATGTTGTTGTGTAATCAGAAATATTTGAAAAGAATTTTTTCGTTGATGGGTTTGTTTGAATTTGAAAGAGGAAAAAATGCAAGTGCATTTGAAAGTGAATTATTATTATCCAACATAAAGTGCATATGTTGGAACTTAATTTATTAATTAGCTATATGCTCAGATTTTCTCTCTATTTCCAATAGGTATTGCTAATTAATAGTTGGATGATGGATTTTTTGAAATTTTAATTTTAATTGGTAGAACTTGGATCAAGAAATCCATCACCTTCAATTAAATTGAATTAAAACATACATAAAGTTTAAACATAACAAATTATACTTCCGCAACACGCACATAATTACACAGACAGAACAACGAAGTGTATGCAGCTACATGCAAAAAAGAAAGCCCCATATATTTTTCCATTTCGAATGAATAATATTTCTAATGTTTTTTTTTTGAAAGCGATAATAATATAATTGTTATGAATTAGTTTTGTAAATAAAAAGAAAACTGCTATTTACAGAAAAATGCCAAGGAAGTGGCACATTAATCAAAAAAGCTTTCATTAGATTAGTACTAAATTTTCCAAAACCGGTTCAGGTCCAGCACAATAAGTGGATGGCGCCAATCCGATGATATAATTAATTTTATTTTGAATTTTTTCAACCATCCACCACCACTTCGTATGTTTGTATGAGACGGAGAAAGCCTTTTCTCTGAATTTCTTCCTTGCATAACTCCCATCAGCCAGCCAGTGTGTTTTTATCTTGTGTAACTTTGGCTGGCGTTTTCGAGAAAGGCTACCACCAAACAGATATGTGTTGGTGCTCTCTGGTATGTTTACTTAGTTACTTACAAGCAAGTGTTGGTGGCATATGCATCTAAAGAGTTACAAGTTTTTTCGAAAGTGTTTATTTTATTTGATTAAATGTACCTTTTAAAATAGTGCGCTCTTTACGTGTTTCTGCCGGACGCATACTTTTTTCAAAATAAGGTAAAAACGCGCTCTTTTGGGTTTTTAAATAATTTCTCAATTTATTTAGAGTTTCTCTAATGTATATTTTTTAAATAACTGTGCGGGTTATTTATTTTTTATGGTAATTGTTTAAAACTAGTCCATCAAACGCATAATTTTAAACAATAGTTGGACTTTCCTCTATCATTATTTTTATGAAAAATAGAAAAATTTAGATCGCAATAATTGATAAATTTTCTTTGTTGTATTTTATTTAAATGCAGGATGTTGCACATTTTAGCAAACACATTAAATGATGCAGTAGCTGATAAAAAAATTATAAACAAACGTGTACAGAAAATAAATATTTTTCATTTTAAAGGAATGTTTTAGATAATTTTATACTGCACTTAAAAATGTACAGTTAGATTTTCTAATACTTATTTTAAATAAGTAAAATTTATGGGAATGAACTAAATGACGCAAAACCGCATAAAAAGAAATGAAAACGCATCAATTAGATTATTTTGATGAATTATTCATCATTCCTTCTAATCTCCGAATTTATTTTTAGTTCTTTCGTACTAGTCGTGCAATAACAAAAACTTTGACCCCATAACAACTGTAATAATTAATCAAATCAATATACAGACACCTTGAGCTCAAACACCGAAAAAATTTCTCTATACTTAGATAGATTAAATTCTAGTTCGTCTATTATAAAATTATGCAAATTATTTGGAAATAATTTCACAGCTCCATCTAACCTTGACACTGATGCAAGCCTAGCTAAACTGTAATTACATTTTTCTAAAATTAATTTCGTTGCAGCCGCAACTAAAAGCGACATGCCCAGAATTAATTAAGCCTCTATAGAATTTATGCGTGCAATTCGCGTTATCGAAAAGATAATGGGTCTGCCTTATCTGCAAGTGTTCAATGCAGTTTTCATCGTATCGAGAATCGTGAATGCGGGCATTCTGGACCCATTCAGTTGGGCAAGATCCGACAAAATCGAAGTCAGCATTCCCTGGCTCCCATGTAAGAATTCCCACTTTTGCGCGGGATTTTTGTATTTATTTTGGACTGTTTTTCTAGTCGAAAATGAGTCGCGGTGCTACGACGAATTGGGCTGCCTCAACATCACAAGAAGTTGGTATCACTTGATCAATCGGCCGTTCAACATTTTCCCTTTGCCCCGTTCTGTGATAAACACCCGATTTATACTCTACACTCGTGCAAATCGTGTCGATGTAAGTGGCTCGATGTCCAAATTTGGACTATTTTCGATTTCTGTTTTGGTGTTTCAGGGTCAATTGATTCGAGCGAACAATCAATCAATTAACGCATCGAATTTCGATGTGGATAAGACGACCAAATTCATCATCCACGGTTTTATCGATACGCCACTCTCCAATTGGGTGAGTGATTAATTACCAAAGCAAACGACCCTGTATCCAATGAAAATTGGGGCAATTTTTCATGCCTTTCTTCTCGCGCAAGTGGCACAAACTTTCTTCCAAAGTGACTTGTCTCCTCTATTCTATTGCTAAGTGAAATTTGCAGGTGGGTGACATGCGAGATGAACTCCTAAAAGCCGCAGATGTCAATGTGATCGTCGTGGATTGGGCGGGTGGAAGTCTTCCACTTTACACCCAAGCCACCGCCAATACTCGACTGGTCGGCTTGGAATTGGCTTATCTCATCAATTACCTTGTGGTAGGTTTGATTTCTTATGTAATATTGGCATTTTGCAAAATAATTACCAAACCGTTACATAAGTATTTGATGCACGTTCATAATAAGTGTGTCAAACTAGATAATTATTTATGTTCCAGAAAAATTACGATTACAATGCAAGAGATGTGCATGTAATTGGGCATTCTTTGGGCGCGCACA
Source organism: Cryptophagus acutangulus (assembly GCA_963556235.1). Classification (NCBI taxonomy): domain Eukaryota; kingdom Metazoa; phylum Arthropoda; class Insecta; order Coleoptera; family Cryptophagidae; genus Cryptophagus; species Cryptophagus acutangulus. The sequence goes on along the minus strand of OY744562.1, from coordinate 870,545 downwards.
CCGCTGGGTATGCCGGCTCGTTGGTCACTGGATTGGGTAGGATCACGGGTTTGGATCCGGCTGAGCCGTTCTTCCAAGGGATGCCGTCGCATGTTCGCTTGGATCCAAGCGATGCTGAACTAGTGGACGTTATTCACACCGATGGGAAAGGAATCTTCTTCTTGGGGTATGGAATGTCGCAACCGTGCGGCCACTTGGACTTCTACCCCAATAACGGCAAAGAGCAACCAGGGTGCGATATCACGCAAACTCCTTTGGTGCCTTTAACGTTAATACGGTAAGTCCCTCAATTTAAACCCCCCAACAGTTCTGCAAAGTAGTTTTACAGAGATGGGTTGGAAGAAGCCTCAAGGGTGCTAGTGGCTTGCAATCACGTTCGAGCGATAAAACTCTTCATCGACAGTATAAACAGTCAATGCCCGTATGTCGCACATCAATGCTCCAGCTTCAATCAATTCATGTCGGGGAAATGCTTCAATTGCAAACCGGGATCCGAATGTGCCGTCATGGGATACCACGCGGATAACAGTTTAAAGTTGGATAATGAGCTGCAACCCGCTTCCAAAATTAAGCACAACGTTGGGAGCAAGTTTTTCTTGACGACCGGGCGCGAGTTTCCGTACTGCAGTAAATTTTACTTAACTAACAATATTTAAACTAGTCTTAACGGGATTATTCCAGATCGTATGTACCGGATTAGCGTGGAATTAGCGAAGCCCACCCTAGCGGAGACTTGGGTGCAGGGTTTTATAAAAGCCTCGCTCTACAGTCCTTCCGGGATTATTTACGTGGATTTAACAGCAGCTGGTGATACGAAATTGGAGCATGGATCGACTTATACGACCGTGGTTTCGCATCCTGTAGATCTGGGCGGTAGTATCCGGAAGATTGAGTTGAATTGGGAGTACGATATGAACGTCCTTGAACCCAGGACTTTGTGTCTCTTCTGGTGCAATGACCATTTGTATGTGAAGAGCGTCGTGGTGGATGAGATGGAGTTGCCTTCTAGAGGGTAAGTCGACTTTTGTTTATTTATTTTTTGTTTGTTTTATTTTGGTGGGAATTTTAGTAAAAGGGATGCGAAATTTTCGAGCCGTTTGTGTTCAAAGGGGAAGAAGAATTATGCGGATATAGCGAATCGGGGTAAAGGTATTTTTGTTGACGCTTGTAAAACGACTGAGAAGTTCGATAAAAGCTGACTTGAACGTTTTGATTTATTTTGATGTGATTTTTTTTGTATATATTTTGTTTTTAGTTTTATATTTATTTTAAGTACAAAATTGTTTTGTTTGTTAACTACTTAAGTAACACAGCATCCAATGAGTGGTGTAAGGAATTTTTTCGTTTAATTATTATAGAAAAACCCAGTTCTCTCTCTATTAGAATCCTACAAACAGTTTTGTTGTATTCCTATTCGATTCGTTATAACTTATTAATAATTGTGATATATTCTTATTGTTTTTTATATTTTGTTTAAACATTTGATAAATAAGGCAACATATATTTGTAATAATAGTTTTATTAATCATCAATATGAATCAACACTTTCCCAGTACATTTCTTCGCGTCTATAAATTCGATTGCTTCATTTACTTGTTTTAGACTAAACTTGGCACTAATGTGTGCACTAATAACACCTTCGTTGGCCATCTCTAACGTATCACTCACTACCGTTTTATAAGCGTTCCTATTTTGGCTGCGAAGCGCCTTTAGACTAACAATTGAGACGAACGAATGGGGCGGCGGGGCCGGGACGGTTTTGTAAAAATAGGGGGCGGCGTGCAGAATTTTCCCCCCAAGACCCACACTATAAGAAAAATAGTAAGAACCGAGATAAGGGTTCTAGGAAGCTAAAAATCGTCAAACTTACCTACTTCCAATACTTTCAAGCATATCTTCGCCCACTCCATCATAAACGACTGCAGCCCCCTTTTTATCAGTGGCCTCCAACACTTTTTTGGCCAGTTTAGGCCCGAAATGAATCGTTTCGAAAGCTCCCCGCGTTCGCACCAATTCGCCCCTCTCTTCAGTATCAACCACTCCGATTACCTTTGCGCTGTAAATGTTTGCAGCCACATCAACCGCAGCTAAGCCTAATCCAGCTGGACCAGTCGATATGACCACTGGCTCTTTTTCTTTCAATTGAGCTAGCTTAGAAAAGGCGTAGACTGCTGTTGAGTGGCCGTAAGCAATTACAGCGGCCTCTTTTCGCTCTAAATCGCCGGGTATCCTCCACACGTCGTCGATATCCAGCTGCATTATTAATTACTATATCCTTCTTTCAGTGTCGGGAAATTTACTTACAATACATTCCTCTGCAAAGCCCCCAAAGTGGTCCAAATTCAAACCGACCACCTTTTCCCCAACTTGCATCTGCGTTTTGTCCACATCCTTTCCGACTTCCAAAATTTCGCCGGCTAGTTCATAGCCCGGTACAAAATTGGAATCGGAGTGGCCCTCTTTGAATTTCCAGCAGTCTACCGAATTAACACTGCAATAGACGACTTGGACTCGTACTTGTTTCGGTTTTAGTTTGGATTGCTTGAGCTCGACGATTTCCAGTGGTTTTCCCGGTTCCTTTATGATGGCAGCTTTAAAAGTGCTAGACAATCGGGAGACGGGTTGGTTTTTGAGCAGTTGAAGACTCCTTTGGAAGATGGTATTCATTATTCAGGAATTTACTACAAAATTTTAGGTTAGGTAGAGTTTAGACATTGCTGACATTTGCAAAATGGTGCATTTGAACTACCAGATTAGTGCTACTCGAAACAGATGGCGCGGGTGTGTTTACAGCGCTCTGTAATTGTTGGTAACGAGTTACTGCTACCCGAAACAGATGGCGCAGGTGCGCTTGCAGAGCTCTGTAATTGTTGGTAATGAGTTACTTTTACTCGCAACTAGATGACGCAAATGTGTTTACAGCGCTCTGTAATTGTTGGTAACTATTTAGCGCTACTCGAAACAGATGGCGCAGTTGGCTTTACAGAGCTCTGTAATTGTTGATAACGAGTTAGTGTTACTCGAAAGTAGATGCCGCAGATGTGTTTACAGAGCTCTGTAATTTAGAAGCGCTGCCAGCTGGATGTTTTGAACCATTGCCAGCTCAAACTTTTAACGCTTCGAAGTAATGCAAGCGCAACGCTCTCTCAATTCTTTTTCTTTGTTTAGTATATTTCCGTGCCCTGTGAGAGTTAGACGTATTTACAATAACTTTGAATTTTCAGAATGAAATGGACATCGAAACGCAACATTCACCAAGCCTTTTAATGGTAAGCTTAACTGGCCATTTAAATAATTATCAATTTAATTCTTTTTTGTTATCAATTTTATTTTTGTAACATTTAGTGCAGCATGTTTCAATTTTCTAAATGGACTGGTAAATTTTTGGCATTTTTGGTTTATCTTAATTATTTTTTTAAAAAAAAACTAATCACACGATTGACCTGAAACTTGCTGAATCTCTTAATTACGAGGTGCTTAATGAACATGCCAATTTTCAAAGAAATCTAATTTTTGAAAAAATTCGAAAATTAACAGTCTTTGTTCATTTTTCGACCAAAAAATTGATTTTTTGCCAATCTTTACGAAATTTAGCAGGGTTATTAAGCATATCGAAATTAAGATATTCAGCAAGTTTTGGGTCAATCGTGTGATTAGTTTTTTTTTTTTTTAAATAATAATTAAGGTAAATTTTTGGCATTTTTGGTTTACTTTAATTATTTAAAAAAAAAAACTAATCGCACGATTGACCTGAAACTTGCTGAATCTCTTAATTACAAGATGCTTAATCAGCATGCCAATTTTCAAAGAAATCTAATTTTTGAAAAAATTTGAAAATTAACAAAGACTATAGTCTTTGTTCATTTTTCGACCAAAAAATAGATTTTACGCCGATCTTTACGAAATTTAGCAGGGTGATTAAGCATGTCGAAATTAAGATATTCAGCAAGTTTCAGGTCAATCGTGTGATTAGTTTTTAATTTAAAAAATAATTAAGACCAACTTTTAAGGTTTTTTTTTATTTTTCTTTATATTTCAAAAAGTATAATACTTACAGCAAAACCGATTGCATTTTTGAGTTTAGGACCATTTTAATTAGTTTTTTGGTTTGTTTCAGAAGTCATAGGAATTTTGCATCGGCAGCAATTGAACTACTTATAGAAAAGAAGACGAGAAGTAGAATGTGTTCGTGTTACGTGCTTATGCAACTCTTACGAGTATTAGGGCGACTCTTCAAAAAGTCGCGTTACAACTAATACCACCCGGTATAGTTAGCATGAAACGACAGGCCATTTTTCACTGATTTCAAAAATGTTTAACACTCTGTATAAAAATGTTTCTAAACCTTGTAATTAATTATTTAAGATATTTTTTAAATGTGTCAATATCTTTCGATCCAATCGGTATAATTGTATACATTTAGTATTAATAGATCGGCCTTTTTGCGCTGCTTCCAAAAAGAGGCAACACTTTATATAAAAGTACTCTTAAAGCTTGTAATTAATTATTTAAGATATTTTTTAAATGTGTCAATATCTTTTGTAACACTCTGTATAATTGTATAAATTTAGCATTAATATATTGGCTTTTTTGCGCTGCATCCAAAATGGGGCAACACTCTGTATAAATGTCTGTATATAGCTTGTAATTATTTATTTAAAAATATTTGTAAAAATGTGATTGTCATTGCGCATAGAACACCCTGTATAATTGTACTTTTAACTGCTGATTCATAAATAAAGAATTTTTACTGAATTTTCTGCGTCTTTGTTTTCTTTAAAACACTCTGTATAACTAAATAAACGTCTAAATTACACCAATTGAGTCTAATTTTCCCGCCAAAATCTCGTTCAGGCGTAAAAACTACGTGAAATATGTTTTTGAAACAAAGTAAACATTTTGGAGAAAATGTCCTCTTGACACACCCTGTATAAATAATAGAAGGGCTAAATCCATTCTCTCTGCATCGCCTGTATATTTTGTATCAGGAGCAAGTCGAATCTGCGCATGCGCGGCACCTCCTCGCCTTTCTGTAGTCCTGATAACAAATCCGAGATTTGCATCTTTTTTCCCGAAAAATTTAAACAAAAATCGAACAAATAAAAATTTTCGAGAAAATGTCCTCTTGATCCACCCCGTAGTTTTTGTCCTCTTGATACACCCTGTATAAGTATCAGGCGCATACCTCCTCGCCTTTCTGCTATCCTGATAGCCCATCCCAGATTTTCGTGATTTTCAGCGTTTTTCGTTGTTTTTCGAAGTTTCGAGCATCAAAAAGAACGAAAAACGCTGAAAATCACGAAAATCTGGGATGGGCTATCAGGATCGCAGAAAGGCGAGGAGGTATGCGCCTGATACTTATACAGGGTGTATCAAGAAGACAAAAACCACGGGGTGGATCAAGAGGACATTTTCTCGAAAATTTTTATTTGTTCGATTTTTGTTTAAATTTTTCGGGAAAAAAGATGCAAATCTCGGATTTTTTATCAGGACCACAGAAAGGCGAGGAGGTGCCGCGCATGCGCAGATTCGACTTGCTCCTGATACAAAATATACAGGCGATGCAGAGAGAAGAGATTTAGCCCTTCTATTATTTATACAGGGTGTGTCAAGAGGACATTTTCTCCAAATTTTTTATTTTGATTCAAAAACATATTTCACGTAGTTTTTACGCCTGATAGAGATTTTGGCGGGAAAATTAGACACAATTGGTGTAATTTAGACGTTTATACAGGGTGTATGAAAGAAAACAAAAACGCAGAAAATTCAGTAAAAATTCTTTATTCATGAATCAGCAATAAATTGTACATATATACAGGGTGTTCTATACGTAATGACAACCACATTTTTACAAATATCTTTAAATAATTAATTACAAGCTATATGCAGACATTTATACAGAGTGTTGCACCATTTTGGATGCAGCGCAAAAAAGCCAACATATTAATGCTAAATTTATACAATTATACAGAGTGTTACAAAAGATATTGACACATTTAAAAAATATCTTAAATAATTAATTACAAGGTTTAGGAACCTTTTTATACAGAGTGTTGCACATTTTTAAAATCAGTGCAAAATGGCCTGTCGTTTCATGCTAACTATACCGGGTGGTATAAGTTGTAAGGCGACTTTTTGAATGAAACTTATAAATAAATACGTAGCATCTGCGTAATAAGAGTTGCACAAGCACGTAACACGAACACATTTTATTTCGCGTTTTCTTTTCCATAAGTAGTTCAATTGCTGCCGATGCAAATTTCCTATGACTTCTGAAACAAACCAAAAAACTAATTAAAATGGTTTATTGAAAACTAATAATTAAGGTCAATTTTTAGCACTTTTTGGTTTACCTTAATTATTTTTTTACTTAAAAACGAATCAATCGATTGACCTGAAACTTGCTGAATCTCTTAATTTTTAGCTGCTTAATCACCATGCCAAATATCGTAAAGATCGGACAAAAATCGATTTTTTGGGCCAAAAATGAACAAAGACTATAGTCTTTGTTAATTTTCAAATTTTTTCAAAAATTAGATTTCTTTGAAAATTAGCATGCTGATTAAGCACCTCGTAATTAAGAAATTCAGCAAGTTTCAGGTCAATCGTTTGATTGGTTTTTTTTTAAAAAAATAATTAAGGTAAACCAAAAATTCCAAAAACTTACCTTAATTCTATTAAAAAAAAAGTAAACTAATCACACGATTGACCTGAAACTTGCTGAATATCTTAATTTTGATATGCTTAATCACCCTGCTAAATTTCGTAAAGATTGGCGAAAATTCTATTTTTTGGTCGAAAAATGAACAAAGACTATAGTCTTTGTTAATTTTCAAATTTTTTCAAAAATTAGATTTCTTTAAAAATTGGCATGCTGATTAAGCACCTCGTAATTAAGGGATTCAGCAAGTTTCAGGTCAATCGTGTGATTAGTTTTTTTTTTTTTAGATAATTAAGATAAACCAAAAATGCCAAAAATTTACCAGTCCATTTAGAAAATTGAAACATGCTGCACTAAATGGTACAAAAATAAAATTGATAACAAAAAAAATTAAATTGATAATTATTTAAATTGCCAGTTAAGCTTACCATTAAAAGTTTGGTGAATGTTGCGTTTCGATGTCCATTTCATTCTGAAAATTCAAACTTATTGTAAATACGTCTGACTCTCACCGGGCACGGAAATATACTAAACAAAGAAAAAGAATTGAGAGAGCGTTGCGCTTGCATTACTTCGAAGCGTTAAAAGTTTGAGCTGGCAATGGTTCAAAACATCCAGCTAGCAGCGCTACTAAATTACAGAGCTCTGTAAACACACCTGCGGCATCTACTTTTGAGTAACACTAACTCGTTAAATTACAGAGCTCTGTAAAGCTAGCTGCGCCATCTGTTTTGAGTAGCGCTAACTAGTTACCAACAATTACAGAGCGCTGTAAACACATGTGCGTCATCTACTTTCGAGTAACACTGACTCGTTATACCAACAATTACAGAACGCTGTAAACATACCTGCGCCATCTGCTTCGGGTAGCGATAACTCGTTACCAACAATTACAGAGCGCTGTAATCACACTTGCGCTACCTAGATTCTAGTACAAGTGAACTCGTTACCCCTAAAATTAGACAATTCTTAATACACATTTGTAAAGTACAAGTGCTAGTCCATATGAAAAGCAAAAATGCTTCTAAAAAACCATATCCTTTTATTAAAAGCTCAAAACGACGCACCCAGTGATAAATACACCGCGTTACTATGTGCCAATCATTTCGATGTTAAACAAGTGAAAACCCTAGACTTTGTTTTCGAGAATCTGGATAAGCTCCAAGAAAAGCTCGCAAACCCTCAAAACTACAGTGGAATTCTATTATCTAGTCCACGATGTGTTCAAGCAGTTCATCAAGCTCTCCAATATAATCCTTTAATGGATAATTGGAAAAGCAAAAACAACTATGCAGTCGGTGAGGCCACCTATCAATTAGCTTTGGATGATTTGCATATAAATTGCAAAGGAAAAGAAAGCGGAAATGCCGTGAACTTGTCTAGAATAATCATTGAAAGTATTAATAAAACCCTAACCATAGTTTAGTGCTAATCAAACATGTTTAGATAAGTCTGCATATGCAACCAGTAAAACACCATTTTTATTTCCACATGGAAATTTAAAAACTGGCACTTTAAATGAGGAATTAAGCAAGGAAAACTTAAGTATGGACCAAATACAAGTCTATCAGACGATAAATAATCCAAATATTGAGCAGGAGCTTAATACAGCCACTAATTGCTGGACGGAAGTCCCCGAATTTGTAGTCTTCTTTAGTCCTTCCGGTTATAGAAGTACCATAGAGCTAATTCGCCATTCACCGCATTTCGATGAGATGAAGGTACAATGAATAAAAAAAAAACCTAGATTTGTACAGATAATTAAATAATCACATATTCTTTAGTTTGTAGCAATTGGTCCAGTTACAGAACTGGCAATCATCGAAGACAACATTAAAGTTTACAATGTGGCCAAGAATCCGACACCCGAAGATGTGCTGGAGGCCATAAAAAGTCACTAGGTGTAAATGATAACAAAAGCCAACTCAAAAATTGAAACATTATACATCTATCCTTACTTACATACAAAATGAATAGTAAATCAAATGTGATAAACTTACTCTGCTCATAGTTATATCACAGTTGTTGTTTGTTTTACACAATCATAAAAACAGAACGTAATTTTTATGCGAGTAAAAATGTTTCTAAATATATAAAAAATATCTTGTTAACATTATTATTAAATAAAAATGGAGAAAAGATCGGTTCTTTGTACGTTTCCTGATTCCTACGTACATAAGGCACAATTATTTTAACTCTAACTACCCTCTTTCATTTCAAATTCAAAACAAAAGCAGATTTTTTTACAACAGTATAGTACAATTAGTTATTAATATAGTTTTTAACGTTGTGATTTTACAGCGCAATTAATTAATTAATCGCGCTGTAAAACTCACAACAAACTCACCTCGTAAATCTCTACTGCACCAAATTCTGTCTATAATGGAACAACTTCGCATAAAGCTGCTTACACGACTCTTTATCATCATGATCATCCGTCAAATAATAAACGCGCAACTTCTTCTCATTGTAACACTCCAAATAGCCCCATTTTTGGTACAGTTTAAAAGCATTCTTAATCGCATCGACCGAAACACTTTCCGCATAATCCACTCGATGGATCGAGTCCTGCGCCTCCAGCAACATCGTCATCTCGTCCAACACCTGCTTCACCAACTCGTTCTCCAACAGCTGCCCATCAATCAGTCGATCCATAGTGAACGCCGTGATTGCATAAGCTTCAATGAGCGGCATCACCAAGCCACGCAACGTTTTCAAATAGTCCTTCACGCTTGGCTCATCGTTCAAAAAGTAATACGTCTCACGATCCATGTCGGGATCCTCAAAGTCTTCGAATTGTCGGGCTATCCTTCGGGAGGGCTGGTTTTCTGTTGCTGCCACATCATTCTGCAATAATATTAATTTAGTTGACGTAAAATAAAGTTTGTAATACTTACAATTAAATTTCTAAAAATGCGCTTCCTAGTAATCATATCGTCTAGGCAATTATTGATTATTTGTTCTAAACTTTGGCATGGTTTGCACATAATGAACTCGTATTGCAATATATCACAAAGTCCTAAAATGCGGTCCATTAGACTAGTTGCCGATAAACCATTCTGGAAATCGGACGAGCAAATTGCAACAGCAACAATTGATTGCAATGCATAATGTGCCACCAGTGTGTTGCTATAATAGTTCAATTCAATTGCGTTTGGTAAAGCGGTGATTGGCTTGATTACGTCCTCCCCGTTGAGTTTCTCCTTTTGCACTAGGCCTGGTCCCAACATTTCAATCTAAAATAATTCGTCGATCAACCAATAATAATTAGCGCAAATTATTAATATACTAACCGCATAGTTGACGACATCAATGGAATCACCGGTGAATCCAATATCCTTGCGATCGTACTCCAACTCCGCTCTTAACTCATCGAAAGAGTCGACTAGTTGATCAATTGTAGCGCCACTTCTGTATTTACTTAACAATAAAAATGCGAGTGCATTGGTTGACATAATAGATGTCGACTGGGAACAATCTACAAAGCGACATAAATTATAAACGCCCTTTAAAATTAAATGTTTTTAGTACCGTAAATAATGTGCTTCGATATACTTTCAATAAGCGATTTGTGCTGGTCGGAAACCACATCAGTCCCGTACAAGCTGCTAGTCGAAGGATTCGACTTGAGCGGCTTCTTAATTAGACCGTTTTCAAGAGGCGTTTCAATCGAACCGATATTAAAAGTTTTAACCAATTCCTACATACATATTCAACAAAATAAAAACTCCCCCACTAAATAAAAGAGCGCACTCACCCTTAGCGAGAACGGCTGATTAAAATCAATCCTCATCATCCCATAGTTACTATTCAACACCTTCCAAATACCGCGTATGGCATTCGAAAAGGTTTCCATCTCTTTCGGCTGGCCCAATTGTTCCCTCACAAAATTCCCATCGACTAGTTTCTCATAATTCACACTAACCGGCACCAAAATAGCGTCCTCAATGGTACCGTCCATAAAGGTATCGACAATGACACTGAGTATGCCATATTTAGGCATGCATGGTTTACCCGTTCTAGTCCGACCACCTTCCAGGAAAAACTCCATATTATGTCCGGCGCGTAGACATTCATTCATGTAAGTGTGCAAGATCGCTTTGTAGACTTGATCTTTGCGTCCCATCACTGGATCGATGCGTCGCTTGATGAAGAAGGCGCCGAGGCCTCTTAACAGCGAACTACACAAAATACACCGTAATTAACTGTTTAAACAATAAGTATAAATAATTACCCGAAAAATGGAATCCGCAAGTTGTCGCCAGCTGCTACAAGTGGCGAAGGAACATTATTATTGAGCAAAATGAACGAGATTAAAATATAATCCAAATGTGATCGATGCAGGGGAAGAAAAATCATAGGAAGCTTCGACTTGGACGCCTTCTGCAACATTTCCACTTGACCTGGATGCACTACCACCGAAGTCATGAAGCAGGGGAGCAATTTGTACAAAACCCAAGAAGTAAACCTTAGCAGAAAATCGGACAAAGTCGATCGCATGTCATAGAGCAACTTCTTGGCCCGTTTCTGGTTGCTCTTGAGCAATTGAGCGTAAACCTCATCCTCCGTAGACTCAACATCCTGAAATTGTTGCCTTGCTGTGTCTTCGACAGCGCTTTTCAATCGCTCGTCTTTCAGCACAACTCCCGCCATTTGCGGATAGTTGAATTTCTCCAAATCGTACACTTGATAGAGATGCGAGAAGATGCGATGAATTAAGCCATTGCGGCTCGGTGGCAATTGGTAGTCGAGGATGTTTTTCAATGCCAATGTTTCGGTCGTTTTGGACACTAGCGACTCCTGTAAAAGCATCGCCGCCAAACAATTAGCAATAATCATCACATGTTTATGCAAAATTATGTATCAAATGAACTTTGGCTTGCATAAAGTTTGCGCTAAGTGAGGTTACTTGAAATTCTACTAAACTATAAATAAATGCACGTTTTCGTACTTTTAAACAGCACCGTCTCTTGAATAATTTCAAGGTGCGTATTTTGGGTAGCAAACTAAATTTCTTTTTAAATAAATAAATTCAACTTACTCTATTTGTTAATGTACAGTTATCACAACTAAGTCCCATGAACGGACGCCGTTTTGGAATTTGAACTTCGGGCGCATTTTCCTTAATATCAAATAATTGAGCGTCTTTGGCCTAAAAAACAAAAAACGCAATTAATCAGACAATCGAATTAATCGAATTAGAGTGCGTCTTCAAGTTATCTGAACAACCTTTGTACCACAAATCAAACGCTTTGTTAAGAAACTGCGTCCACAAAATCTGGTGTAGCACATTATTGTCTAGTAATTAATACTTGAAGTGAAAGTATCGAATTTAAATCGATAAATCGAAAACCTTTAAGATCAGTGTTGCCACCTGTATATTTAAGAAAATGCTCACCTTAACCTCAGCCTCCCGCGATAGGATTTTCTTGAATCTTTGGTCTTTTGGGAACCGCTTCAAATTGGCGATCGTCGTAATAGAGGCCGATTGAAGATTGGCTTCTCGTGGCGAAAAGCGATAGTATGTGTCAAACATGCGGTTTGTCACAACATCCACCATCTTGTTCACTCTGCAATACAAAAGACCAAAATGGCCGATTAGTAGAGGTTAAGTTAATGTCAAACTTTTGCGCTGCTCTTACACTTTCAAGAACAAAATCAAATAAGTGGCGAGCAGTACGAGGAATAATTGAAAGGACCCGTAGAGGGTGCCGTAAATAGAGTCGATTTTCGACATGATTATGAAAGCACTACATTAATATTTGCGGGTTTAATTGGATTAACAATCCGTGAATCTGTTACCGTGTTCGCGTAAGCACTGTACAAATTATTATTAATATCAACACACACAATTTTTTCGAAATAGTTTTTATCATTAATGAATTTCGATAAACAAATCCGAATCTCAACTTTAGGTTGATTGCACAACAGAGTATCATTGGCTCGAATTTATTATTAATAATTATTTTTCTTTAGCATTTAAATTCATAGCAACAAATCGATAAGAATAAACGATAATCAGCTATTGATTAAAATGTACCTACAACAAACGAATTTAAATACCCTGTTTTTTCCCGTCTAAATTTCAAGTGTACACTTATTAAAAATAAATTATAAAAGATAATGATGATTATTCATTAACCTAGCGAGTGATTTTTTAGAGGCCATGAGTTTTAGGCCAGTGTCTAAAACGTATAGCAACAAACAAGTCTATTTCGAAATAAAACGTGCAGCGAATTCAAAATTCCAAGTTCACTTCCCATTTTTTTCGCACCCGGTATAACTTAAACTTTAAACTGTCTATTGAACTTTGTGTGCTCCTTAATGATAACTCGACATTTGGGATGCGATAAATTTAATATTCATAAATAAATTAAATAATTATAGTCAGCAGATGAGGCGAAATTGCATTCCGTCTAGCGACAGGTACAGTTTTACTCGAAAAACGAGTGAGAAATGCATCCGCATCAAATAATAATGCAAAAAGCTGCTCGAATTTCCAAATGCTAGTCCAGCATTACGTTTTGTAATTCATTTTTTGTTAATAACTATCTAACTGTATTCTTTCTTATGGGTCAAAGACATCGATATCAAGCAAATGAAAGTTTATATAACATTAGTGATTCATAGTTTGGGCCAAACTAGGTTACTTAATTAAACTGACAAAATAAAAAAATAATTTATTATTAGACTAGATAATTTGCCGACTAGATTGTTTAATTCATGACAGAAAAGCGTCAAATAAAATTAACTTCCACGGCAAATTCCACCAAATAAAAATATGACATGTGTCAAAAAAAGTGACGTATTGAGGTTAGATATCTTGTCAAATAATTGAAATTCCACGGTGGAAAGCTTAGATAAACACGCACTTTACAGATGGCTCAAGAAAAATAAATAAAATGGTCTTTGTGCTACTATAAACAATAAATATCTACGTTTAGATATGAAATGCTACAAGATAACGTCTATATTTATAATAAAAAGAGCGTGATAGAGAGGATTCAAGGAAATCATTGCATCTTTCACTACTATCATCATCAAAAGTATTGATTTATGTTGCGTTGCGAAAACCTGACCCAAGCAAGCTTTTCCATCAATTATTTATTTATAACGAAATAGATCAAATGTCTTTCGCCATAAATATCAATACACAATACGATTACAAAACATTCCGTCTACTGGGCGTTCTTCCCTTAAATTGCGGGGCCACAATCGAGGAAATTGCACAAGCACACATTGCATTTGCAATATAAATAATAATAAAAATGTACTTTCACAATAGCAATCAGAATTCTAATTGAGTGAAATAGTATATCGAACCTGCTAAACCCTTCCGTGAAAAGCCCTGGAAAAGCCCAATAAAGGAATCCCACAAATATCACAAACTCCAAAATAGTCTCCATTGTCACATAGACAAAAACACTGCTTAACACCATCATTTTGTGCTCTTCAACTTTCGACTATTAAACCAAAACAACGACCATTATTAGATTCTCGCTTTTTATTTCTTCTTCCTCGATTAGTATCTTCGTTGGAATTAAAATTTTATCACTGGCGCGGCAGACGCACTACTAAGTGATCATTTTCACCAAAATCATTTTCGATTCAACAGAACTAGATCACTTCACTGGAAGCATCGAATTAAAAACCCCCGTCTTTTAATTTACCGGTCGGTACGTTTTGCTTTATTGTTGTGCTACTGGCAAACGGTCGAAGGCAAATGCACAAGAATACCCCGTCCGTGTGTACTCAAAACGAACGTACAGGACCGCGCCGGGCCCCTTCCACACAACGCCCTTTTCGCAACCCCTCACATCCCCCCCACATAAATCACAGCTGACATAATAACTGTCACAATAATCAACAATGCACCAATCACACGTCGCTCTTACAGAGTTGTACTTCGCAAAAAAATATTCAAAAAGTGCCAAAAATAAAATATTACGAGTACAACCCTGCCATAAAGCATAGATTGTGACGTCACATGGCGTGATGCCGGTGCAAGAGAGATGTTAAAAGGCCTGGTAAACGCAACAGACGAAAATAAAAGACTTTTTTGAAACGTAGATTGGAATGAATGGAGTTTCGTTCGTGGCAAATGCCCCCCTTTAATACGTTGTTCTCACTTAGGTCGTGGCCGTGCAATTTCAATTCGAAAATTGACCAACAAGGTCGTCAAATACTCAAATGAAATTCATTTAAACTAACCCACATCAACTCACAATGTGTGTGCTCAACGTTTTCAATTACTGTACAAATGGGTAGACAAAAGGAGATGCGGGAGCCAAATCCGACGAATTTCTATTTGGTATTATTAGCCTTTTCATCGCGACCGCGACGTTTGACATTTTCGATTGGCTTGTCAGTTTATACAATTAGCTTGGCATGAAATTGAATTATGTCAATCAGCTAACAGTTTAATTACATATTAATAGCAAATTATTGATTGAAATTGCTATGAAAATTGCAGCAGAAAAAAATGCCATGCAACAAAGAGGTTAAGTTGAACAAACTCACCAGAATTTCGTCTACACAAACAAGAACACGTTGCTTTCAATGCACTTACGTTCTTACACTTCGATGATGAATAATAACGGTTTATTTCCAATCATTTGTTACATTTCATTGGAACCAACAAAATTATTAACGATTTTTTTAAAACTGTAAACTAAAGCCGTGTCATTTGAACTACCCCTTAGTCAGCAGCATTCAGTCATCAAGTCTAGATTTATATTTATAAAGACACATTGTAAAATTCAAATAGAATTTGCCTAAGTAAACAAACAATATTTACATCGAGCTTCCAGTGCAAATTAATTAATATAAATTATTTAAACAAACGTAGGCAATCCAAAGAAGATTTGGTGATTTGTTGGTTGCCTAATTTGAATAAAGCATTTGAACTATGAACAGCTGTTTTGTCTTGACAATTTGACGTTGATAAATAAACAATGGCTGACAATTGGAACATTGAGGGTTCAGATGAAGAATATAAAGATCCCTGGGATCCACCAGCTGAAGAAGTGCATAAACTCTACAGCATGATGGACAGGGATGAAATTCCACAATTAAAATGGAAATGTTCCGGTTACCGATCGCCTTCTCCGGAGGTTACTGACGAACCAACCGAAGAAACCGACACAAAAGAGTAATATTCGCATTATAAATATTTTCTAGATGTAGGGCTAATTGAATAATATTTTAGAATTGAAGATAAATCGGATTTTGACTTCATGGACGAAATGGCGTCCCCGAAGTTAAAAATTCGCAACAAAGGCGAAGAAACTCTAAAAGGAAGTGCTAAGAAAAAAACTACTTCCTTGGACGGGGTTATTAATAATATGCGACGACATAATTTAATTCCGCAAGGGCCGAGCGGGGGGCAGAAAATGTGATATTTTAGATAGCTTAGTGCGCCATATTTTCCACCAAAGGCAAACTGATGGAAAATATGGTTTATTAAGACGAACTTATTTTATAAAACCTACTTTTTATACTAGACACTAATAAATGAATTTTAAAACAATTAATTTGAGCCTTTTTTACGTTTGAAATAGGGGAAAGTACCTGACAGTCAAACGCCCAGTAGCACCACCAACAAAAATAAAATAATTAAATTCTCTAGTAAGGGTTAATGCTCTCAATTAAAAAAAAAATCCCCAATTACGAACTTGATATACTCGTAATATAATTAAAAATAAATTTAAGCTTAACATACCAACTTAATACTTCAGTAGTCGCCTTAATAATTACCGCTGAGGTGCTGGTTTGGGCTTGGGCATCTTCCCCAACAATCCCTGAATTTCCTTGCGCTCATCATACGTCTTCCACAGCTCGAACAAATTAATAATATACCTAGCGATCTCTTGAATCTTCTCTATATCCACATTCAGCTCGGCAAACCACGCTTTGTGATCTTTCTGCAGAATTACACAGGCGATTTGCAAGCAGCCGATGGCTATCTGATACGGCGGATACAAAAGCGACACGTCTGTTCGAAGCGAATCGTTCACAATGCGCCAAGAGAGCGTCAGCAGTTGCTCTTCATTGCCGATGTCTTGAACTAGTTGCAATAGCGGGCGGTATGGTTGGTACACTATTAAACAGCAGTCGAGATTCTCTAACAGATAAAATTCGCATTCGAGAATGTGGTTGGTGCGGTAAGGAAATTCTTGATTGTACGCGCAGCCAAACTTCGTCTTAACTGCCGAAGTAAATAGAATAAATATTCGAGTTTGTATTATTAGCGATTAAACTACTCACTGACGGTTTGGCAAGTTGTGACCAGTCTTGTATTGGAAATAACTCCGAATTCCTCGACTTTCGAGGCGAGAAAAATGCACGTTGGTGCTAATAACAAAGGATCTATACATTTCAGTGAATTCCTAGCATAAAATCGCTTAAAATAAACAGTCGCAGTTGCTATCACTTGCTGCCTGAGTTTCAATTGTTCTCCTAATGATTGTATCACTGCAACAGCCGCCATTAAGAAACTTGCAAATAAATCGCCGCAATTCTCTTACCACTTGCAAAAAATATAAATATCTTCTGATACTCTTCATCAGTTAGAATCGCCAAATCATGTTGTCGCTCCCTGATCAAGTCTTGTTTGTCCAACAGCCACTGTTGACTGAAACGAATACACATCAATTAAATTAAACCAAACATTGATTAATTACTATTATTACTGGTGAGAGCTCTGCCAAAAATTCCCTGCCATTTCCCTGCCGCTAATTCTACTAATAATTGTGTTTGATAAACACCGGGCTAACAAATCATCATTGTGATATTTGAACTACTGCGCCCAATCAAATTGTCAAATCAATTAACCTACAAACGTTAATCCGCTAATTGTATTACTGGTTGCCTACTAACTTGCTGCAATGTGACAGTGACGTTTACACACAAAACGGTTGACGTGTCGCGGTCGTGGCACTTGCGGTAGTTTACTTTTTAGTTTAGAAAGGCAGGCCAGCTCGTTGGCACAAGTAGTAATAAGGTGACGGGGTAGCAAAACATACGCTACAAAATAACAAAAGTGCAACTAGAACAAAACTAAACGAAGCAAAATGGTGAAACCAGTTCGAAAATCAACAAACAAGAATCCGCCGATTTTAAGTCACGAATTCATCATTCAAAATCATGCCGATATTATTTCCTGTGTCGCTATGGTGTTTGTGGTCGGCCTTATGGTCCAAGTAAGTCAAATAATAAATCTAATAATTATATTAAATAATCTAACCTTAAAATCCAGGCGACTTCGCCATTAGCGTCAATTTTCATCACCCTCCAACATAACGTAACCGAAGCTGGGGAACTACCGCTCTACAGTCCAGGCGTTCGCGATTGGGCTTCAGTCTTCTTCTACAGTTTAATCTGCATCGTAATCCATGCCATTATCCAGGAATACGTGTTCGATGTAAGTGCACGCCAACTCCGCCATATGGCACCAAATAATTCCTATAAATAAACCTCTTGCAGAAAATCTCGAAGAAGCTGCACTTATCCAAATCGAAACTTGCGGTGTTCTCCACCAGTGGCCAGTTGATTGTCTTCTACTTAATATCGGCAGTTTGGGGAGGCGATGTGGCGATCAAAGAACATTTTATTCCCGACATTGCACGCTTGTGGTCCGATTATCCAGCAGCTATGCCGTTTTTGTTGAAGCTTTATATCATTATTCAATTAGCTTACAGTCTTCATGAATTGCCTGAGTTGTATTTCCAGCGAGTTAAACGCGAGGAGTATTCAGAGAAAGCCGTCCAAAGTATCGTTACGCTTGTATTAGTTGCGATTCCGTATTTCTTGAAGTGAGTTTTATTTTAGAAAATATAGTTCGAATTTAATATAACTTGTATTTCAGCTTTAATCGTCTTCTTGTGTGCCTGTTGGTTTTGCATCACGTATCCGAATTGTTCCATCATTCCGCTCAGCTTGTACAAGCCATAGATAAGGATGAGAAATTCGCTAAATGTAATTTAACTGCTTTATAATTACCTGGAAATATTTTAATTATTTTGTTCCAGTGACCAGATTAGTATCAATTATTCTGCAAATTCTGGCGCGTCTAGGCAGCACAGTCTTGGCAGTACTGACCCTTTGGTACGGCCTGGCTTTGGGCGAACAAAAAGAGCTTGATATTCAAGCTGGGTATTACAATACGTTGCCTGTGCGCCTCGCAGTGCTTGCCGGCATTCTTTTGCTGCAGCTCTATTTGACGTTCAACATTATCAGCAAACAAATTGCAATTTCGCGTGAAGGTAAAGCTACCATTCCAGTACCAAAAGCGAAACCCCAAAAGAAGGAGAAATCCAAGTCGAAAAGTAAGAAATCCGAAGAGTCCGATTTACCTGAAGTCGATCAAAACACGAACAAGACGTTGAAGAAACAAAAGGTAAAATAATCTAATTTTAGACACAAATCAGCATCATTCTAGTTAGAATCATTGTCTCTTCATTAAATCCATTGGTTAATTCTATTTTAACTTGACTATACAAATTATCGAACAAAATTGTTTTCGATTTTGTTATTATGTTACTTTTTATAAGAGCGAAATAAATGTCTTAAGTTATTTCGGTGCAGTTTTTATAGCGTCAAATAAATCAACCAACGAACTCATAACAAAATTTATTATAAATAGCTAACTCATCTCTAAAGCATTCTTCTTAATTCTACAGTAATCGGCTTTCGGATGTTTGCGCTTCACGCCCGTCTCACTATTTCCCGCCAAATATCGCACAAGTAACTGCTGGATATCCTCGGTCAATTGTTCGGAATATCCCAATTCAAACAAGTTCTTAAACATAACGAAACGATCTTGCTCCAGCATTTTCCCAACTAAAGCGAACGCAATGCACTCAACCCTTAATAAATTCGTGCCCGACTCAATCGACCACCGATAAATCGCAGGCACAGTCACCGCACTGATGCGATATTTCTCCACACTGTTAGTTAACGAAATGCTAAGATCCATCATAAGAAAACGGTCACTCAAACTGATAACATCCAACAAAGTATCCAAATCCAACTCAACATCAACCAGTTCATTCTTCTCAACGCGCTTTAATAAATGCAACAAACATTTAAAGGACTTCAGCTGCACATTTTGCAGCCCAATCACATCTTCTGTAGATTCTTTGAAACTTCCATGCATCAATCGACTGAAAAACTCGGACTTTTCGCACAAAAAATCGCGTTTTGCGTTCAAAATCGAAGCATCATCCAATTTAAATGAAATAGTATCAAATAATTTATCGGGCTCTTTGTAACGATCTGCTACAATTTTACGCGATATAGTTTCGGGCGATGATTCGTTGCTGAAATATCCTTTGGGATCGGAAATTTCTAATTGTCGGGAAGCCATTGCACATAAGCCCATAATGCTGCGCGTCCGCAAATGTGAGTCTTCGCGCAGCAGTTTCATCAAAACCTCTATTCCGCCACAATTTAGCATCAATTTGCTTAGAATATGCTTATTCCTAATTGAAAAAATTAATTTCATAAAGTATATAGCGTAATTTAAACCTTTAAAGCGCGAATTTCCACAATATTTTAAAAAAAGTGTATAACTGGTTGCCTACCTGACAATATAGGGAATGACTAAGACGAGTTGCTGCCTCAATTCGCCACTGCCTCTAAGCAGAATATGCGCAATGTCGCCTTTCCCCACTCCAGATTCAGCCAAATGGCACAACTTACTCAAAATAACATCAGCAATGTCGAGAAATCCTCGGCATTGAACGCACCAACTGTTGTGCGAAATATCGGTCAGTTTGTAGACGTCCTGTACGAAATTGGTTTGCATCAGTGGTAACAAATATACATGCGACCTGTAATTAAATTAATTAGCTACTTAATTAAGAAATAATAAAGTCTTACTCGAGTATTCGGCAAATTATGCTAATAGTATCAAAGGTCGGCGTATAAGTCCAATGAAATTTGCCTGAAAATTTCAAGAGTAATATGAGCAGTTTGGGCGATCCTAACTCTAGAACGGGCGGCTTAATTTTAATCAAGATTTTTATCAGTCTTAATATCTCGGCTAGAAGGTTAATTTTCAAAATTAACGAGATTTCCTTCACGATAATCGGTTCTTTATTGCTGCTATTGTCCTCGATATCTGACGGCCGATCGACTTCTATTGAAGTCGGCTCGGTTACGTCTTCTAGATGCAAGGGGAACTCGGTGTTGTCAGATTCGCTGCACACTGGCGAGTAGTCGTCAGAATCTGATACGTCTAAGTAGGAAATTAAAACAATTAATTGATTAAAAACTAGTTAAGATTTAGTACCGTAGCTTAAAGGTCTGGGACTAGTACTGGGCGATGACCATGGCAAGTCAGATTCGTTACTAGAACAAGGACTAGGGCAGCATCCCTCGACTTTCTTATAGTTTAAGAAGTCGACTTCGTCGTCACTGGTCGAAGGCAAAAATTCTGGGTATTTTAATTTCTGCGGAATATTCACAATATAATTTATAATTGACAAAATAATTAATTTAGCTTACTGATTGTTCTATTCCGGTCTGACTATAATTAAACGAGAGAGAAGTGCCGGTTTGGTATTTAGCCTTATTCTGATTCTTTTTGTGCTTAGTTTGTAAAGTGGTAGACGAACCAACTAGCCAACTTAACTTATCAATTAATATATTAATAATATTGTTATCGATTTGTTCCAGCATTAATCGATCATCGTAGCGGCATTTATTTAAAGTGGCTATCAGCAAAATGCAACATTCGAACTATAGACAAAAAAATAAACAAAAAATCCTAACAAATAATAATGCTAAGAGATTCTTACCACACTGTTGGTGGGTTGCTGAAACTCATCTAAAACTTTAATGAGTAATGGAAGACATTTACCGCAGCGTTCGCTGTTTCGATTGGCAGGATGGTCGAGTAAATAGCACAAACATTGCAGATATTCAAAGCCTTGATCATTGAATTCTATAAAAATAATTTTAAAAATAGTATTGCTGGTTGCCTACATTTTCTAGAAATTACCTTTCATAATGGAATGCTTGTCTAGCACCTCGATAAATCTATCACAGATTTCAACTATTGGCAATTCGGATTTCAACTGACTGATCCGAAGAAAATTCATTACGATTTTTACAATGCGCTTCGGTGCTACGACTAGCACGTTGCTCAAATGAATCAAAGAATCGCCTCTTTCAGTATTCCGCATCTAATTAAACTATAATTAATTACTTACTCTAATTGAATTCAAAAAACGAACCTCCAGAATCGAATGATAAAACTTAAATCGCGAATATTCCTGCAGCAAGCGAATAATCGTGTTCAAAATCGCCTCGTTTTGTTTATCATTCCGCTGCCACTCCAAACTATACTTGATAAATAAAGCCCCAACTGCCTTAAGTACCCCTAAAGTTTGAACCAGCGCAATAAGAGTTTGCGAATTTAAAAAATTCCTCAAACAACGTATTGCCATGGTAATGGTCGCCGCGGAAATTTTCTCACCGTCAGGCGAGTCCTCCTTGGACACCTTCCGAACCAACTCGACAATGTGTGTGACAATCTGCGGTTTCTTCTCGATGATAATGCTCGACCATTGAACACGATGCTGGCAAATATTGCCCAGGATGCGAAACACTCTTCCATTTATGCCGTCCTCTTTTCCACTGCGTTTCAGCAGTTGATTCAAGGCAGATAAAATATTATGTTGTGTCACCTTAATTAAGAAAATTAATTAATTTGAATTAAAACAAAGTGTGGTTATCTTACAGCTTCTCTGGTACATTCCTTGTCCATAAACGAATTGCCCAGGATACTCAAAGCATAGTCGACTAGATGTCTGTGAGTAGATTGCAAAATTCCGACAATTACTTTCAAACATCCATGGAGACGGAGCTTTGTTATATTTTCTTTATTTTTTGGCCAATGCACTTCATCGCGAATTTCACAAAGCAACTTTAACAGTGTGGAATTATCTGGCTTTGCATGGATTTGTGTCAAAGCGTTTGCAAAACGATCAGACATATCGTTCAAATCCAATTAATACTATTTTACAGTATTTATTTACATTTATTACAGCATTAACTGACAGCTGTCAAAAATTTTACACTTTTATGCGATGTATTGCTGGTTGCCTACACATCATTGTTGATATTTATATTATTGTTAATTATTTAAATAAACGTGTATAATTAGTATAAATATGTAAATTAATGAGGCAATATTGTTTAAATTAATTTTGTTTGTTATTTGTAATGAAGATATATAATTTCTGGATATAAAATCCACAAGTATGGGATTCAGGCGGCCATTAAAATTTTTGAATTTACATTGGACGCCATTTTTTAATAATTAGGCCCTAAAAAATTCAAAATTGCGTTCAGGAAGTAGTTTTTTAGTTTCCTGTTTTTAAATTAAGTGAATATTTTGATTAAATTTGTCAACTAGACAAGGATGCGTCCTTATAGAAAGTTCATTGCCATTATATTTAATTAAAAATAAATAAATAATCAATAATTTAGTGTAAAATTTGAATAGTGCGAAAAAAAAACTGACCTTAAATTGGTTTATTTATTTATTTTATTGTGATTTCACTCAAAAAAGGAATAGGAATTAAAATCCTTGAGTTAGATTTTACACATCAAGGAACCTAATTAGAAATTAAAATAGTTATTATAATATAATTGTACTCAACTAATTATGCTGCTAATTAAACCATGTTGCATTATTGATAATTATTATTGTAATATTTAAAAAACGAAATATTTAATAAAAATTCGAAAATTTGCGCGAGATATTTATAAACTATCTACAGAGTGGTCCAGAAAATCTGTCCATTAAATAAGTAGTTCTAATTGTTACCACTGTGAAAAATCAACCCCTAGCGCTACTTCCTGTATTACTTGTAGACGAAAATGGTAGATGGCATTAATGATCCTAAACTCAAATATTCAAAATAATTTAAATAATTACTATTTTTGCAATCAAAAGCCACACTGTAGCAATAAATTGCATTTCCTGTGGCGGCATTATCCAACTACCTATACAAGGTTAAACACCTGTGATAAATATAATTATTACAATAAAATATGCCGCAACTTAATTTTTTCACAGTACTACATAAATTTCCATCGAAAATTATAATCTTTTAACATAGTGGACGGGAAAATCCCAATCAATGACCAACCACACAAAAAGCAACAAAGCCAGCAAGTAGAACAGACCTGACGTCACAGGAAAAATCCATCGCGCATAAACCACAATTCGTCCAATTATAATCTCAAAAATAACCCCTTAAATTAAATACGAAATCCATGGTCATAAATTCCGTTGAGAAAGTACCACAATAGGCAAGGTTTACACGTGACCCTATCGGTAATACTATAATACCACCAACAGCAACTTGCTCTTAATCATTTGTGATTTAGTCGTGGTGATTGTTGCTCACGAGAAATCATAAAGCCCCAAAAATGCCTGCCATGGGCCTAGAAGACAAGTTCACGTCCTACGTCGACGAACCGGCGACCTACAGCGATGCTGTCGCTTCCTCATCCTCCGACGACGAAGGTACCACTGCCAAGAATCCCAGTTTTACCGGCAATAAATTACCAAACAGCAAACCAAAAACGGTCGCCAATTTCGAAAGTGCGCCCAATAAGCAGCAACACGAAGAGTTCATCAAAAATTGCGTGGACATCCTGCTAAAGGACGCAATCTTCGATGGTACCAATAAGAAGAACAAAGTCCTCGAGTACCGCAATCCGGAAGATCTACAAAAGCTCTTCGCCTTCGATGTGAAAAAGGCGCCATCCAGCCACGAAGACTTATACAAATTGATCAAACAGACGATTCAATATTCGGTGAAAACCGGACATCCGTATTTTGTCAACCAGCTATTTTCGTCATTGGATCCGTATGGATTAGTCGGCCAATGGTTAACCGACGCGCTTAATCCTAGTGTCTACACGTACGAAGTGTCGCCGGTTTTTACGCTAATGGAAGAGATTGTACTGAAAGAGATGCGAACGATTGTTGGATTTAAAAGTGGTGATGGTATTTTCTGTCCTGGTGGCTCCATGGCTAATGGATATGCCATTAGTTGTGCCCGGTTCAAATTCA
Organism: Cryptophagus acutangulus; assembly: GCA_963556235.1. Classification (NCBI taxonomy): domain Eukaryota; kingdom Metazoa; phylum Arthropoda; class Insecta; order Coleoptera; family Cryptophagidae; genus Cryptophagus; species Cryptophagus acutangulus. The sequence continues at coordinate 845,790 of OY744562.1, read as the reverse complement.
TGCCTGAAATTAAGGTCAGTAATTATGCTCCCTGTCATTAAATTAATGGTAGTCATCATTATTGGGCAATTAGATACTTAGGAATAATTACAATAATTGGAGATATAGGAAACAAAGTATAGACGTTTTTGAAAATGTGGCACTTTATATATATAAACCAAAAGGTCTAATAAATTTAGATTATAAATCTTCTTTTAATAAGGGAAAGAATTTTAAATTTGCCGCGCCAAATACCAAGCTTTTAATTGCGTAACTATGGTAACGCACGTAGTTACGGGGCGGTTAACCAATTACAAGCTTGAAATTTAGCGCGGCAAATTTAAAATGCTAAAAATAATTTATTTTCTACATTTATAAATACTTTTTGCAGAACAAAGGCCTGCACGGTTTACCCCGCTTGGTGCTCTTCACTTCCGAAGACGCGCATTACTCCATCAAAAAAATGGCATCATTTTTGGGAATAGGATCGGACAACGTCTACCTGATCCGTACGGATCCAATTGGTCGCATGGACCCCAATCATCTAATCTCCGAAATTGAGCGCTCTCTTAGTGAAGATGCTAGACCGTTCATGGTGAGTGCCACTGCTGGCACCACCGTCATAGGCGCTTTCGACCCCCTGGAGCAACTAGCCGATATTTGCGAGAAATACAATTTGTGGTTGCATGTGGATGCAGCATGGGGCGGTGGAGCGATGGTGTCTAAGAAACATCGCGGTCTGCTCAAAGGAGTGCAACGGTAATTAATTGTTTATAATAAAAGCCTTGAATTTGTTAATTATTTCATATCGCGCTTAAATTAATTCAACCTTCGCGCTAAACTATTTCTTCTTATTAAAATATAATTACAATGTAGTCGAGGTTTTGATTAATAATTTTCACTATTCAGGGCCGATTCTGTTACGTGGAACCCGCACAAACTTTTAACTGCTCCGCAACAGTGCTCCACATTGCTGTTACGTCACGATGGGATCCTATCGGCCGCGCATTCGGCCAATGCGGCCTATTTGTTCCAAAAGGACAAATTTTACGATACCAAATACGATACAGGTAAATAATTGTAATTTTAAATTTGCCGCGTCAAATCCCAAGCATTAATGGCGTAACCCTGGATCCGGACCGACTTGTCGGGAGGATTAACCAATCACAGGCTTGGGATTTGACGCGGCAAATTTAAAACGTTCATCCTAATTAGAAAATAAATATTTAAATTTAAATTAAATGATTTCTAGGTGATAAGCACGTGCAATGCGGCCGTCGAGCAGACGTGCTAAAATTCTGGTTCATGTGGAAGGCAAAAGGCACTAATGGTTTCGAACAACATATCGACAAAGTGTTTGCAAATGCCGAATTTTTCACCGAATCGATACGAAACCGGGCTGGTTTCGAATTGGTAATTGCCGAACCCGAATGCACCAACATTTGCTTCTGGTATATACCACCGAGTTTGCGGCATTGTAAAAACGAGCCCGATTACAACGACCGATTGAATCGTATCGCCCCCAAAATCAAAGAGCGAATGATGAAGGATGGTTCGATGATGGTCACTTATCAGCAACAACGTAATCTGCCCAATTTTTTCCGAATCGTGTTCCAAAGTTCCGGACTAGATGCGGCTGATATGACGCATTTGATTGGCGAATTTGAACGATTAGGTTGTGATTTATAAATGGTATTGACTCGTTTTTAATTTATTATTGTACGTTTTAGCTTGTAGATAGAGTATTTATTTTTAGATTAAAAAATCATTGCACAATTTGTATTTCATTTCCAGCGGTTTAAATTTGCCGCGTGGAATCCCAAGCGCCTAATTGGTTAACTGCCGATTTGCCGGACGCGTTAACCAATCACAAGTTGTCGCGGCAGATTTAAATTATAGAAATAATTTGAGTGTACATAAAATTTGAAATTGATTACGAAAATCAAAATAAAACAAACATTAATTATACGAGATGGAATAAAGCCGCTCATCAATCTTAATAAAAGCGATAAAATAAAATGCATCTGCTTGAAACAGTTTCCGGCAAACATACAAAGTGGATGCAAAACTAAAAAAGCCAGGTGATTATTACAGACATTGTACTTTGATATTCCAAATTGAAATGGAATTGTAAATTCAAGCCGTTCCCGAAACTAGGAATATTTTAAAAAACACTCTCTATGGTGTAAAAGGAAAAAAAAAAGAGGAAACGCGTTTTCATTCGTATCGCAAGAGATGAGAGCAGGAGTAGAGCAGGAGTTTTTCAAGTGTACACTTGTAAATGGGACGACGCCGCCCCCCTGGAGCAAAGGGCGCAAGTCCACAGCATCCCGCCGCTCTTACACTAGTGTGACAATGGCATCGGTCTGGTTCGGGTGTATATGACGGGAACAACCGCCACCGCTACTGCTGCCTCCTGGAGCACAATGCCCATCAACCACCAACAATCACTGCTGATGGAGGGGTGATGGTGATCACTTAAAGCTCCCCAATCAAAACTATTATCAAACAGTGCGCATATTAATTCAGTTAATAATATCTCTCTCTCAAAAACATGTTTTGATTTTGTGCTTCTCATTTTCTCTGACTCTGAGTCCATCAACTAAATCATGTTAGTGCTGATTTGGATAATTGGAGCTTTTACAGGTAGGCGCTCACATTCAAACAAATAATTACGTACAGTGCTTGCAAAAATATCTGGTACCTTTTATGCAACCCACAATACATTTGTATAGTTTCAAAAGTATTTGGTGCACTTAACAATAGATTTTGAAGTTTAAATAGTGAAAAACTTTTCGAAGGAACATTCAATTTTCCGCATTGAATAAGAAAAGTTTATCCTTAACAAAATAATGTCACACACGACATCATCATCTTATGTAACAGTTAAGTTAGTTCATTTCAATTTGGAGTTGTGTGAACGTGCACGGATTACACGAGATTAAAGCCAAACTAAAACTTTGTCATCCATGTCAAAATGACCACGAAAAAAATTTATTATCTTTGATACTGGGTTGGTTTTATGTTAGTCTTTGTGCTTTTAGCTTTTGCGACCACCACTGATCCTGCATAATAGATATCGGTGGTGTTCTACGTGCTGAATCTATTATTTGGGAAATTCATGTCCTGCAAAAATATCCGTTTCTTGTGGGAAAATAAAGCAATTAAATGGAGAAAGGGTAATAAATCAGATTAAATATTGAGATTGAGCTTTTTGCTTCGGAGGAATATATTTGAAAAATCGCCAATATTAGTGATTTATCACTATTTCATAACTAGGAGCGTTTTAAATTTGCCGCCGCGTCCAATCCCAGAGTTGCTATTGGTTAACCAGTCCGGCAACCAATTAGAAGTCCGGGATTTGACGCGGCAAATTTAAAACGTTCCTTTTATTAAAATGCTGCATTTCAGTTTGCGCCACACCACTCAAACTATTAGCGCAAAAATGTATGTTAAACTCAAATATGCACAGCCCAAATACCTTAATAAAACGCGAACCTTTTTAGTTGTACAATTAAAATTCCACTTGTAATACGAATGGCATTGTAGAAAATGTTGCGCAAAAAGAATTCGCGTTTGCAATTAAAATTCTCCTATTACAAATTGCAAAACCAACAAATAGTCGCGTATTATGGATTACGAACGGTTTTAATCTATGCTAAAAATCAATCTTGCAGAAAAAAGGATCCGATGAAATATTACAACAGGACGGGATTGAAAAATCGCTAGTTTTATGCGAAAAATATGCATATGAGCAGCATATTCTCCCTTGTTTAATTTACTGCCAGACTAATAATAAAAATAGTGTTCGCTGCAGGAACACCTTGTACTTGCAGTAGTACATTGCGAAAGCGTGGAAACGATTCCTTTTGTTTGCCACCATCCATAATATCCAGATTTTCCAGGAGCAACTATTTTGCAACCCTCCTATAGTCTGTCGGCCATTATTACTCTAAAGTGCTGTTAGATTTATCGACCTGTGGATTCTTTACTTTAAAAGCAACACCAGTAATGATGATGCATCATCACAATATTTTTATATGTGGACAGAACTCTCTCCTGCTCTCGGCGGATAACGAAAAACTGGCACAAAATAAACGAGCCGACTCATATCCAATTGTTGACTTGTCAATCATTGTCAAATCATCCGATAATTGGATTGTCTTCGCTTGTCAAAGCAATACTCATCTGACTTCAAAAAATAATCGGGTATATGAAAAAGTAGATGCCCGCAATGTGACCGCTCGCTGCGCGTAAGCCTAGAACTTTTTATTTGGGCGCATAATAATTCATCATGAAGTAAGTGTATTAAAAAAAGCTTGTGAAAAATGTATGAAACCATTTTTTGGCAGTTTAGGCAAAAATTATTAATGCAAATTTGAATAATAAATTACAGCAACATTAATTGAAAGACACTTTCTACGCTCGTTAGTCGTTTGATGTTTTTTTAATCAGTGCTGCTTTGTACTTTAGCGCTTTCATTGTCGAAAATTCCACTGAAAGAATATTCAGCCGGCCATATAAATATTATATTTAAATAATAATACAAAAGAGTGTCATACGAATATTCTTTTTGTAAGTACATCACATGTAGAGACGCTCGAGGGAATGATGCTTGTCTCTAATGTATATAAAGTGACATTTTTCCACGTTTTTGCAAAAAATGCCGAGAGCAATAAAAGATTTTCAATTTAATAAATGCCACTCACTTTGCCACCAAAGAAATTGTTGCAATGCCTGTAATTTGGAAGTTTTGCAGTTGCCGGAAAACTTTTGGCAGACTGAATTATTTCTATTCGAAATTAAAAATCCAATTAGAAACGTGTGTTTTCCAGTTGAGAATGTGGCAAATTTGGCACGTAAAGAAGACAAAGAGGCGGCGGTATAATAAAGAGGGTCTGGAACTAAATACTGAAACCAAGGCGCAATAATAATCCGGAATTAATTGAGCGCGAGTGTTAGATTTTCAGACCTAAACTGGAAATTATTACAAACAGCAAACAGCATTTTATTCGTATAATAATATATAATATTGCTTCGCAGTTTTTCCTATACTATCTAAATCGACCGAGTTTACGACATTTCAATGATGATAATATCTGCACGTTTTTCTGATCCTTTTCCAATTCCATCACAAAAACGAATAAAATACGCTCGTCTGTTCCTACATTTGCCAAATCCATTTTTTATGATATGCTATATTAACTATAGTTCGGCAACAGGTGACTAGCACCGCAAAAACTTTTCGGTCCCCATATACAAGGATTAAATCACTTTTTCAAAAATACATTCACCACTAGTATTTTTCCGAAGGATCGTCATCGTTTAATTATAAAAAGGTCGTCTGGCAGCAAACGCTTGTTATCTGGCCGTGTGGTAGATTGGAGTCCAGCAGCAGGAGCAGCAGGCTGAAACAATGGGCATATATAGCATTGTGTCGAGCACTCATCTAAAGAGGCTCTATTGTCTTTTCCTCGTTTGCTGCCATCTGTGAAACACAAGTCCCTACATGCACGGTCAGTAGCCTTTCAAGAGCCTACGCTTTAATCTACCCTTAAGAACCTTCGCGTATTTCCTCCATATAAGATTGCTTCTATTATCCCATTACTTCAACCCTGCTATTGTTTTTCCTAATCGATGCGTAAACTTTTCGCTAAGTCCCACGTTTTTCCAGCCGCTCACTGATGCAATAATGCTTTATTTTTATATTTCCAAATAAATTGAAATTCCAGCAACGCTTTCATTAAGTTACATTCTGCATTAAGGCACACCGCCTCGAATACAGATTCGTCTAAATGGATCCATTAGTTGATCATCGAACTTCGAATGAGGCAGGCGGTCAACTCTCTTATATAAATATATTTACCTCGTAAATTAGTTAATTAGTCGGATCGATTTTTCGAGTTACCTCGAGGGAGAATAGTTTCAGGTTTTGCGCCAACCAGCCAGCCAGCTAACACACGCTTTAATTTATGTAGCGTGAAATATTCATGTAACAAAGCATACAAAAACTTTCTCTAATTTGACTAATAGATAGGACAACCTTTCGCGCATTCTACTTATTGAGATTAATTGTCGCCATGCATAAAGTGCAAAAGCTTTTGAATATGTACACAAATCAACTGTAATGTGACGCCATTTGGCGTTATCCGGTTATGCGACAAGATGGCAGTCAATCAAAGCAATTCAATTAGAATAATATAAATGAGATTGCAGTACAATGGATTTCTTTCCGGACTAAATTACAAATCGACTAAATGTAAAGAAAGATTAACTGATTTTCCTCTTGCACTCGAAAATAGATATATTTCTCGTCTAGACGCTATAGCCAAATTACAAATGACTGTTGGTTAGTGAAGGTAATTGGATTTTAACGTTTAATTCCGTCGCTCGAAACAGCTCATCCAAAAATTGACATCTACCGAAAATTCGTGCGACAAACTTTAATTATTATAAGCAGCCGCACTAAAAAGTAGCGAAAAAGTTGCTGAGATGTCACATTACAAGGTGGCTTGCCGGAAATTGTATGAAAGAGGTGGGGACCTGGTAACATTGGGGTGGGGGGATAGTATGATTTCCTCTACCGTCGGTCGGTCGTCGGTCTCCCTGGAGATGAAGGCGCGAAGATTGCGAACGAGTTGGAGACGCGGCAGCGGTGCGGTGTTACATGCCAGACTGATTGCGCCTTTTGTGTCAGCAACTTTCGAAACTCTAGATCCGGATCTGAAGCAGTCTTGGAGCTTGTTTACATCAACTTAACACGTGTACCCCGGAGTTCAGTATTCAATCATACAATTCAAAAAATCCGCTCGGCTATTTATAGGACACATTCTTGGTATTTCGATTTGCCATCGTGTTCGCTCTCCACTTTCAATACAACCCCCCGATATTAAATTCGACGGGAGAATTTCCAAAGGAAAATCGGATTCTATGCACTTGACTGTGCAACCGAAAGCTCGCTCTCTTCCCGACATTTCATTAGAATAAATACTGCTGCATTTTAAAATGCCAGCTACATATTTCGAGTTGGCACTTTGACGATACGGCTCTTTTACTATTTTCAATTCAATTTTTGGGACATTTTAGTGTGAAATATCCAATCAACTTGAATTCGATTTTAATTAAAAGTGTCGAAGAACCGGATGACCCAGAAACATTAATGGAATCCAATTCTTAAAGCAAATTTGCAAAGATCAAGCACTCAAGATCTATAAAAAAAGGAGCGCATAATTTAATTAAGCTACTACTAAAAAATATCTATCTACTGTCGGATAGGCAACTTCATAATTGTCATATGTCAAATTTTTGACACATTAATAAATCAGCATAATTTACTATTCCATTTCATTTGTAGCGAAACGCCTGGCATAGGAAATTTGACAGACGCTTTCTAATAAATTTATTATTATAATAATGCATCAGAGGGAAAAAACAAAGAGAGGAAAACTTGACATGCAGACGGCATTATTAGTTTAATACCTTCGCTGCTGCAGTGATGCCTACACAAAATCCATTAATGTCAAATATTGGATGAACAGAATACGGAAATTAAAACGTGCCCTTCACTATTATTGTACATGTATGCGAGATATTCTCATGAACATGAATCATTAAATGTTGATAACGCACGTCTCCAATATAGAGCAAGCAAACCCAACTATGCATATTTACCAAACAAATCAAATTAGCTTTTTTAAATTCAAAATACGTCACATACGAGCGGTCACATTGCGGGGAATCCCCTGTTTCAAATCGGTCGGTCACAGTGCGGGCGTTCACCAAATAAAAACGTCAAAAGGCAACTTTATTAGCGTTTTGTTTGTGAATTTGTTATTTGGTTCGCGGAAGAAGGGAAAAAAGGCAGTCGCGAATCGAAATTGGCTGATTGAATTTGTATCGACGACGCTTTCATTCGATAAATTGAAAGATTTAAATCTGGGAACAATTTTATTACGCCCGCTTTTATTACCTCAGTCAATAAAGTGCTTAAGTAAAATAGATATTTGAAATTCAATATTGCTAGTAGTACAAATGGCACGTTTTAAAGGTGTGGCAATAATAAATTCGCAATTTGGCAAATAAACCATCCCGCCGGCCGACGTTTACAGAAAGCACTGAATCCCATTTCGAGTAATATTTCAAAATCAAATCTTCAATCTATGCAAAATATGGAGATTGTATGGCAAATCTGACCAGATTGAAAAATGAGAGTGCGAACAGCACCAGAAGTCGTAAATGCAAACAATAAATTCGCATATTCAAATTCTATATGCAATTATTATAATAAATTACCCTTTATATTTTTTTATTTTATTTCAAGTGTTTGAGAGCAATATAAGCCATCATTAATCATTCTCGAAATGCTACCTGTTGCTGAAAATTAAATTATTATCGAAATTGTTGCATGCACATGCATATTATATATAAATCTTGCCATTTGTCGAAACTACTTAATTATCGATTCAATAAATTCCAGTCGTAGTGCTTTAAATTCAAATTTCGCGCCGAAAATATTTCTCAATTTAAATTTTAATTAAGAAAACTATCAGTCGGTTGACAATGGCTTCTGATGACGAAAATGCGAGAAATCCGAATAAAGTAACGAGTGGAAATTATTGATTATAATTCCGGTTCGCTTTTAATTGCGTTCATTAAATATTGTAGCGTATGAAACCCGTCAATAAAACGACATCTTTAGCCGGGGCTAGATGTAGAAATTTAAGATCACATTTATTATTTTGCGACGCGAAAATAATACTATACGGAGAGAGAGTATTTAATTACGTAATTAACGGGATAATGGAGGAAGAATAAGTGGCAGATCTGATTTCAATATTATGCATTAATTCTGGCTCGTTATTAATATCCGCTTGATGGATGGACCGAAAGCTCCGCTTTCGGACATTAGCGCGGCGCGGTTTAGCAATCATTTTAGTCAGCAAGGTAATTTCGATTGCGCTAAAAGTAGATAAGTTTTAATCATCGCAAGCGACTTGGTTGGCACATAAATTCCAATTTAAGTTGCAACGTTTTAATGCTTAAATGGGATATTGGCCGCGCAAAAGGGATAAACAATAATTATAAATAATTATTAGCCGAGCCGAGCCGAGCACATTCGTTTTCATCATAAAAGAGAAGGAAATATCGTAAAAAAATATATATAAAAAGGTTTTCCTTCTACATGTTATCCTTGGGGGTATAATAATAAAAATCCAGTCTTATTGCATTTAGTTCTTGTTCTTGTTTGGCCGGAAATGCTTTAAGGAAGCAAAGGCCCAGACTACGTTAGATTTCCCATCGGTACTACTACCACGCTGTCATTTGTGCCTAAAATACTCGGATTACCCATCTTCTCTTTTAAGAAAATAAAGAGCTTTCACCTATTTTTACCGAAATATAATACTAGTGGACACAAAATGGTATGAAATGCGAGTTAATTATAGCAAGGGATAATTTAATATTTAATCTGGGAGCAATGAAGATATCCCTAGGGATTTGAACATTGTCCCTCTAAATATAGAGCAATCCTTTTCAGGTGTGGACAAAGTGTATGTCCTGTCTGATTAATGGGCGACGCCTTTTGTTCTCCCTGGCGTACATTTACCACATTTGGCACTATTGTGCTAATGAAATCCTCAACTATACATGCTCGACCGAAAATTTATTTACATTATTCTTATAGTAGATTTTCCGCACCAGATCAAATCAGAGCGCAATTTATCAGCGCGCTTTCCGTTCCGGCGTTTTGATTAATCAACATTCAGATTTCCATGGAAAGAAGTTAAGTCAAGCTTGATGCTCAACTTTTTAAATCTCAAATATCTTGATATTGTTTACAGAATTTCTAATTAAACATCAATCTTTGCCATTATGAAAAATGCTATTGTTTTGTTGATTTTAGATGCTTTTTAATAAACTCATCAGTAATCGATCATTTTTGATGCCTAAAAATAACATTTCGACTCGCAATCATTTATCATTAATGAGAAGTTGTGCTAATAATCATTTAAAAGCGATTCGAGTCTATTTTCTTATCGATACAATTCATGGCTGGTTTAATTGGATTTCCAGCACTAAAATCCACCATTAAACTACAGTACTATAATGAACCATTATAGAAACTATAAAATCTAATCTTAAAATTGGAAATCAAATAAAAATTCGTCTAAGCAGCTGCCGGACGAAAAATGTTTGATGTTTTTTAAGGAAAAGTCTTCGGTCAAAAATTCTGGATGATAAAAAAAGGGATGTATGTCCAACACGTTCGACTAGAGCCGAGGCATTCAACTGAAAAATGCTTTACACAGTCGAGATAGGGGATGGGATTGCAATCGTATATAGGGAGCAGCGAGTGGGTTGAATGAAGACACACTCCACTAGTTCGGAAAATCATTGCCTTGCAGTCTATTTTTCCGATTCGATATATACGCAACGATATTCTCTTTTTCGCATGTGATAATATAGCGAAATATGATGTTGAAAGAAACTGATGGAAAAATCTCAAACTATGTTTCGTTTTGTTCTTTCAACTTGGAAGTGTTTGCTTTAGTTTTTCCGATATAAATAACTCTCGAGCCAAAAGTTGGTCTCGGAAGTTTGTTCTCGAAAAAATGCGCCTTCCTTTCCAAAACGAGAAACTATATTATTGTTTGCGTTTTTCATATCCAACATATTTTTATAGTTGTAAAAGAAGCTTGTGCGCAACTTTTGCGCAAATTAGCCGCGCCCCTTTTTCAATGCAATCAACGGAACGATTATAGTACGAAATAATTAAATGATAGATTTTTTTTTTGAAAGGAAATTATTTGCAACAAAACATGTTCTTGGAAACTAGGACGATTACATATATACTAGTTAACAAGTCCCATTCGTTTAAATTAAAATGTAAAGTAAATTTTAATTAAGCTGCTAATGAGAAGAGGACAATGTAGGAAATGGAATCTGCGCTCGATAAATTACACTTCTATAGTCTCCGGAATATTTACATAGTTCTCTGATTTGAACAGAAGTAATTTCGACCGATTACCGAAGAAGATGTAATAATGATTAACGAACGGGTCTTATTATGTAACGTATGAAAGAGATATGATGTAAGAAGAGAAGCGAAAGCAAGCTCGTTAGATAGTGATGTGTGTCGGAAAAGCGACGAAGAGGAAGATGATTTCCCTGGGGAGTGGATCGGCTGATGCCACCAGCACCACCACCACCATCCCCATCGCATCGCCTCGACCGTACCTGACGTGTGTCAATTACTAGTCTTATCAATAACCCGCATACAAAATATGTACAGACTGAAGAAGGTTATACATCAGCGTTTTATGAATATCGTCGTCAAAATTTATGCATTTAAAACCAATCAGACGCAAAAGACGAGCGCATTTATACGGCCGATAAAAGGCTTACAAAATCGTTCTATAGCTTCATTTAACATCCTTGGCACTAACGTTTTTCCGAATTATTTCCGTGTGCACGAATTTAATTTAATATTCTGTGGCCTAATTAAATTGATGCGAAATTGATTTTGAATTAATAAACATACCTACCTATGCTCAAACACAATTATCTACAATAAACAAAGCCGTATAATTTAAAAATTTAATTTAGAACAATATAAATTTCTGCAACCTTTGCGACAGTAATATTTTCGAATTTATTTGAAAAAGCAAAAGCTTTAGGATTATTGCAGACCACACGAAAATTCAATTTCAATCTCATCTGGAGCAATTTATTTTTATTTTCAATTTTCTTGCACTTTATCCACTATAAGCGCTTTTAAGCCGCTATAGTGGCTATCGTCTAGTTGCAGGCATCAATAAAGCCAAAATAAATTCCCAACTAGCTTGATCGTTAATTTTAATGAATGACATTCGACCGAAATGTAAATAATCTAGAGCTCTGTACTATTTTTAATTGCAAAGAGCGCAAAAGTCATATGCATTAATTAAATAACTTTGAAACCACGCATGAGAGAAAAAAGTCGCTCTCACTGTCGCAATTAGTCATCATTTAATTTTTTTTAGTGAAGGCAGTATGAATATTTTGCCGCACAATTAAAAAAGTTGTAGAAGAATTGTGGTGGAATGCACCTAAATGGAAATCAAAGAGTCGAAATTGGGCATTGATGCGTTTAGTACGGCAAGGGCTTTGTGTCCGATCTGTACATGAAGAGAATTACTCGCACACTTGGACTCTGACAATGCAAATGTAACTCAACTGTTCAATACGCACTGCACATCACAATAGTCCGAAGCTAGTTAATAGGATCAATGTGGAGAACTGGGATTCAATCCTGCGCATTATGCAAAACATATTGACCTATTTATTGTACTGCCCTGGACAACCCTGTTCATGTTCTCATCAACACGCACCTTTTTTTCGCACTCGTCCCAAAACATTGCAAGTCGCCCCGTATGCAAAGGAAACTGGAAGTGGCAAAAACATCTACATCTTCTAAGTTGGGCAAAATGCCCAAAACAGAGAAACAATCTAGTTTTTGACAAATTTTCTACCTAAAAAGTATCATTTCTGGAAGTATATGAAACCAAGATTGCAAGTGAAATTTGTGGCATGTCATTTACATTCATCTACGTGTATGGAACATGACAAAGCTCGTAACACAGTTTATGACAATATCTGGGAAACATTAATGGCTTTAACGAGATTCCTGCACACTAGTAGAACTACAGGGATTGAATAGGACGTTGACGTGAAATATTTAATTGCTTAGCAAAACTCTCTCCCCGACCGGGATTTCCAATTCAAATAACTAGAAATTTCGTACGAACGACCTTATTCTGTTTGTTATGATTGCATGGCATTTTGCAATTTCCACCAAGAATTGTGGCAAATTGAAAATACGAAAAATACATGCGAGAAGGAAGCTCTAAATTGTTTGCACAATAGAATATTGGCCTGCTGTTATTTCACATACCGAAGAAGCGATAATTAACTCGAACTGTTTTAGATAATAAATTTCGCAGCCCCAAAATATAAAGGACTAATTCACACATCATCAATTAAAAACTTTTCATCCACCCTCGCTCTATAATAAACGCGTCTTTAATGAGTTCAATTACGCCTGGAAATGTTCCAAGAAGAAATGAAAAAACTTTTATTTTCCGCTGCAGCTACAGTCAAACAAAAGAAAAATGGCTGCTGGCAGACACACATTTATTTGCCATACAGAAGAAAATTTTTATAAAATTACAAATTGCTTTTAAAAAAAAGTTAGCGCATTATTCACTTCCTGCAATTTTAATCCTGCGACGAGCGACGTCATCGTCATCATCATCATCAGCAGAAGTACATTTTAGATTATGAATATAACTGAGTACGTTCTGAAAAGCTGTGCAGGGTTTTTTTTTTTGCTCTAAAACAAAGCATTGCTTTTTCAAAGGGAAACAACATCGAGCTGTTTGAAAATTCAGTCGTTCTCTCAGAGAGGAAGCAAAAGGACGACAAGGCAAATAGAGGCAAAAGGGAAAAGCAGGAACTGAAGCAGCTTGAAAATGAGAATGTATAGTGGCTGATGCTGGGACTGCAAGAATTAAGGATCCCGCCAGGCGCTCTCCCCCATTATTTTATTACAATGACCTACCCAACGAGTTACTCCTGCAAAACAGGAAAGCGTTTATGTCTATTTGAATAAAGCCATCAAATATTTTTCTTATTTAAAATTCAAGCTGCTGGCTCATCCCCACAAAACAAATAAACTTGATGGAAACACATTATGGATTCAAACAGACAGTTGCCCAACTAAAGTTCCACCAGATAGTGGCTGGTGTTAAATTTGTCCGCAGGCACAACAAACTGTGTTGGAAATGTTTTTCATGCTTTTTGTGTGATTTTGCAGAAGAATCTCGTGCTAATGAGCAGGAGGGAGGTTTATTCAATTGATGCATTCATTGCTTCAGCGGAGAGAAAAATGCCAGCTTTAATTCAACAAGAATTTCCTATTGAATTGCGAAAAGTTTTGATTACCTATTTGTATGGAAGCAAGCGCCTTTCGAATGAAAATGTGTTCCTGGGTTTGGTGCTATGTAACGCAAATTAACAAAAAACGACTCTCTTATTTCACTTGCGTAAGTGTCTTTTAAAGAGGACAAGTATTTTTCTCTTTGAACTCTTTTAATCCCCAGAAGATTCGTAAATTTTCACCTTTTGCTCCTTAAAGGTATATTAATGAATTTAAATTATTTCTCCGTTTTTGTAAAAGTTCTAGGTAGTTCAGAGAAGTCCCATAAAACCCAACGTCTTTTTCCCAGGACATTTGCGTAATTCCATCTGGACGTTTTCTGTCAGACCTGGATAATCCAACTTGCTCTAAAATGTTTGTTATGTTTGCTGCTTTAAAAGCTCCGCATATTAACTGATTACCAGCAAAATCATCACGAGTCCTTTTTTCGCAAGGAGCTTTCAGGAAGTAGTTCTAATTATGAAGATTTAGTAAGTTTGTTCATCAAGCCGGAAGACCACAAGGCAACTTGACAATCGTCTTCCAAAGTTACAAGAGATATAATTAAAGGAAAGCCACCACATTTTGCGCTGTCACAAGTCAAGCTTTATTCGCAGTTAATCATCTTCGGAATTGCTGTTTTTCGGTGGAAATGTTTAGAATCGCATTCTAAATACAACTATGTCGATTTTACATCTCACGGAACTCAACAAGTAAACTGGAGATTAATCAAGCGAGTGGAACACACAGCTTAAGAGTTTTGGCGCACATACTGCGCTCTCGCTGAAATATATAGTCGCAATAAAACCACCCCCAGAATAGAATACATTCTTGCCTCGCTCCATATAAACCGGCACAAAGTTAATGATTGTTTCTGCAGCTTACTAAACAACAACTTTATGTAGTACCAGTCTTTGTCTTTTACTTTTCGCAGCAAATGGTAAAATTAATAACATTTCAGGCGCGTTAATCGTCCAATTACAATCGCTGCCTGAAAAATTCGGAACACGTATTGATATTAATCAATCAAGTTGTCATCGAAAGACAGACACAGAAAAGGCGGCGAGTAAATGAAAAAGTAGTTTTCACAGCGAAGTTGGAAGAAAAGGGAACCGTTTGCTTTTCATCAATTGCTTCTTAGCGGTTTTGTGATTTACAACAGGGGCGACGCTTGATTCGCAGATGTTGATAAGTTAATGATGAAAAAATCTATACAAAATGATGATCAGTTCAATCATTTGTAATACTGATGGATTGTTGCATTTTTCCTTGTCCTCGAATGATGATGGATGCGATCTGCAGACTTTATATCCTGAAAGACTGCAATGTTGACTGAAAATCAATCAAAGAAAAATAAACAAAATGGATTTGTAAGAACCTTTCAAAACACTCGCTCTTTCTCTTATTCTCATCGGTCTTGACAAGTTCTGACACCTCCTCCACTATTTCTTTCACCGCCACTTTCTTGTAAGTGTAGTCTTTGCAAAAACGAGGACTTTACTCCATTTCCTACCAAACAATGGAAATTTAGCAGAATTTTTTAAAGTTTTCCATTTTGTTCCAGGACTATCCACATGCTTCGACTCCTACCTCCGTGGTCCCGCCTTCATCATGGAACCACCAGCTCGTTTGGAGTTCTCCAACTCGAGTGGAGGCTGGCTGGATTGTTCCGCTTCCGGGAGTCCACAGCCATCGATCGACTGGCTATCAGTGGATGGCACATCCGTGGGCGACGTGTCCGGTATACGAAGAGTCCTCCGCAATGGCACGTTATTCCTGCAACCGTTTCCTGCAGCCGCCTACCGACAGGATATTCACAGTACCGTTTACAGATGTGTAGCCTCAAACAGTGTCGGTCGAATAATCAGTAGAGATGTTCAAGTTAGAGCTGGTGAGTTCGTTCACAATGTTATCTCTATAAATGTTGTTGCGCTTTTAATTGCAAACACTGAAGCGGGAGATAAGGGCGAAGAATGGTGCCAGTTTGTAAAAGCCATGGCAAAATGAAGTGTAATCATTTTCTTGCTGGCTCATATTTATTTTATCTCCATGTACATGTGTGTGTGTATGGATTTTCTCTGCGGCTTGTTTAGCCTCTGCATCATCAACATAGCGGCTAGATTAGGTTGGGGCTTATTTGCTAATTATCATGTAATACTATTAAGTACGTTTAAAGTTTCGATATAGAGCGAACAAAGTCAATTATAGTCCATTAACTTTGCGAAAAGCTTTCGTCCCTTATTTTTTTTTTCGACTAGTTTGCAATCATTTAATATTTATAGGCAAACGACCCAATTACTCATTATTAATTGACATAAATTTCTATGCGCTAATATAAAGGCGACAACAAATTGTAAACGTTGCAAAAATTCCCTTAAAATAATAAGAAGCTTTCTCTAATAAGCGACATCAAACAATATTTCATTTCTTGTAGAAAAAAGCCCACGCTCTTTCACCAACATCAAGAAAAAGCTCACACACAAAGCTCGCCTTTTAAAAGAGCGAGATGTTTTTAAAGAAAGCATTGCGAAACAGATTACAAGTTTTAGGGAGAATAATTTGCTGTTAATAACTTTTGCCCGCATAAGCAGGAAAAAAATTCGAACGCGAAAAATCAATACGACGCTTTTTAATTACAACACGCTTTTTTCAGTGGTCACTCAGGCATTTAAAGTTGATGTTGAAGTTATTGGTGCTGCTCGAGGGTGCACGGCCGTCTTAAAGTGTGTGGTACCCTCATTTGTTAAAGATTTAGTTAGAATTATGTCCTGGGTGCGCGATCCGTCGTACGACATCTATCCATCGCTGCAAGGTGGTAAGTTTCCTTCCATTGATTGACACGCGAGAATTGCCTCAAAAGAAATGACATTTCCAGACGGGAAGTTCCATCAGCTACCGTCCGGAGAATTGCTTATCCATAATCTGGAGTTCACCGACCAGTTTGCCAGCTATCGTTGTCGCACGATGCATCGACTGAGTCGCAAAGTTGTCGTAAGCAGTCCAGCCAATGTGAGGATTACTGGTAAATATTTACCGTTCGCCGATTTTCCAATTTCGTCTGTTTTTCTTCGAATGTTAATTATCTTCACAGCGGGAATTGTTAAGACATCACGTTTAATCAATATTGATAACTCCAGGGAAACTTTATTTTCCAAAGGATTTAAGGACCGAAATTAAAGGCGCGTTTATTTTCATATTTAATAAGCTCAAAGTTGATTTGCTTTTATCGTGGAATGTACCTACAGCTATGCTGCTGCGAAAAATCCATTAATAATTCCTTTATCGACATATTTTCGAGTGATATTTGATCAAAACTTTCCAGTTCGAATACATATTTTAGAAGGGGCTTTTCGCCATTTAAATATAAATATATTTACACGCGATAAAAGCTTTGCACTGTGCTAATAATCAACTGCGAACGAACTTTTTAAATTACCGACATCCACGTCCTTAAAAGTTCAAATAAATATGTATCGCTTCCATCAAAAAAAAAATCATTCCCAGACAAATAGACGCTCTTCTCACTGAATTGATTGTTACTAATACAGACGTAATTAATTCAGAGCATCGAGGAATTGTTTCGCCCGTCATAGTCGAACACTCCGGAAGTGTAACTGTCGCACAGGACGAAGGAGCTGCTCTAATATGCATAGCTCAAGGATGTCCTGCTCCCGAATACAGGTAAATCCCACCATACTCATCATCAACTATTCATCGAATGCAATATCTTGTAGATGGTATAATCATGCCGGCTTAGAACCGAGCTTAATTGTGCCAGGTCCCAGGGTGCGTCAGCTTGGCCCTGTACTGGCCATTGAGGCCGTAACCACAGAAGATGGTAAACATAAATAATCTCCTTCACTCCTCCCAAAAGTAAGCAATAACCACTTTTCCAGATGGAGTTTATCGCTGTTCCTCGTCTAATGCAGGAGGCGAGGCCAGTGCCGAGTTGCGGTTAATCGTCTCCACAGCTTTGCACGTCGAAATCTCACCCCCAATATTAAGTGTCCACATGGGAGGTAGTGCAGAGTTCCGATGTGTGGTCGCCGCCCAAGGTGGTGGGCCCCATTTGGTCACCTGGTACAAAGACGGACGTCAACTGCCCAGCACTGGACGTGGTGCTAGCGATTCGCTAATTGTTAATAATGTCGGACGAGAAGATCGGGGGATGTATCAATGCGTGGTGCGACGAACGGAGGGTGACACGGCACAAGCTGCGGCCGAACTGCAGCTTGGAGGTAAGCGATGATATAAATCTATTAAATTAAGGAAGGACCTGTTGCGTCGCGAGATAAGCTCTACGAAGCTTCTTCTTTTTTGCGAATCAAACATTTATAGCTTCCAAACTTGTTGTCTGGAAATCAAACAAAATGTAGAACCCACACGTTAATATTTTATAAGGTAAATGCTTGACGCTCCTGCTGGAATGATGAGATTCCGTGCTGGGCAAATATTTGAGGCGAGGGAAACTTTTTGTTTTCTTTTCAAGTCGAGCGACCAACAGTTTATTGTATTTGATATAATAAATGTTTGTGTACAAAATGAAATTGTAAATTTTTGCAGTGACGTAATATGGAAAAAGTTGCGTTATCTGTATGAGATTTTTGCGCTATTGTTTTGCAGATGCACCACCCACGTTATTGTACAGTTTCATTGAGCAAACGCTACAACCCGGTCCGGCTGTTTCTCTGAAATGCAGTGCTTCCGGTAATCCCACACCTCAGATCTCCTGGGCACTCGATGGTTTTCCATTACCGAGTCACGGCAGGTAAATAGATCAACACAACACATTTATGTTTTTGCGCACTATTTTTGCGAAAAATAACACGCGCCCCGAATTAATTAAATGGATATTCATTAGAATTATCTGCAAACATGATGATGTTATGCAAACCAGAGTATTAAATTCCGTATACATGAAAAATGATGAATGTTCTATGCAAAATAAAGTTGGGAATGATTGAATGAAAGGCAACTTCAGTTCATCTCTATGACATAATATGGCAGTTTGATTAAGTGATTTGGCTAAATGATTAATGACCATTGCAAGTAAAAGCTTAAAAAATTACGTAATTACAGTCCTTTTCCCAGTAAAACCACTCAAAATTTCCATATTTATTGAGGCCAAAAGTTTTCTCAAATTCTGGTCTTTGAACTCAAAAATGGCGCTAAATAAACACGAAAATTGATTGGGAACAATTTGATCCGTGAGTGTTTTAATTGAAATAAATGTAGCGCATTAAATTTTTTTTTGGATTATTTACCGACTGCTTTGGACTGGAAAAAAATATGTGAACAAAACAGAATGTGCTTTGAAAAGTAACGCTAGAATTCAACGTGTATTTGTGAAGCTGGAGCAAATAGTTGGACTAAAATCTATAATTACACAAACAGTTCATTATCCAATTTCTTAGTTATAAGTCCACAAACTCCATTAATAATAGTACCACGTTCCAAAGACACCAAGCAACCAAAACGCCACGCAAAAAAGCAGTCTCTTATATAAAATGGTAAAGATATGTGACTTTTATGAGGCAATATATCATATTCCAGATTCGTAATTGGACAATACGTCACTGTTCACGGGGATGTAATAAGTCACGTTAACATAAGCCACGTGATGGTGGAAGACGGCGGCGAATATACATGCACCGCAGAAAATCGAGCAGGCAAAAGCTCGCATTCTGCACGACTAAACATATACGGTACAAAAACCTTACAATTTTATTTATCTATTCACGAAAAATAAAATCAATCTCTTCGTCCTGCTGCTTCATAGGCATGCCATACATTCGCTTGATCCCAAAGGTGACGGCCGTTGCAGGGGAAACGTTGCAATTGAAATGTCCAGTTGCTGGTTATCCGATTGAAGAGATCCATTGGGAGCGTGGCGGACGAGAGCTGCCGGATGATTTACGTCAAAAAGTATTGCCGGATGGAACGTTGGCCATCAATCCGGTGGAGAAAAAGGCCGATTCCGGGGTGTACACTTGCTGGGCCAGGAACAAGCAGGGTCATAGTGCCAGACGAAGTGGCGAAGTTAACGTTATAGGTCAGTAATCACTCAAATCTACTACCAGATAGTTTATCTACTAAATTGATCGCATAGATCTTGTTCATTATCTCCTAGGAAGAGATGATTTGTGCAGCAGCTCCGACTTGTTTAATAATTCAAAATTCTAATTTAATTAAACACTTTTAACTATTGTGCTAGCTGAAAAAAAAAAGCCTATTGATATTGCAATCGTAAATTTCGTGCTGATGATGAAACCCAAACCAATTTAAATTTCAGTAATTAAAAATGCGATCAATGCTTAAAACTTCATCAACTCTCTCTTTCTCTCCAGCCCTGTAAATTGTGTGAAATAATAAATAACGATAATGAGATTTTTCAGGACCTTCCAGACCAGAGAACACAAATTCATGTTACTATTAATAATATTATTTCAGTTCCTCCTAAAGTTAGCCCGTTCTACGCTGAAGACACCCTCCATGTCGGCGATCGCGCCAGTTTAACTTGCTCCGTAACAAAAGGAGATCTACCCTTAACGATAAGTTGGAGCAAAGAAGGCCGATCGGTTGAACCGGCCCAAATGTTGACCATCACTCAAGTGGATCAGTTCACTAGCATTCTAGTGATCGAAAGCTTATCACCGGAACATAATGGCAACTACACGTGTGTGGTACGCAATCTAGCTGCCGAAGTGTCGCACACCCATCAATTGGTAGTGAACGGTAATTTTGGCGTGCCGTGTCGCGCATTTTTGGCCTCTTTTTCTCTCTTCTCTGATCGGTCTGTTCATTTTTTGTTCTCTTGTTTCTCTCTCATCTAGTTCCTCCTATTATTGAGCCCTTTTCCTTTCAAGACGGGCTATCAGAAGGCATGCGAACGCGAACCGTGTGCGGCGTGAGTTCCGGCGATCCGCCGCTGGTCGTCTCCTGGCTCAAGGACGGCCAGCCACTGACTCCTTCACTTGGAGTCAATGTGTCGGCCCTTGATCCCTATTCTAGCCTTCTCAGCATTTCTAGCCTTGATTCACGCCACACCGGAGACTTCACGTGTGTGGCCAGCAACCCGGCCTCAGAGGTCAGGTACACTGCAAAGCTCCAGGTCAAAGGTAACACCTCCCTATCTCTCTATCCTCCTCAATCTATCCACTAAATATCACCAAACACAACCACCAATGCTTTAGCACATGCGTCCACCGGACCCAAGGTCAAGGTACTGTTGCACCCTCTTTTGGTTCTCACTCTTTTCACTCACTAGATCTTCTTCTTCTACTTCTTTTCTTGCATGCGTTACGTTTATAGCTCAACTAACTAGTTGGTCCTTTCTACAACGTTAGTTTTGCTATCCTGATTTTATTCACTCATATCTGCACAAACAATTCTTCTTTTACTCCGGTACTTTAGCACCAATAGCACCAACTGTTGAAGACATAAATTGAAGACTTGTTTGTGCTGTGAGCAATATAATTTGTAGTATGACGATGTAGGATCGTCGCTTGATTAATATGTTCACCGAAGATTAATTGTGGATCCCCTCACAAGTACTAAGCTTCTTGCAGCAAATAACCCACCCATTTAACCGTGTAGAGAGTGGTCAATGTTCCCACCATCCACGGCACTAAAAACTTAATGTATTCCTTTTGGTTTGCTGATGCATATTGCATTAAAGTGTGCTTGTTTCAGTACCACCGAGATGGCTGGTGGAACCAGCAGATATAAGTGTCGAACGTAATCGACATGTGGCTTTGCATTGCCAAGCTCAAGGAGTACCAACGCCCACAGTCATTTGGAAGAAAGCCAAAGGTCTTGATCTCTTCCTTTGCTTCTCCTCATCTGAATCCAATTTTTTGTTATTTAGTTAGCAAATCGGGCGACTATGACGAAGTCCGGGACCACATGTACACAAAGCTTCTCGGAAATGGTACTTTGTTGCTGCAGCATGTGAAGGAAGACCGCGAAGGCTTCTATTTGTGCCAAGCCGATAATGGAATTGGTACGGGAATTGGAAAAGTCATTCATCTCCGTGTTAATTGTACGTATTTCAACGCAATTCCAACTTGTGCACTTTATATGCGCCAGAAAATTAAATTTTCTATACTTGATGGTTTAAATACAGTCGCTTTCAGAACACTGAAACTTTCCCTATACACAAGCAAGCAAGTTTAGCATTAAACTTTCTGCATTGATTCACTTTAATATTAAATTGCACTAGTTTTAGTTTGATTTGAAATTTTGCAGCATCCCCATACTTCTCAGCCCCGTCGCGTCTCGTCACCGTGAAGAAAGGCGACACGGCCATCCTGCATTGCGACGTAAACGGCGATAAACCGATCAGTGTGATTTGGCTTCACAGTGGTAAAACCGAATTAAATCCATCGACCAACTATCGAGTGAATGTGAAACAAGATGTATCGCCCGATGGGGTGGCGGCCGAAATTCACATTGTTAATGCGGATGCAACCGACAACGGGGCGTATTTCTGTCAGGCGAGCAATATGTATGGCAGAGACCAGCAACTTATTCAATTATTAGTTCAAGAGCCGCCAAGTCCGCCAAGCAATATCGAAGCTGCCATGATAAGTAGTCGGTCCGTGAATTTGAAGTGGCAGCATAAGCAGGGAGACACTAACGAAGTGAACAAGTTTATTATCGAGTACAAGGAGCTAGATAGTAAGATGATACAAATTTTAATTAAAAACTTTATCTAATTGGAAATATTGTCGATCGATTTCGAGGCATTCCACACATAATGAACAAACTAAGATCTCTAGATCTTCTATCCCCTCTTTGATTGCCAAAATTTTCGCAGATTGTGCAACAGCTTCCAATAATACTGCAAATTAAATTGATTTATTGCAAATTAGCCTTTAATTAAAGCGAATTCCAATCGGTTTAGCTAATTGGAAAAAGCCAATGCGTTCTTGAACAAAGTAAGAATTCCTCTTATGCGGTAAATTGGTCCATCCATCATAATTGAATTACTAAACGCAATTGTAAATAATTCGTAATTAAAATGTTCCAAATGTTTCTTTGAATATTTTAAACGAGTCTATAAAACTTCCATACAACTATTAAACTCCAATTTACATCGTAGGTATAGCATATAAAATAAAAGTTCGAGCAAACTTTTCCTCCACCTCCGCCGCATTCTCTCTGTTTAATAAAACAAACTCATTTTTGCACGAAAGTATTTTTACAACTTTGTTTTGATTAAAACCATCTGCTACGCTCACATTTTAAATCGGCTCACAGAATCCTGGAACCAAGTCGACCTCAGCGATTCACCACTGCCATACGCCGCACTAATTGAAGACTTAAAACCGGCCACTAAATACACCTTCCACGTGATAGCTGAAGGACCAGCAGGTCGGAGCAGTCAAAGCGAAGATCTGATTATTCGCACGGAACCTCAACGTCCTGCAGGACCGCCATTAAATCTCTCAGTACGACCAGTATCCTCAACCGAATTCCTAGTCACATGGACACCTCCACTGCCGGAACTCCGTCACGGGAACATACAGGGTTTCAATATTGGCTATCGCACCATAAACATGGGCGCTTACAATTACACTTCAGTCGCTGGCGATGGTGAAGATAATGGTGAGCTTATTCTTGGTGGTTTGTCCAAGTTCACTCGGTACACGATTGTGGTGCAAGCCTTCAACGAAGTGGGTACGGGTCCTCTATCCGAGTCTGTAACAGCTCAAACCCTCGAAGATGGTATGTCGCGCTCTTCCCACTCAAAGTAGAACTTTATTCTAGTTTTGTATGACTTGTAGTACCGAGTAGACCTCCTGAAGACGTCCGATGTGCGGCTTTAACAGCGCAAAGTCTGCAAGTCAGTTGGCAACCTCCACCAACGGAGCATTGCAACGGACTCTTGCAGGGTTACAAACTCACCTACGAACCAGTACCGGACGATAATTGGAAGGGTAAAGATGAGATTGAAACGCGGAAAACCACAGCGTTAACTACAGTCATCACTGGATTGAAGAAGTTTACCAATTATAGCTTGCAAGTGTTGGCGTTTACTAAAGTAGGCGATGGGGTTTTTACTACGGCTTCTTACTGCCAAACTGAAGAAGATGGTACGACCATTATTACTCCTCTTTTTCGATATGAT
The DNA here is from genome assembly GCA_963556235.1 of Cryptophagus acutangulus. Classification (NCBI taxonomy): domain Eukaryota; kingdom Metazoa; phylum Arthropoda; class Insecta; order Coleoptera; family Cryptophagidae; genus Cryptophagus; species Cryptophagus acutangulus. Next base: position 821,725 of record OY744562.1, on the reverse strand, counting down.
ATTGTAACGTATTTTCTGATATAGTACCAGGAATCCCAGCAGACATCAAAGTGGTCGTCAGTTCCGCACAATCCCTCAAAATCTCCTGGCTTCCACCTTCAGAACCAAATGGAATCATCACAAAGTACAATTTATACAAACGCAGCATGGATGGACGACAAGAAGTGGACCACGCCAAGCAAACCATTTCCAGCCAACACACCACTTTCGAAGTCAAAGGCGTCCAATCGCACATTGAGTACCAATTTTGGGTGACTGCTTCCACTCGAATTGGCGAAGGACAAAGCTCCAAAGTGGTATCCCAAATCGCCACACCAAGAGGTAACCTTTCTTCCCTTACATAGAATCTTCTCTAGCTTTTCTCCTTTAGTGCCAGCAAGAATTACATCTTTTGGTGGGACTGTGGTACGACCATGGCGGAGCTCCATTGCGTTCAACTGCGAATCCGTCGGATCACCGCGTCGTGAATGGCTCCGAAGCGATCAAATCCTTAAAGGTGGAGCCAACCACAACCAACAACTCCTCGACACTGGCGAATTAATCCTCAGCAATTTGCAATTGCCCGATTCGGGTAACTACACTTGCCAAGTGGATAATGGGCAAGGTACTGATCGCATCACATACAACCTTGTGGTGCAAGTACCGCCCTCAGCTCCCATTCTTTACGTAACAAGCGCCACTAGTAGTAGTGTTCTTCTGCATTGGAAAGCTGGTGGTACTGGAGGTGCTTCCATTAGCGGCTTCACTTTGAATTACCGCAAAGAGCATGGTAACTTGGACGAAGTGCATTTGTCTCGACATGCTGCCAGCTACGAATTGAAGAAGCTTTCTTGTGGATCTACGTACCACTTGTATTTAACCGCGCATAATAAAATCGGTAGTTCCCCGGCTAGCCATCCTCTTCAAGCGCGCACTCAGGGTCATCCCCCGGGGGTACCATCCCCTGTAGCTTTCATCTCGCCCAATTCCACGTCGGTTACTTTACGATTGCACGTTTGGCCCGATAATGGTTGCCCAATTTTGTACTTTATCTTGCAGTATCGGAGGATGATTGAGTCTCAATGGACTCTTGGTAGGTTTTTCTTGTACGACGAAGTCTTGAAGTAAATGTTATGGTTTCAGTTTCGAATGCACTTAAACCACAAAGGAAGACTTCGATTACTGGCTTGACTCCGGCTGCTCAATACGTTGTGAAACTGGAAGCCCATAATGTAGCTGGTTTTTCTATCCAGGAGTTTCAGTTTATGACACTGACAAAAGACGGTGGTAGGTGCTTTGAGGTGTTGCTAAAGAGTGTCGCTGAGATGATTTCTTGCAGATGTACCGCCACCGAATTTGATGCAACAAGGCGATGATGATGTACCTTTGTATAGCGACATTCGCTTGCTTATTCCACTCGTCGCTTTAATTCTCGTCATCATTATTTTGGCAACTGGTGCAATTATTTGCATGCGACATCGTAAGTTGTAGTACCCTGGATGGTCTAACGAGCTTTGCAAGCCTCATGTTCTTCAATTTTAATATTTTGATAATAAATCCGTATTTTTAGGTCGTAACGAAGTGGGCAAAGAGCAATTAGATAATCAGCAAAATGCTGAGGCGCAACGTGAACGTTATTATGCCACCATTCATAAAGTCGCACTGCAAGCCGGAGAAAAGATTCCAGGTAAGCATCAATTACAATTGAACCAAATTAATTTATTGGCAAAAAGTTGCTCAATAACAATAAATGATTCCGAGAATTATCGTCTGGGAAATCCAGTATAAAGATGATTTAACAATTTGTTTTTTGTAATTAAATTGAATGGTCGCTAATTGAACTGCAATTATAAATTAATATAATTCAATAAATTTTCCTTGCAGAAACTTCGGAGGACATATCACCCTATGCAACATTTCAACTTTCAGAACCAAGCACTCTGCCCCAAAACACCATGTTGCATAGTTTCATGTATCATGAGCACCCCATGACTGAGGGTTGTGCATCACCACCACCAGCCTCATCGTTGATGCAACGAAATTCACCCTACAATAATATAGTAAGCCCCAAAAATTTCGCAAATTGATAACAAATTTAATTTCATCGCAAAATTGTTGTAGCAAAAGTTACAAAGTACAAAAGCTCATGGTAGAAAGCGAGCGAATCGAAAAAACGACGTAGATAGTGAAGACAGCGAATCCGATCCGGATCAATTAACATCCAGTCGAACCGAGTCTTCCAATCAGTTAGATTTGAAACACAAACACAGTAAGTGGATTGATTTATAATTGCAATATGGTGCTAGCGACAATTTCATAATTAATTTGCTCCAGATTTTATATATCATGGAGCTCAATCAAGCACCTCGTCAGACATATCGCCAATGTCGGATCAAAAGTCGCTGTCGAGGAGGAACCGTGCGAGGTATCTGAATTCAAAAGACTTATATGCAAATTCCTATTATACCGAAAGCACCCTTACTCGCAGGTGGTTGGCGCAGGGTAGGAGTGCTTCGCAACGTCAAATGATCTCGCATTTGTCAGTGGCGGAGACTGGCTTCACTGAAAGACCACCCGAACAAAATACACCAGATCGACCCGAACTGAGTGAGGCTGAATGCGACATCGACACGCTCAAAAAATTGAAACTTGGCTTGCGATCTTCGCTTTGGTCTAGGCCGAGTGGCTCCAACCAACCATCGGACTACTCAATAGCAGTTTGAATGCAATTCAATGCAAAGCAACCACAAAAAAAATCGTAGATATTAAATATGTTGTTGAAAAATCAAAATTAAAGTTTTATATAAAAGAAAAATTAAACTATAGGCGACTATTAGTACTTTTTGGAGCATTTTTATAATATCATTTTAAGTAAACGACTATAAAATAAATCAGATAATAACTTCTTTCTTCCAAGTCAAAATACTACTACTAATGAATGATGTACCAAAAGAACACAATCAAAAGATTAAATAAATCAAACCCCCCGTTTTCCCCCCTTTCCCCCAACTCAAGAAATACAAAATAATTGTAAAACAATATGTATAAAAATAGTTCAACATTAAATTGTAATAAAAATCTATTGTAAACTATAATTATCATCATTATAAATAATAATTCCCCGTACGACCAATTAAAGTAGCTTGAAGAAGAGGAAGAACAATTACGTGTTAAATGCTCATCATTTTTTGAATAGATGATTTTAATTTTAACTGTAAACACAAAACTTGTTATGGTGCTATAAAAACAAAGTGGGACTAATTCGAATATAGCATTTCAAAAGCGACCTTCGATTGTGCAACAACATGTTCGTCAATTATTCCTTTGGTTTGATTTTTTTGGCATTAGCCGGTTGCACTTTTGCATGTAAGTACTACTTCCAAACATACTATAAGCCCAAAAGTTTAAAAGTCCAGACACCCTTAGCCTAAACTCCAACCAAAACGCCAAAATCTTTCCATCATTTGTTTGTTTTGGCAAAAGTAAATAATAACCAGTACCACACCTGCCCGATCCGATGACTTTCCAGCCTTGAAATTTAATAATATGATAATTTCCCCAATGCGTCATCATCTTCACTATAATTAAAGATGCTGGCGAATACATCCCAAAGTCAATCTACATAATCGATGCTGAAGGACGCATCTCAGACTTGCCCTTGATAAGGGTGCGACGTGGTGGTGGTTCCTCTTCATCTTCAGCTCAAGCGAGCGCCAGTGCAAGCAGCAGTAGCAGTTCCGGTGGCGGCGGAAATGGAGGAGGTCCTTTGTATTTCGGCGACTACAATCCAGGTATCATAGATCCGGGATTCTATCCAGGACACTTCCAGAACTTCGGAGGTGGTGGACAGGGTGGTAATCCTGGAGGCGCTCATTCGTTTGCTAGCGCTAGTTCCAGTAGTTCTTCAGGTGGGAATCCGGGAGGACAAAGCGGATTCGGCGGCAATGCCGGATACAATGGGTATGATTTCGTATTTTCCTCAAATTGATTTACAACAAAACATTTCTTGCAGACCAATTCTCTTCTCGCGATTTGGCGAAGACACTGGAAGTGGTATAAAAGTGTCTGGAAGTGCACAGGGTGAAAAAGGAGCTTTCAGCTCCAGCTCGTCTTCCGTTGATGGTAACGGAAAAGTTAAGTACTCCGTCCAGTCAGGAAAATATTAAATTGTGATATAAATGTTTTGAATAAAGATCCATTGCTGATTAGATAATTTATTAGAAACTAAGATCACATTCAGAAATATAAGGAACTAAATAAGATTAATTATTGTGTTGGTCCCAAACTAGTAAAACATTAATTACGATTAAATGAAACAAGTAGAGAGTTTACAATTTTGTGCCATAAAGACAATAAATATAATAAAGGATTGCATTGATAAAATTCTTACTTAGCGCCATACAATTTTGGCAGCTCTCCTTCAAGCCTAAACACCTTAAAATAGGAGACCAATTGCCAAGTGCCATCAGGTTTCTGATTGTACGAACTCGTGTAGCTCACCAATTCTTGACTATCATCTCGATCCAGATCCGCAATCAGCACGGAATTCTCCTGGTTCTTATAATCCGGCTGGCAATTAATATTCCCGTCATAACTCAAACAAAGCTGATTAATCTCCGTCAAACTGGCATTAATCACGCGGAAATCCGTATTATTGAACATAATCAGCATCAACTTCTCAGTGACTTCATTTAAATAGTACGTCTCATTCGGATGCGCTTGTCGCTTCAATATCTGCGAATTGGTAATGTTCTTCTTCGGCTTCTCGGACCACTGCCATATTTTAATAATAAACCCATTAATATGACCTTTTAGCGAAATAACGTTCGCTTTGGTGTTTTGGAAGGAGAAAGGTACCGGCTGCATTACATACGAATTGAAAAAAGGCCACATTTTCAGCTTGTTCTCTTTCATATCATAAAGCGTGATGGTCGAATGGCAAATCGGACAATTATCATTATTCTCCACAATCAGCTTCCGATTCCCCGCAATGTACAACTTATCGTTACTTAATTCGCCGTAAACTTTCGTCGGCCTCACATTATACTTATCATTCAAATAATGCTTCTTAAAATCGCTAATCAGCGTCTTATAATGCTTAACCTGCGTCCCGTTATGGCAAGCCATCTTCACCTGGTCCAAATCGCGCTCCAAATCCGTAATCTCCAGACATAACGAGCGCAGCTCCACATTTTTCAACGCCTTCCCACTTTTCCCCGATATGATAAGCAAACTATTCGCATGATAAATGCTTAGCACCTCTGCGATTTGGTCCCCATCGAAATCCTCCAATTCCACTGCCATACTAAGCTCCGAAATCTGGCTGGTCTCGTCACTGCTATGCACATGCCATTTTACAGTTCCCGAAATGCTTTCAATCGCTTTCAATCCACGTCCATCCAGAAGTAGACAGTCTTTGATCCCATTCCCATCGATATCTACGACGGAGCAGTCTAGTTTGAAAGGTTCCCCGTCTTGCTCCATGTACCAAGCAGTCGCCCCATTGCTGCTGATGAACGAAATCGCCCCGTTTTTCAAACTCTTCTCCGTGTTCAAGCTGCCTTTGTATAAGAGTGCCAAGTTGTAGCTGTTTTTGAAAGCGCTATGCACCAAGTTGATGTTTCCTTTGAGCTCAATGTCATCTTGCTGGTATTCCCAATTGGTGATCTTTATGGGACAAGTGTTCGAGCTGGAGCAAGGCAGCACCCACAAGAATATGATGATGGGCAAGCAGCAGAGTAGGATCGATAGAGTGAAGGCAATTTTGCGGAGCGTAGACATTTTCGGTTTGACATGCTTTATTTTGAGGATTTCTTTACCGAGTCGCAAGTTCATCATGTGACCATTTTGTCGTTGGTGGTTGTTGGATTCGGGGTGCAGATTGTTGCCACAAATGTTTTCCATTACCAGTTCTTTCTCCGAGTCCGAATCGCTCAGAGATTGAGGTAAAGGGGAGTAAATCCCCTGCGATAAGTGACTCATTTTCATGAATTTTGCAGACAAACTGTTGAATTTGCACACAGATCGATTTGCTTTATGTAGGGGGTTGCATTTTTGTTGATATGCTTTATCGCTACTGACAAATGACGTTAATATTGATTTTAGGGGTTGAAAAGTTACATTTTTTTCAAGTAAGGTTGAAGCGGCCAGTTTTTTAGACCAAATAAATTATATAGAAAAATAAATTCTTCTTCCTATATTTTTTTTAAATTTATATGATCCAAGATAATTCCATTCCAAGTCAAATATTATTGAATTTCGAATTTCAAAACAAAATCCACTAATCCAAAATTTTCCGTGATGGAATGTACTTGAGTTTCAAGTTCAATGCCCCCGTTTGAGTGCAACCATGAGTGCACCTGCACCCAACATAGTGCTTTCTCGGTTGCCTAACCTCAAACGTCACTTTCCCAATTCTTTGCGTTTTATTATCAATAATTAATCAATCTAGTGCAATTATCGTAGCTTAATTATCAAATTAATCCACGCTGCATGTCCACTTCATGAAGAATAAAGATCCCTGCAAACCATACGCTTGCAGGATTCAAGCTTGCTTAAACGGTAATAATCTAACCTCAAAAAAGTTAAATTATATAACAATTTTCGGCTCTAGATAACAAATTCCGAGAGTCGGCTTGCCAGGATGTTATAGAATCCATGCGGGATTGCTGCCGCAAGTGGGGAGACAAAAGCTTCGTGTGTCAAGGTATGCTAAAAACCGAGCCCGAAACCAAGTCAACAAAACCGGCTGATAAATTATGAATAAACGACAATCCCAATTATTAAAGGATCGTCCATTGATCTATCGTTATCCGCGTACAGTATCTTGGTCGATTACAGTCTCTGCTTTACTTGTACTATTTTCAAAACCCCTGTACGATTATTTCTTGAACCCGGTGCGGCCCACTTTAGAAGATTTGAATAAAAAGGATCGCAGGTCGCCCTTTGCCAAGTACTAACCCCAAATGGAATCAGTACAAAAAGCCAAGCAGCGTTGCCGACAGTTTCCACTTCATTTAACTAAATGCACCAAAGAAGCGTCCACTTATGCACAGTGCGTTTTGAAAAAGGACAATGTGCGTTTGAACGATTGCACTGAGGAGTTTAAATTGTTCCGCAATTGCTTGCAGAAATCTGCAGCGGCTTTAAAAACGCGCATCTAAATACGCGTTAAAATGCAAGCGATATTAAATAAATTTGTAAACATCCCGTACAAGTGGCATTTGTTTTTCTCATTTTGTCTTCGGGTAATTTTGATAATTTACGGCAATTATCATGACCAAATTTCGTCAGTGCCATACACAGACATTGATTACAAAGTGTTCACGGATGCCTCTCGACATATTTTAAATAATAAATCGCCATACGAGCGACACACTTATCGCTACAGTCCACTAATCGCTATATTTTTAATACCAAATATTACACTGCACCACTGCTTTGGTAAAACACTATTTTCACTAATTGATATAATTGTCGCGGTTTTAATAAGACTAATAGTCAAAAATACAATACAAGAATACGATTTTAAATGCAAAAAGTCGCAATCCAAGCCGAATGCAAATAACGAAGCAGATATAAGCATGCTATGTTGGCTCTACAATCCGTTAACAATCGCAATCGGCACTCGAGGCAACTGCGATTCGTTAGCCGGATTTTTCGTGCTTCTCACATTATATTTCATTGAATGTAAAAAGCAATACTTCATAGCTGGCTTAATCCACGGCGTTTCAGTACACTTTCGCTTGTATCCAATAATTTACAGTCTAGCACTTTACATGTATTTAAGCAAATATTCATTTTACTCTACTGAAGATCGCAAGTTTGCACTTGAAATCGAACATACACGTCAAATTAAAAATACGCCACAAAACACATTAGCTATCCATCCAAACGAAAAGAAAACTATTTTCAAAATGGAATATCTAATGTATTTAGTGCCGAATTTCGATCAGTTTAAATTAATTTCCGGCTGCTTGATTGCTCTGTCCAGCCTAACGGCTTTGTTTTATCATTTATACGGATATCAGTTCCTGTACGAAACTTATATTTATCACGCAATTCGGAAAGATGTGCGACATAATTTTTCAATGTACTTTTATTTGCAATATTTAACAGCATGGGTTAAAAATATAGGGGTGTGGCAGAAAATTCTTACAGTACTCCCGCAGACAGTTCTATTGCTAGTACTGTCGTGCCGGTTTGGTTTGAATAAGTACTCGTTAAACTTTTGCATTTTAACGCAAACTATCGTAATGGTAATTTACAACAGCGTTTTAACGTCGCAATATTTCGTTTGGGTGATGGCTGTATTGCCACTTTGTATATGGCAAATTAAAATGCCTTTAAAAGGGGCGATTTTTCTAATTGCAATTTGGTTTATTGCTCAAGCCGCTTGGTTGTTACCAGCGTATTTACTTGAGTTTCAGGGACAAAACACGTTTCTGTATATTTGGTTGCAGGGTGTCTCGTTTTTTTGTACGAACTTTGCAATATTGGGGAGGTTTGTCATGTATTTTATGCCAATTAGAGAGAAATTAGATTAGATTGAACGTGTAACGATAGTAATTTTGTAGGAAATAAATGTAAATTTATAAAACAAAAAATTGATTTTTATTATAAAGAAATCGTTACCTTAAGTCCTTCCTTAACCCTTAAGACATGCTTTCAATTAAGCTGGCGCGCATTGAAGTAGTGATAGCGTTAGGCGCGGCTTCATTTAATCTAAAGACTGATTCAATAACGGTTAATTCAGTTGAAGTAGTGTCCATTCCCGCGAAGGCGCACCAATCGTTTACCACCAAACCAGCGCCCACCACTTCGCTACCGCGGTTAACTGTACCAGCCTATCGGGGTTAAAAATAAATATAGCACATACCAATTAGCTAATTAATAATACTTACAACTAATGGTACTTGTAAAAGAGAAGATAACTCCTCCTGATCAACAATGCTCGTGTTCGGATGAACCAAACCGCCAGTGTTGCTGAGTACAACATACGAGCCAACCAGCACATTACTGGCTATTGTTTGTCTGAATACTTCGACTTTTAAAGTGTCGGCAATTATTTCCTCAGTTTCCTAATGCAAAACAAAATTGAGAACGTGTTTTTATATCGAAAATTCGTACTCTTACTCTGTCCAAATCAGGGTGAACCAAAGCGACGTAATCATTGCAAGCGATCACGTTTCCTAATGCGGACAATCGTTCTTCGACTCGTTGTACTTTAATAGTATCGGGCAGTGCATTTCGAATGTGCTGCAATTCAGTGTCGAAAGTGGTGCTCGGTACGAGCAGCCCGTTTTTATTCCCCACGCACATTCGGCCGATTATTCGACACCCTGATAGACTTGTGTGTACTACGGGGATGGTTTCGCCCAATTCGCCCTCGAAAGTACTACACGAGCAATTGTTTGAAATACAAGGGATTGCACAATGTTGAATATTTACCTGTAAAAATTTTCTGAACCTCCAATTCCCACTAAGCAGTATTTGTTTGTTAGCTTGGAGAACACACCAATCTCGTTGTTGTTTTCGAATTGCACACGTAAAGCCATTATGTATTCACTGTTTTACTGTAATTTGTTTCAAATAAGACGTAAAAAATGTAGCACGTTCTTGATACTCAAATGGACACTGGGGAAATTTGATTTTGGTTTTATAGTCAAACTCCCCTAAAAATTACTAATTAAATATTGTGCAATATTGTTAAAATATATTCAATAGTGTAAAATCAATTAATATATAAATCCATATTAATAATAATGCTTAAAATAATATTTAAATAAATTTTTGTAGCATGCTAATTTGTTGATTTGTTTTATTTATTGTCTTTTGTTTGTTGGTACTACTGTCTATCTCAGTTCGCACGGTTCGCACAAGCCGTTGGTTTGTTAATGTTTGTTTCTTTTTTAAATACGAAATTGTGACTATCAATTAACTGTATCAAACTAAAATAAACCTACCAACAACTCAGCAATTTAAACCAGTTCGATTAACGTAAGTAAAACTACTAATTTCAATTTCCAAAAATTTTAACCTAAAATTTTCACGCAACCAAAACCAGCCCTTATTTGCAAACCGAGAGCTATGGCGCCAAAACGTCGTCGACCCAGCGTTACAGCCAGTTCAGAGAACATCAGAACGAAGCGAAAGAAGTGTAAGTTATCCCACAATATATAAAAACAATTTAATCATAGCAAATGTCAGATTCCCTAGAATCAGCCAAACTCCCCGATCTTACCACCGACGGCATTGTGTTGGTCACCGGGGCTGGCGATGTGGGACAATTGGGCCTAGGCGCTGACGTACTCGAAAAATGCCGACCAGCAGTTGTGGACATCAAGGATGAAATTGTCGACATGTGTGCCGGTGGAATGCACACCGTTTGCCTGACGAAAATGGGAAAAGTAAGTTCATTCACCCTCATTTCAATTAAGCATTTGCTATATTGCGTATGGAATTGCAGATATTAACATTTGGATGCAACGACGAAGGAGTGTTAGGCCGAATAACCGAAAACGACTCCGACTCTGAATTCGTATCGGGCGCAGTGGACTTGCCCGGTAAAGTAATTCAAATCACCGCTGGCGATTCTCATTCTGCGGCTTTACTGGACGATGGACGCGTTTATGCTTGGGGAACATTTCGCGTAAGTAAAATAAATCTTTTCTGATGTTTTTGTATTGGGAATTAATTAATTAAAAGGATTCCCATGGCAATATGGGTTTGACTGTAAACGGTAATGAAAGATTACCGTTTTTAATACTACCAGATGTTCATGTGGTTAAAATTGCGTCTGGTTGTGACCATTTGGTGATGCTTAGCAATGTGGGTCAAATATATACTTGCGGCTGTGCTGAACATGGGCAACTTGGTCGAGTGCCTCGACGAAGCAGCAATAGGGATGATTCTAGGGGCGGAATTGGTAAGATTCAACTAGGTATGTTTATTTTTATTTTTTAGCATGTTCTTGCTTTTCCGCTTTTGTGTATTTGATTGTAAGGGTGTTTGGCTTGCTTTGTCCTATTTAATTACAAATAGGAAACTATCAATTAATTATCTTATAGCCAAGCTACTGCAGCCCGCCCTCATTACTCTCAAAGTATCGCTCAAGATCCATTTTAACGATATATGGGCTGGTCATTATTGCACGTTTGCAAAAACCGTAGAAAAAGATCAGATTTACGTGTTTGGATTAAATAATTACGGCCAAATTGGATTGGATAACTTGGAGCCGCCGACTTATTCTCCTACTCTCTCAAAAAAATTCTCCCAGTATAAGTGGAGTAAAATTGCATGCGGCCAGCATCATGCCATTGCGTTGTCGACTGAAGGTAAAGTTTATTCTATCGGACGCAAAGAGTATGGCCGACTAGGATTGGGTACTATTACCGAGGACATGTTAAACTTGACTTTAATTCCCACATTACAAGATAAACGCGTTGAAGATATTGCGTGTGGAACGTCGACTTCTTATGCGGTGACCGCAGACGGTTCGATATATTTTTGCGTTATTTTATTTTTATTAATTAATTGTGGGTGATTTTAGGGGAGTTTTATGCTTGGGGTATGTCTGGAGACCAATTGGGAATGGGAAACATCGAAGAAGACTCGCTTGTACCTACATTGGTAAAGAGCAAACAATTGCTGGAGCGAAAGGTCTTCCGCGTAAGTAGTGGCGGTCAGCATACTGTGCTTTTGGCCACCGTACAAAATAATAATAAAGAAGAAACAAATAATGATACAAATAAAATGGAATAAAATAAAATTTAATTTGTCATTGTTTTTTACTGGTGTGGTAAAGTTTGTTTATTTGTGGTTTGCGCATAATATTATCATTGAGTTTTTATTATCGTAAGATGAGCTCTTTTCGAATTTGTTTGTTTGTTGTATAACTTAATTTTCATGTATGTTCACTGCCGTTATTTGTTTTGGTCTTCTTGTTCCATGATTTGTTAATGAAGAATGAATAAATTTTGAATAAACTAATATTTGTTTATAATTTAATAAAAAAATATACATTTAATCGAACAATACAATTTATTTACCATTGATAAATAAATCGCGCATAACATTCCTCTTCACTTTATCAGTGGGAGTCTTAAAAATATGATCAACAATTTTAATCCCCGCTGTTAGCCGACACCATTCCGACATCTTTTCAGCCACTAAATCATACAACTCCTCGACACTAACCGAGGCACCCTCATTCAATTTCACACAGGCACCAGGTCGATAGTTCTCAGTTTCATGTTGCACCCCAAAAACCACAGATTCTTGCACATCTGGATGCTCATTCAAAACAGCTTCAATTGTTGTTGGTACTACTTGCCATCCAAACTTGGATTTGAACATTTCGCTAAGGCGATCGACTACGTAGATGTATTGGTCCTCATCGTAGTATCCTAAGTCGCCACTTTTGAAGAAGCCGTCTTCGTCATAAGCGTCTGAGGAATCCATATTGTAGTACCCACTCATCCCGAAATCTAACTTGTAGCAAATTTCTCCCTTCTGGTTTGGTCCCAGGATTTTTCGGGTTTCCACATCGACAATCTAGAAGTGAAGTTTAATATTTGGATTTTATTTTGTAAAAATGCTTTACCTTCATTATAACGTCTCCTCCAACTTTCCCAACAGAAGCGGGCTTTTTAAGGTACTCCAGATAGTCGTTATGCAAAGTGATGCCGCCTCCAGCTTCCGTTTGCCCATAACTAAAACTGACTCCAGTTTTATTGAAGACTTTACGAATAGCCGCCAAATTTGCAGGCGTTAGGGCAGTACCACCAAGTATTAAAATCTTCAACGAAGATGTGTCGCAAGTTTGGGCTTCTGGAAGTTGTGAAGCGTGGAGGGCTAAGAGTGGCGAGACCATCGCAAAAAATATCTAAAAATAATCGAATATTATTTTAGGAAGTCTTATATTAATTAATAACTTGCTTTATATTCCTCAATGACGCTCAAAAATGTTTTATCATTTAAGCTTGGATGGAAAACTATTGTGCTTCCATATTTAAGGCACACCATTAAAGGAGCTACGGAACTGATCCAATAATATGACGAGAAATGCATTCGAATAGGGATTGGATTCTTTTCGACAAATTGACTGCAATTTCAACAATTAATTCACATTACTCATTAATAATAATTGTCTTACCAAATTGAGTAGGTGGAATGTTGCATGCCGTAATACGTGATGCAAATTCCTTTTGGTGATCCCGTAGTACCGCTACTGAAGAAAATAATCGCTGTATCGTTTTTTCCAATTATGTTTGTAGGTTGAAATTTTTCTTCCTCTGGAGATTGCTTTAGAAATTCAGAAAACGAAGAATACTTCGTATCCTCGTCTTCAAACACCACAATGTTCGCTTCGAAATCTTCAATCAAATGCAGTACTTCTGGACCCGCGAAAATCCAACTAGGCGACACCAAATTGAACGCATGATTTATTGTAGATTTCGTTAGACGACAGTCTAGGAACGACAATTTAGCTCCCAGATAAAATCCCGCTAAGTAGACTATAAGTATGTCACAGTTTAATTTACTGCAAATTAAAATGACATCGTTTTGCTTGATGCCGCGTTTTTTCATCTCAATTGCACATCTTATGGAACGCGTTTTCACGCTGTGGAAGGTTTCTTCTTGTTTGGTCACCGCATCGATCTACAATTAACAATATTAATTATTAAATTTTTATGGTAGAAGATAATATTTACCTGGCAGATTCGATCGCTGAATTTATCAACATTGTCCAAGAAAATCTGACCTAAATGTCTCCCATCGAAGGAAAAATCACTTTTCTGACCCGTCAGCAACATTATCAATCCTATTGTGTTTGCAATAAAATTGTACACCGGTTTTATATTTATATAAGCGTAATCTAGATTAATAAATTGAATAAACAAGCACAGGTGATGGAAAACTCGTTGAGAGATCAAGGTACTTATTTTGCGCTAAATCATGATGAGAGTACTTTATTATTTTGGTTTAAAATTAATTTATAAATGAAAACTAGACAAACTTTCCGTCTGGAACACTTTGACTTTGAAGAACTCTTCTCTAAGCACGCGTTTCTTTACTTTACCTGCGGAAGTCTTCGGAAAATCGTCCATGAAGACGATTTTGGTGGGATGGAGATCTTCTGGGAGACGAGTGTACAAGTACCTATATATTAAATTTATTAGACTGTCTCAAACTTAACCCCCATACGAACCCCATCAATCTATCATGCGACAAATTGGTATCCGGCTTCCTCAACACACACGCCAACAAATCCTCCCCATTCCCAATAACCACCACATCCCGTATAAACGGATGCACCAAAATAACATCTTCCAACGGAATAGGACTGAACGTCTTCCCATCCATCGTCACCAAATCGTCAATCCTCCCTTGAATGTACAACCAGCCATCTTCATCATACTCCGCAATATCCCCAGTTTTGAAGAACCCCTTCTCCATCACATCCATGGTACTTTGCGTGTCTTTAAAGTACCCCAACATGAATCCATCCCCGGAGAAGAGAATCTCGCCAAACTTATTAGGCCCCAAAGACTCCCTTGTTTTGAGATCCACGATGCGAATTTTGCAGTTGTTAAGTAGTCGACCAACAGATCCTGGTTTTTCAAAAGACGACTTGTAGATTTTCGCGGAGCACGCGGCAATAAATCCAGTTTCCGTCAAAGCGTAGCTTTGGATGAAGTTGACTTTCGGCATAGCGATGCGGAAATGCGCCATATTATTTTTGCTAGTCGTCACACTTCCTACCATAATGTTTTTGAGGCAGTTGATGTTGTAGTCCTTAATTCCGACATCGTCTACGAGCCTTAAGGCGAAATCCGTCCCCAATAAGGCAAAATCGATATCGTAATCGTGGATCAACTTGCAAGCTTGCCGCTCCTTAAACTCGCCCGGCAAAATTCGCACCAAGCTCGTCTCAAAGCAAACGCACGTCAAAATGGCTTGCAGCACCCAACTTAACGGGAAAAAACTTAAGACCTTCTTAGGATAGTCCAAAATCTCGTTAAAAATCATCGTTTGCAGCAAAATATTGTTATGGGACAGACATACAAGCTTCGCTTCCTCCACGGTGCCCTGCGTGGCAATTATGAACGCTACCGCCCGTTTGGGCGCATAGATATAAACGGGGCAGAAGTCTTCTTGCTCGTGATGCGTGAATAGTTTCATAAAACTAATCTTATCGTTACTATTTTTGCTGAAATTGATGATAATGCTCGTCATACTCATTTCAACGAGTGCTCGCTCTAGAAGACTAATCGCTCGCGCGTCGCAGAAGCACATTTTCGGCTTGAGCTTCCCGATCATTGTCGTATATTCGCGGCGAGCCAGTTCCGTGTCCACTGGTGCTACAATAGCGCCCAGAAATAACGTCGCTAGCACTACTATGGTTTGCTCGGTGTGACATCGACTCGATATCAGGATTATGTCGTTCTCTATGACGCCGAATTCGCGCATAGCCAAGGCGAGCATTATTGCTCGGCCGCGCACGGAGCCATTCGTTTCGGTTACGCCGGTTACGGTGTCAACCTAGGGTGCTAAATTTTGTTAGACGTTTTAGTTAGTTAGGGGATGGTTTTACTTGATGGATTTTGTCGAGTTGGTTGGTCAGATTGTGGAAATATCGGGCGCCTAATCCGCCATAGTCGTTCGGCAAGGGTTGCTTTTGACCCTCGATGTTTAAGTTTGGTTTTAGGCCGAGATATTTGAACATGCTTCACTTTGATTGACTAAAATTTTTTACAGGTGTTCACTAGATCGATGAGTTTGCGTTTTGTGAAAGCCAAATAGTATTTTAATTCCGCGAAATTGTCTAAAAATAAATATCACGCTGTTTATTAACTTGTTTAAAATATATGGGCTAAAGTTTATTATAGTTTTTATAGATTAGTTGATAAAGCGATTGTACTTAAATCTGTAAGTATTAGATACTCAAAATTCGAGGGGACTTTAAACTAAACTAAAATTCATGCAACATGTGTTGTTTATTTACGCATTTTTGAGTTTTGCATAATTATTTAAGATTTGTCGCAATCTCTGGGAAGAACGCATTTTCCTTCACAATTTCTTACATATCCCCGTTTGCAGAAACATCCAGATACGCAATGCAGGGTGCAAGCTTCTGGATCTGGATTTTTGCATGTAAGGGGACAAGCAGAACCGCAAGATTTATATTCTTCGTTTTGTGAAGTGCAGCGACATTGGTGGTGGGCTAAAAAATCCAAATATTAGTAAAAAAAATAATAATAATTTAGTTAGCTTTACCATTGACGGAATAAGCGAAGCAAATGACAAGAATAATGCAAATTTTTAAGGAAAACATGATTTAGTTGTAATTTTTTAATACTATATTCAAATAAAAAGCGAGTAAACTATTTATATGGTCTATTTATCAAAAATTTGCTAATTAAAATTAATTTGGCACATTTACAGGTTTAAAAAATATTTAAAACAATAAAATTATTAATTTATTGCTAATAAAGCAATTTTTTAAACATTTATTTGCAACATTTTTACGGTCAAGCAATTAATTATCCAATTTCGTGCTTAAATCTTAAAATAAATGGTACTAAAAGTTTGAAAAGGATTTTAAACAAATAATTTATTTTTTCTTAGTCATTGAAATGCTTCAAACTTTCAAATTATTTTTCCTACAATCGCATATAAAAGTAGGCCTTTATGCTTTCATTTGACAACGAAAAGTTGGCGTTTTCCGAGAAGTTGTCACTTTCCCGCTCTAGATCTTTTTGCTGACTTTCTCGCTCGCTAAATCAAAACAATGCAGTAAAACAATAGTTTTTGTTTTTAGAAATTAGCGTTTCTTGGTTACCGATGATATAATCACATTTTTATTTGTCGTCAAAATATTAATTTTACATTTTTGCAACAAAAATTTAATTTAAAATCGATTGTAGGAAAAATCTTGTGTGTATTTCGAGCGCAAAGTGTTTTTGTCGCTCTCGCCAGATTGTCGTGCTCCGCTATCGCGTCGCACGACAACATTCTGGCTCGCGCGACAAAGTATCACTTTGCGCTCTTAATACACAAATAGCTATTTAAAAACAATAGAAGGTTTTACGCACAGAAAATAAATTATCATTTACTAGAAAAAATGTCTTTGGAATTTCCAGACTATTTTTAAAAACCAATTATTTGCAATTTTCCTAAAATAAATTTCCATACTTTTTTAGATTAGCCTTTACAATAATTAGTACCCAATATTTTTAGCGCACGTGCATTTGTTAGATTTTATCGTTTGTGTGGCTCTCGACTTGATTTCCTAAAATTTTACCGAAATTGTAATCTAATAATTAATAAAACAACATTTATGGAACTTTTTTTTATTTTTTAATATCCCACTTTAGATATAATTAATTAATTATTTTGGGCAATCTTTCAAAAGTACGCATTTCCCTTCACAATTCCGGATATACCCCGATTTGCAAAAACATCCCCTTGAACAAATTTTGGCACAAGGTCCTGGTTCTGGTTTGGCACAACTAACAGGACAAGCAGTACCACACATATTATATTCTTCGTTTGGTGAAGAGCACATACATTGTTCTTAAAGGCAATAATTTTATTTAAAATAATTAAATAAGTGCATTTTATTTACCTTCAAAATCCGCTGAATATACAAAACAAATTAGCAGGAAAATACAAATGTTTAAACAATACATGGTCATGAAGGATTATGAACAATATATTTGTTTGAATTGCAACTAAACTATTTATATATCTAGTCTTATGTCATTAAAATTATAAATATTAATGTTTTTTAACATTTCTTTGCTTTTTTAAAAAATAAATCAACCAATAATTAGTGAGCACAGTCAGATAATAGACATTTTTCAATAATTAGCGACAATTATCAATTTTAAAACGCATTTAATTAATTTTTTTTGCGCTTTTTGGTGTTCAAGGGGATCAATCAAAATTTGTACATTTTTTTTTCATAATTTATTTACATCTATTTACAACAATTTTATTTAACACTCAAATATTCTATTTACAATCCCAAAATCGTGTCGCGAACTTTCCTGCGATTAATCTTCCCAGTAGCCGTCTTCTCAATACCATCAACAATCCAAACACCACCCCTCAACTTCTGTATATCATTAACTCGCTCATCCACAAACTTTATAATATCCCCTTCACCTAATTTCGACCCATTTTTCAAAACTATACAAGCCGCTGGATGATCCCCATCTAATTCATGTGGTACTCCAAAAACCACCGCTTCCTTCACATCAGGATGCTCAAAAATAACCGCTTCCAACGCCGTGGGTACCACATGCCAGCTTTTATATTTAAACATCTCTTTCAGACGATCTACTAGGAAAATACATCCATCTTCATCGTAGTAAGCAATATCTCCTGTTTTTATGAAGCCGTCTTCGTCGAAGACGCTGGAGGAGTCTAGTTGGTAGTACCCTCGCATGTAGAAGTCGCTTTTGAAGAGCAGTTCGCCTTTTTGGTTGGCCCCTAGTTGCAAACCGGATTCAGGATCGACAATCTAAAATTATTGATCAATAATTAGCTTATTAAATATTTGAGTACTACTCTGGTACCTTCATTTTGGTGCCAACCAAAGGCCGACCGACCGAAACCAACTTCTCCTTATAATTATCCTTCTCAAAGTCGAAATACGTCAAAAAACAAGACGCTT
The DNA here is from genome assembly GCA_963556235.1 of Cryptophagus acutangulus. Taxonomy (NCBI): domain Eukaryota; kingdom Metazoa; phylum Arthropoda; class Insecta; order Coleoptera; family Cryptophagidae; genus Cryptophagus; species Cryptophagus acutangulus. Next base: position 803,061 of record OY744562.1, on the reverse strand, counting down.
CAGTTTGCCCATAAGTGTTAACAACATGCGTATGCGGAAGAATCCTGCGAATATTATTCAACTGATTTACGGTAATCGCAGAACCACCCACAGAGGCTACATGCAACGAACTCGTATCATATTTGAAAATCTTCTCCTCCGGTTCGAAAGATATTTGATTGGCTATCGAACTACTGAAGAACGTAAACGTAACTTTATGCTTCTCAATTATTTGGAGGGGAAGTAAAGAGTCGGATTTGGAGCAAACGACTCGCTTAGATCCCAAAATGTAGCTGAGGACCAGCATCATTCCTGCTGAGATCCAATAGAGCGATGTGAAGTGGAGTACCACGTCTGCGTTGAGGTTGAATCCTTGACTTCAAGAATTTAAATCAATTAATTGAAGAAACTTACTTATAAGAAGCTACTTACTAAAAAGCGTAGCACCCAGCTAATAATCCGTAATGCGAAAGTTCGATCCCTTTCGGGAACCCGGTAGTACCACTACTAAAGAAAATAAACGCAGTTTCATCAGCGTCCACTTTCTTCACCTCAAACTTCAACTCATCTTCCTTATTCTTCGCTTTAACGAAAGCTTGGAAGCTTGAATGCTTCGGATAGGTACCCGCGGTACCACCCACAACCACCAACTCAATTTTCTGATCGATAATGCTATCTTCAATCAACTTAACCGAATCATGATCCACAAAAATCATTTTCGGCTTCACTAAATTGATCAAATGCACGCAATCTCGCACAGATAATCGCGGATCTAACGAGGCGACTTTAGCACCCAAATATAACGCTGCGATTATTGGAATTGAATTGTCTAAATCGTTTTTTAAGCAGCAGACTATTATGTCTTGGGAGGTTACTCCTCTGGAGCGCAGCTCCAGAGCTACTCGAGTACTGCGCTGTTGGACGCTTTTGAAGGATTCCTCTTCGTTTGTCACGCCATCAATCTTTAAATATTAATTATTTAATTATTTTAGGGGTTATTTAGTTTGAATAAAATACCTGTGCAATTTTGTCGGCATATATGTGCGCTTGGTGGAAGAAAAACTGGCCCAAATTAATTTTTGGCACTTTTTTGCGCAATTTTGGTCCTTCAAGCACTCTGTTTGCTTCCATATTTTATGATCTACTAGGTATTAAAATTTAGATAAAATTGTTGTTTGCTATTATTTATTGACGTCATAAATTATTCAACAAATAAGTGGTATTACATTAGTAGCGAGATTAGGCAACCAATAATCGTACTTACAATGACTTTCAATTTACTAAACTAGAATCACAACAAAACATAGTATTTTATCGACTAAAATATAGTTTTTTTTTATTTAAAAAAAATCTTACAAATTCTGTAGGAAAATATCTCGCATCCTATTGCGTTGCACCTTCCCACTAGGTGTCTTCAACATTGCATCAACTATTTGAATGCCTCCTCTTAAATTACTGTAATCGGAAACTTTCTCCGACACGAAGTTATATAATACTTCAGGTGTTGCAAACGAATCTTTGCATAACTTCACACAAGCGGCTGGATGGTACTCGTCGATTTCATGCGCTATCCCAAAAACTGCGCATTCCTCCACATCTGGATGCTCCTTCAAAATCGCTTCTATAGTGGCCGGTACCACATGCCACGACTTATATTTGAACATCTCTTTAATCCTATCGATGACGTAGATGCACTCGTCGAGGTCGTAGTACCCAATATCGCCCGTTAACAGGAAACCATCGTCATCGAAGACGCTGGACGTATCCATATTGTAATATCCGTTCATCATGTGGTCGGATTTGTAGCAAATTTCGCCTTTTTGGTTGGGACCTAGTACTTCGCGAGTAGTAACATCAACTATCTACAAAAAAATCGTTATTATAACAAAAATTGTTGGGTAGCTAAAGTACTTTTAGTGTGGTATCCCTCGACACTTTTCCTGAAGAAGTCGGCTTCCTAATAATCAAATCTGCATCCTCTTCTTCGTCGAAATACGCGATACATCCGCTAGATTCCGTTTGCCCGTAGGCCAAAGTCACAAGGGTGTGCTTGAGTACCTTTCGGGTCTTGTACATTTGGTCTGCGCTAATTGGGGTACCGCCAGCGCAGAAGTAATGTAAGTTTGACGTGTCGAATGACTCGATGTTTTGTAGATTGGTGATAAGGTATGTTATTATTGGAGCTAGGATGCAATGGTTCACCTAGAACAATATTTAAAAATTTGTTTTATAGGAGAAATTAAGTACTACTTGCTTTATATTTTTGAAAAATGGTTATCAATTTTTGACCATCAAGATTCCTTCCTAAAATCCGTGAAGCACCAAGTTGATAAGAGACTATCAATTCGATAAACGCGCTGATCCAGTAGAAAGTCGTCATATGGAAGACTGCAGAAATATTTTTCTTGCTGCTTTCTCTAAATATCGAATTTTAGTACTCAACAATACATCTAAATGATTTCCTTACATCAAAATAAACGTCGACTTTTGAATACTATAATGGTTAATGCATATCCCTTTCGGTAGCCCGGTAGTACCGCTACTAAAGAAAATCAGCGCAGTTTCCTTCGGATCTACGCTAATTGGTTTAAACTCATTTTCCAACAACGACTCCTTTTGTAGCTCCGAAAACTGCAAATATTTATCCGATTTCCCAAAAACTACCAAAAGGCTGGCGCTATCTTCAACCAAGTGGATCGAATCTTCCTCAACAAATATGAATTTCGGCTGGATCAGTGTGATCGCATGTTTGCAGTCTCGGGCTGATAGCATTGGATCAATGGAGGCCACTTTAGCACCCAAATAAATAGCGGCCAGCATTGGAATAACATTGTCTAATGTGTTTTTCGAGCAGAAAAGTATATTATCGTTTTGTGCGACGCCTTTTTTCCGCATTTCGATTGCACAGCGAATGGAGCGAAGCTTAACGCTCGCAAATGTTTCCTTTTCATCTGTTTGTGCATCGATCTTGAATCGAAATTCAATTTGTAGTCGCTTTATTTTATAATTGCAAGACGATTACCTGTGAGATATTGTTGGGAAATTTGTCGGCATTTTCGAAGAAAAACTGACCCAAGCAGCGACCGTCGAAGGAAAAGCGGCTTTTCCGACCCACTAGGATTTTGCCAGGCATTTTCGTAGCACAATTATTATTATTGGTTAGATGACTTGCAAAGGTTGTAAACGACTATTTATTTCATTATTATTTATCTACGATAAAAATTTAATTTAAACTTGACGAGGAGCGCAGAATGGGGGACCAATAAAGTAATTAATATAAATTATGCTAATTTGGCTAGGAAATATTTTTAGATTTATTTATTTATTTAAATATATTCGTTTGCGGTTTAGGAGATTAGGACATTTGTTTGTACGAAACGAAATTAAATAATAGAATTATTAGATATAATAAACAACTTAATTACTTAAGTTGTCATTTATAAAACACGTGTTGGAATTTTTTTATTTAATATTATTAATTATATTAAATGCTAATTAAAAACAAGCAAATAAAAACACTCATTATTGATAATCACGACGACACTTACCTTTGTAGAAAATAAAATACCGTTAACGGGAAATTAAATAATTTTCTTTACAAAATATTTTCCAAGTTATATATATTTTTTGTACATTGATTTTATTTAATTTTACAAAACACAATAATCGCATTCGCTTCATAATATAACAACAAACAGTGTTTTTCATTAAAACAAACATTATTATTATTTCCTTATAACGACGGTCTAAAAAACAAGAACAACAAGAACAGCCTACTGCAATACAAGACACAGCATTTTCATTATTGCGATACAATGATTGTAATTATCACAGAAGGTTGGTAACAGAAACATTTAGCGCAGTCGAAATTGATTCGTAAATTAATTTAAATCATAATTAGATTATTGAATTGTTTATTTAGTTAGGCCACGATAATGTTTTCAAATAAACTGCGAAATCAATTTTTGCGCGCGTTTTTGCTTTTATTAATTAATAATATTAATAGCAACTTAAAAAGTTCGTGCATTACAACAATTATCTAGTTATTTTTAGAATTAGATAACAACTACTTCTACTATATTATAGATTATTATTTTTCAATCATAATAAATAATATAAAATTATTATTGCATTACTATTTATTTTGAATATATTTTTGAACGTTTTTTTAAAATTTTATTATTTATACATTTATAGAAAAAACAAGCGGATATTCAATAATTATATATACTTTACAATTTTATTTCAAATGTAAAAAGTTTAGCAATAATTAAAATGTACAATTATTATGGTTAAAAGGTATTGTCATATAATACCATCTCTAATATTTTTCAAACAACTAAGTAGTAGATAATTAATTTGTCACGCTTTTCATATTATTATAGATTATTCAAAATACTTTATTGTATTGTAGACAGATATAGTAAGTTAGTATAGAAAAAGTTTAAATCTAAACACAAAAAGAAGAGGATTAGATCTAGCCTTATGTAAGATACCAAAATCAAGGAGTGCACCCTCGAAACAAAAAATATTGATAGTAGTACAATCAATTCCCTTTTTCATTAAAACTTAACGCGACTCATTAAAACTGGAAGCACAATCCAGAATGATTGTCATCTAGCTGTTTGCGCTCTTCATTTAAAATTCAAAAAAAATTGCACTCCTGAAAATCTGCATTCTATGTTTGAAATACGAGTAGAAGATTGAACTAGTATTACTTTTATAACTTCTAAGATTTATAATTGAGCGTCGTAGCCATATAATTTTATTTGATACCACACACACACATAGAGGGATAAATTCGTTCGTAAAATAAATTGCTACCAAAATTCCTTAATCTCCATATTTTGCAGATCCAACCAAATGTTGCTTCGTTATCACAATATTCGAAGAGATGAAGTAATTTTGGCATTTCAATACCTGACACATTTAACAACTGGAATAGCAGCATCCCCCTTTTTGCGCCAAAGCTTCTTCTCGGGCATTATCCCTTCGTCCTTATGCTATTCGGCAGGACCCAAAGTTAACGCTTGCACAATTCTTGGATCTGCTTTACTGCCTTCCCGAAACTCCTCCAACGTTAATCGATCGTCATGATTTTTATCCATCTGATCGAAGATCTTATCGACCCGCTTTTGTGGTGTGTTTTCATCCTCTGATGGCTGCTGGCCCTGCAACAATCAATCATTTTTTTCGGTGCGCTCATTTATTAATAATAGTGACATTGATGGAATCTTTGGGGAGCTAATTGGTTGAAAGAATAGCAATTAAGGGAGCAGAAAAATTAGTCCTAGAATTTTTTAGCGCAATAATTGGATACTTGGATGGCAGTGCTCGATATTTTAAAAGATTAGCCTGTTTCCTTTTATGGTGAAGTAATATAAAAATCCAAAGCGACAGCAAATATTTGTCCTGGCACGAAATTGAAATATCCTCGAAAACCGCGCTCACAAAAACATGTGACCAATATAGTGGGTTCACATTTCAAACGTAGAATTAAAAAATGTGTCTAAAAATTGAAATAAAGCACACGACAAGTCTCATTATTTTCAAGCACGCAACATGTTAAACTAGAAAAAAATCTGTCTTTCAATCTGACACTTAATTTATGCTGAAGATGCGCCAAATAAATAAAAAAGCACAATGTTTGCCACAATGCTCATAACTTCCAGTTGAATTGCTATTTAATAGTTTGGAAACCAACTTAATTTTCTTCGATGACAACAATTATAGTTTTAATTAAATAGTAAAGTTTTTTACTTACCACCATCTGGTAGATGGCATCCACAATGTTGTACATTTCATCCCTCGTTATGAAACCATCGTTGTCCACGTCGTATAGTCGAAATGCCCCTGAAATAATGATTTCGTTCAGGATTTTTTTTATTTGGAAGCCTGCAAGTGCACTTTGTTGAAATCTAGCCCTATTGGAAACTTGAGAGGACTTTTATGCACATGAGCCCCCAATCTAATGCATCCTGAACTCGAAAGTTCGCTTTTCAAATTCAATTCGCTTTCGGCTCGCAAATAAAATTGCTAGTACCACTTCCGGAATTTATTATTCGCTCCATTCATTAATAAATCAAATATTCATATAAATATTTAAATATGGCGCGCTTTCGTCTTCTTCTCAAATATCCAATATGGCGGAAAAGTCAAATTTATTGCAACATTTTGTTTCAAAATAGTTCAAAAGTAGCCGTAGTTTACGAGCACGATATTTTTATTACGTCCGGCGATCTGTTTAAAGTCCTGCTGCGTTGTATAAATCTAGATTTGTCGAGGATATCGTTTAGCAAACACAAACAAGTGCCCCAAGAAAATTGTCATGGTTTTTGTGGCGGAATATCGGTATGGTATTGTGGTATGCGTATTGATCGAGAAGCGGCGGCGGCAAACTTGTCATTGGACTATGTGGGGGCGGCCACTGCCGCATACACATCACCATTCCAAACATAAGTACTACGAGCCCAAATAAAAGACGTCAGTCGAAATAAGAAAGGCGCAATAATTAAGCTTGCTACTAATTGTTTCGAAACTGTCCATCAATGCGAAAGCTCTAATGATGGAGCTTATGTTGGGTACCTGTTAGATCTTTGCAGGAATAGAATAGATAAAACATTATACTGTTTGCATTGAAGAGACAGCAATCAAGTTTAAGTTTTCAGTAAATAAAATAAAAGTCGACAAACATTTCCGGGGATGAGCTTTAATGGCATTGCAAATATTGCAGCTTTATAGGCTTTTTAAGTGAATTGTGCGATAAAATTACTGGGGAACACCTGGCACCATGTTAATTACAATTTGCCTTAATGATATTTTTTTAGGCGATGTTTTTGCGCAAAAATATAATTTTCTTAGCAATCAAAAACGAAATAAAAATTATCCGTTACACGATGTAATAAATAGATCTTTGCCAAATTCCTTCCAGCTCGCCAAGCAAAAGTACGACATCGTTGGGCAGGAAATTAAACGAGAAATCTCAACTTTAATGGTCATTTTTTATCCTTTGTCAAATTTTCTATCCGTTGAGAAGAAATATGGGTCAAAATGATAAGAAGGATTAGCAGAAATATGAACCCTTATAATTATGTATCCAACAATAATATTTACGTTACTAAATATTTAACTTAGTTACTACAGTGTAGTGCTAATTAGTTTAGTTCCATGTTTCGTGTATTTAGTTAATTTTGCTGCATGGTAGATGAGCTTGGTTGGAAAAGAAACTTTTCTCATTAAAAGGATTTATGTAAAAATGAATGTATTATTTAAATTGCATGAAACTGCATCCTACCAGATAATTTCACGCGAAATAGAAGGAAAATGTGAGCAGATCAATAATTTCGAGCGATAAAAAATATTAAAGTGCTTCCTTAAGCGAGCGATTGCATAAGCCTCTTACCAGATAAAATAGTTATGGCAAAATCAATAGCGCCGAAGAATATTCAACAATAATTTGGCACATCCTTAATGGCATTGTTACGTTTGTCGACTAATTGAAACAGCGCACTACAAGATATTTCGTGATGTTTATTGTGAAAATATGTTTCCTGCAAATTTCAAGCATGTTTACCAAACACTTCCCTTGAAATTAATTTTATATACATAAATAAATAAGCTGGGAGCTTTGGATGGCATTTTTTTGACTGCAAATGTGCCATTACTAAGAAAAAGTTGCGGTTTTTTCTACGTAATGATTATTACAAGCTCATCGAAGGACTATTACTCCTGAAAAAAAGGCTCGAGGGTAAAAATTTCTCAGAGAACAAGTTCAAAGCTCTCCCTTGGCTATAAACTCCCACGCAATTAACTTTTGTAGTTACCACATTGTGAGTGATGTTGACTTTTCCCTTCTTTTTTGTTCGTGTTAGAGATATTTTCTATATTTGTACGAAAAAATTATTTCAACCCGTTATTGTAGATATTTCCGTTTCGAATTTTGAAATGTATTAATATTTATTGTTCCCTGTTGAGTGCTGCGCGAAAATTTACGAACTAAGAGGATTTGTTTTAATTAAAAAAAAATGATAAATTATCAGGAGAAAATAGTAATATACTCACAATGCAATTTCTCGTCGAGATTTCCCCTTGACGTTACTGAGAGGGCTCGAATGAACTCTTCAAACTCTATAGAACCATCCTGCAATATTCCATAGAAAAACATCATTTTCCAAACAGGCCGAACAAAGACAGACTACTTGATAATAATAATAATAAAAAAAGATGAAATAAAAGTCTCTTCTTTATAGCGACTATTAACTTTGTAGCTGTAAATATTTAATCCGAAAGTGGATTTTTTATGCTTCAGGCCGTCTTTCGTTTCGTGTATGAATGAATTTGCCAAATAAATTCGTGCAACTATTCTCGGCTTATTTATAGAATCAAGGAAGTTGGATGTGTAAATATTGTCAAAGTTTTTTTGTCCCAAAAGTTCCTTTGCTCTCATGAAAATGAAAATTATGAGAAAGCTCGCTGAAGTAAAGTTTAATAATTTAAAAAGAACGCGATGCGAATTTTAACAAGCCGGGTAATAAACGTTATGTAAAATTCGTTGGGGACACTGTTTCGCAACATTCTTTGGCTGTGTTAAAGAAAAATTCGGACGCGATGTAAATAAATTAATAAATCAAGATAATTTTAAATTAACTGCGTCAAAAATGCGTTAGGGGTGAAAATACAGGATATGTCACATCAATATATCATGACGATTAATTTTTGTGTTCACCACAATTGAGATATTTTTCTTTTGTTGTGGAAAATCTTTTGGGATCGCGCGTTATCCATTAAACTCAAATTTACCAGCATAATGGGATTCCACCCTATCGCGCACGATTTCCCATCAAAAAATGTAATTATAAAACGATCTGTCTTTGTGCCCCAATATGTGGTGCGTATTTCTACAAATTACTTACATTGTTTTCATCAAAGACTCTAAATACTAGTGAGGCAAATTTGGAGGGATCTCCTTGTGGAAAGAATTGTTTGTAAATTTTAATAAAACCCTAGAAGCAGAAAAGAAAATAGGTATTAAACGTTACTTATTTGAAAAGTTGTTGGAAAGTTACTTGTTCGGTGAGAAGCCCATTGGGACAGTCCTTTAAAAATCCTTTGTGCCTGAAACAATGGTAACATTTTTATGAAACTGCGCTACACTTTTGTCTATTGTGATTTTACGCTTGTATGGAATGAAAATCCGCTATAAAATATAATATGCAGTTCGTACTAATATTTATGATGTTGACAAGCAATAAATTGTTAATAAATTATTATTTGAATTTGGCGCCATGTTTGATTTAGTTTAGTTTAGAGTTTTAATGTTGGTACTTTGGAAGACACTAAGAATGACAGATAGAAAGCATGCTTGGAAAATGTCGATTGTGTAAAACTATATAAATCAAACTAATCAATGAACAATAATTCATGGAATCAACTACCCTTACAGTAAGTACTTTTCAAAATTCGAAATTGATTGAATTTCCTGGTTTGAACAGTCGAACTCTAATGACAATTACTATCAAAATCAGTCGTTGAAAATAGTTACAATTTAAATTAAATGAGTTGTTTCGTGTGCATATTAATATCGATTTCAAGTATAATGCTGCGTTTTTGCATTATAAATTATGAATTAATAGTGTTTTCATAATTAATTGTGCTACTTCGCTAAATTACACCTTATTAGATTCGATGCAACCAACAATACAACTGTTTTATGCAACCCGCAATACATTTTGTAAAAATTAAGCTATTCCGGCTGAATATTAATTTTATTTGCATGTAAAATGAGCCATAATTCAATTTTACTGCTTACAAAATTGATGTACTATGCAAATTTAGCAATATAATGAAAAAATTGAATTACCCATTTCAAAAACGCGACAGTTTGGACTATTGTAATATTTTTTTCGACTTTGGAATGAAAATAATGCATTTCATGTTTTCTGCTGATGTTTGCACTAATATTTATGGCACCGACCATCAATAATTGTTAATGAAATTATCATTGTGTGACAATTGAATCTGAATTTTCATTGTGATGGACTTTACAACTTTAAATTTATTAATAGCAATTACTATCAAATTCAGTTGTTGAAAATAATTACACTTTACAAAATAAATTGCTTACTTTTATGCGCATCGATTTTTAATTTGGTGCTGCATTTTTGCGTGCTGTTTTAATTTTTACATAATTAAGTGCGCTGAAATTACCATAATAAACTGGATGGAACTAACAATACCCAGTATCAATCAATTTTATAATAAGAAATATTGTTTTGTGTACAATATTAATTTTATTTGCATATAAAATGAGCAATAATTCAATTTTATTGCCTACAAAATTGATATGCTACATTGAAAATAGTAAAAAAATTGATTACAATTATTATTATCCATGTAAAAGCCATAAATTGTTAGTAAAATCCAATAAGTGCATATACGGCCAATAAATAGTAATTTCACATGGCCCTAAATCAGATTTCAAGCTCATTTTAGCGGATGTAAGTGTTGGGGTAGTTTGGCAAACTTTCCAACTAATTTCGATCAAAAGTAATTTGAGGCTAAACCTACCTGCTGCTATTAATTAACTAGCTTGGAACTTTATTAGCCTATCTTTGAATTCGTAGATTAGGAATGTGCGTGCGTATTTCAAATAATACTAGCAAATTTATTTTTCTCAATTTATTATCCCTCATTCAACGGAAAAGTTCCGCAATTTCTGAATGGGAAAGCTTAACTAGATTATAAAAAATTGTTAATGTTGCTTTGGTCGACATCAAAATGTGCTTTGAATATATGATGGTGGCATTTGCGGTTTGCGCTGCAAGCGAATTTATTCGGTTACGAAATTAAACCATAGAATGTAATATTTATATTTCAAAAAGACTAAATTAAATCCACATAGTAGTTTGAACAAAAACTATCCAGGATATTTGGCTTAAACGTTTTTAATGCTCCAAAGCATGCAATTTCCTGTTGATGCTAAATCTAACAAGAATATACCATAACTATTTTCCAAATGAAATGACACCCTTCGGATTTATTGTCATGATCATCTGCGCAAATGTTTTTCTAATTGCCATAAATTTCGAGAGATATAAATTGAGACTTAAAGCTGGCTGTGCCAAAAAAGCACAAGTCTTGCACTTTTTAATTTGCTGATGAAAGTTTCATTTCCAATTATCTACTTTTAATTGAGCTTGCAGCTTCAGCTTTATATAAAATAATCTCTCGGATTAAAATATATCGACATAATATATTTATAGTTTGAATAGCTTGTAGGCACTATTGATTTTATCAAAAGCGTTCTTTACATATTTATTTTTCCATGCGAAACAGATAAGCTACTAGACTTACCATTGTCGAATTTCCTTTTCGGTAACTGAAACCAAAATGTGGAAATTAATATTTTTAATTAAAAATTAACTAGCTATACATTGCAAAAGTAATTAAGGATGGAGATGAATGATATTGGTCCACTGACTAAACACAAAGTAAACAAGTCAAGATGTCAACAAATCCGTGTCCTAATTTTCAAATCGATTGTTCCACCAAACTTTCTAGGTCAGCTTCGTATAATTTATCTCACCCGAAAATTTCTAATTAATTACTGTATACATTTGCTGAACAATAACGGGGTTAATATTTATTATTAGCCTCATTATTTAGTAATTTGATATAATAGTTAAAAATGTATATAGAACCTCCAAAAAATTCTTTAACCCCATGAAAACCATACCAAATAATGATTGCGCCCTTAATTTTCCAAAACCAATAATAAGATTACAATATAAATTTCTACGCCTATAAATGCCACTTTAAACTTAAACTTTAATTAAATATAACAAGATTTACTTTCGTAATTAAATCGGCGGTTTCTTCCCTAATAAAATGAGCTTTTTCAGATTGGGATTGAATACGAGCTTTCGTTTACAAAACGCGTATTGATTTCTTTACAGCCACCTTGCAAAACCCATTTTATTTTCAAGCGACTTTCAAAAAAATAAAATAAAATCCAAGTTAGCTGCATTCAATAATCCGATTATGAAAGCTCAAAACTAAATTATGGTCAATTGGTTGTGTGATTTGGGTGCCTTCTTCTTGGGCCTAGCTGGAGGTACTTTAGTTGGCAAATATGGCAAAGAAGTGTACGAATATTTCTCAAAGCCCCAAAACAAGTCTGCAATTGTTTGGAGCGAAGAATGTGAGCAAATTAAAGCAGATCCCGATTGTGAAGACTAATATTGTAATCGATGGAGCTTTTGGATAATAAATAGCACCTACAGCGAAATAAAAGTTTTCTGATTTGTTAGCACCGGTAAAAGCCCTTCTATTTTCACTCACCTAAGAAAAAATATCACTCGCGTTCGTGCGGCGTTATTTTTTACTTCGAAGCAAAAATGACTAAGATTTATTATAGTTTAATGCATGTCAACTTCGGTAGTAATTTCAACTGACTGCAATTTTGCCATTAAGCAATGAATGAGATAGATTAAATTTTCCTGCCACTAATATATATTCCAATTAGTCTCATGCAGGAAAAAACGCCAACGTCTTGTGCAGAAGTAATCAACCCTGATGGTACACACCCTTATATGGTGCTTTTGTTGACTCGCTCACTTACTTATTCTTCCCCAATGCCCTAGTTTATTTATTTATTTGGAAAAGGCTCATTTTTTCTCGCAAACAAATATTGATGTGGGAAAAGAAGTTTGTGTGGGACAATCTACACCCTGAAGCTTTCAGGAATATTTAGTTCTACAAGCACATCTATAGTGCAATTCAGGATGGCCCCAAAGGGGCCACATTTGAATATGTAAAGCTAGTTGAATTTTATACGTGTCCTGAAGTGTAATTGACGTTTATATGGGGTTGCAAATAGGGAATATTAATTATATGGTTAATTGTAATGTTGATTGCTTATTAAGGGTGTCAGAATGTTATTTGTGGGTAGGAAGTCGCCCTTCAATTTAAAAATACAGTACGTGCTAAAAATATTTTTATTTTTGTTGTGCTTGATGGGAAAAGGACGAAACAAAACCATGGCAGTAAGGATACTCATAAAAGAGGATTTCTTCTCGGTTATTATTGCATCTGCACTGCGCGATGTGATATCATTATTTCCCGAAATATGACTTTAAGAACAATACTAAATTGATAATGTACTGCTTTGACTGCACTTGCACACATAAAACCTCCAATACTATTCTTACTATCGGAAACATCCCCATAAATCAGATCTACCGAATAAAAGACTATAAATTTAATTTTTTTTGTTCTAGCTTAGTAGGTCAACTTTTTAAGATAAAAGTGTATATTTCGATTAAGTTTGTAATGCAAAGTTGGTGCGTGAGCTATAAATTATTCAAGTCGCACTAGAAGCCACCGAATATCCTAAACTGGAAGCAATAAAGGCAAAATGTGCAGAAGTGAGACCAATACAAGCACACGTTGATCACGTATCGGTTGATTTACTCTACTTCAAAGTCTAAATTGGATTGCTATGTTTTATTGCCAATATTTTCTTATTTAACATTGCATTATTAAATATCATTAGCAGATGCTACCAAAATTTGCCCATTAACGACATAAAAAATTCAAGCGAGGAGTTCAAATTTTGGCGAAGGCGCCGCGAAAGTACTAATTTTGTGAAAATTACGGTAATTTATTTGGAAATTTTGGAATTGATGCATTTTTATAGTAGTCTGTATTACTGTCGACTATTTTACAGTTGAAATTTTTTAAAATTTTTATTAAAAACTAAGGAAAAAAAATTATTAATGAGATGCGTTATTAAAATTGTGCGCCTAATAGTTTCAAAGCTTTTCCTCAGTGGGTTAAACGGTATATTGCCGTTTTATAAATTACATTCTATTATTTAATACTGCATTATTAAATATTATTAACAGATTCTTGCAAAAAACGCTCATTAGCACCTTAAAAAAAAATCGCAAAGTAAGCGTTCAAAATTTGGCGAAGGCGCCGCGAAACTTCTTTATTTATAAATTTTGCGGTAATTAATTTGAAAATGTTTAAATTAGTAACTAATTATAGTAGATACCATTACTGCCTATTATTCTACGGTAAAAATTTTCAAAAATATTGCTTAAAAAGTAGGGAAAAATTTTATTAATCAGACGCGCTATTTTATTTTTAAAAATTGCTGGACCGCAAATCACTAAACAATTAAACTCAAACGTACCATTCCAATTTATTAATTACCCAAGATTATATTGCATTGTAGTTGCTTAAAATTGTGTCAAAACTTTTGAAAATTATAGGAATTACCCTCGCTATTTTTGTTCGGAGAAAATGTTCGCCTAATAGTTCGAAGCATCTGCTAAATGGATAAAATAGTGTATTGTTATTTTATTGCGTACATTTTCTTATTCTACATTACATTCTTAAATATCTTTGGCAGATGCTACCAAGAATTCTCATTTACACCCCAGAACAGACAAAAATAAACGCGAACATTTTGGCGAAGTCGCCGAAATCCTAATTTTATAATAAATGCATTCTTCCATCAAAGCAGATGTTTGAATTGGAAGCTTTTTCCATTGTAATTAGCATTGTTCGTGTATTATCAATAGAAAATGCGCTTCCATTGAAGTGAAATGGTAATAAAAATGCAGTCGCATAAAATTTATGTGGGTCATGCATCTTTTGAAATATTCTACTTAACGATATTTCATACAAACATATAAACCTGAATGTTAAACCTTTTGCGTATGTTATATCTTTTCACATCATTAATTCGAGATGAGATTTTGATTTATTATATGGCGCAAAAAGTGCATTGAATGGATGCATTTTATTCATCAAACATTATATAAGTGTCGAGAAAAAACACACAAGATTCCTATATTTGGTCGAATAAATTTCGTAATGCTACAGGTCTCTTTTACTTTGAAAGTTGCCTCTAGTGAATACTAGTTGCCAATTTTCCAAGCACGCCTTGCAATGTTTAGGTAAAAGCTGCCTGTTGTAATTTAAATATATGCAAATTCAATGCTTTATTGCAAGCTTTTATTTATTTAGTAATTTTCTGCGTTGCAATATAGCGTTTGAAAAATTACCTACAATATGAAATATTGTTTTATTGACACTTTGATTTTCTGTGATGCCTAGCGTGAAATGCGCTTTTCATATAAAGCTAATTTCCTTTGTATAACTAGCGCATATTTTTTTACACAGTGCTGGATAATATTTTACACATAAACAAGTTAATTAGAATTTGCTGGTTTACGTGTACTGAAAACTGGCACGTTGTTAAAACATATATCATTATGCTTAAAAGCTTTTTAACTATACCTATAACATTCGGAAAACTTTACAACTATTTCCATGTGAATCTAAACTTTAAGAGCCTTTTTCAACTTGGAATTTAATTTAATTTAACTTAAAATCATAGATAAATCGAGTATAAAATTGTTGAGGGTGCATTAAGTCAGATTACTGATGCAGAAATGACAAATTAAATTTGATCCATGAAAATATAGTAGATCATTCTATATTTAATTTATTTAAACATTAAAGCTGTATTTGAATAATCTACTATATTTTTATAGATTTAATTAAGCATTAATTATGCAAAACAATAAAATTACAAAAAATATACTCACAATATTGTTGATAAAATTAACACTATAATTTAAATATTATTAAACAATTAACATTGCCGCACTGTCTTAATTATTAATAATAATTATTTGCATTTTAAAATATAAATTCAATTTAAAAGCATCTCTATGTATAAAAAACTGTAACAGCTACTTCCCCACCAGTGCCCATATTTTTTTGGATTGTGACGGGCCGGTTTCTGATTGGCCCTTATTGCGATAAGCATACATATTTGGAGTAAGACGTTGAAACAAGCAACACGTACTTCTCATTTAGTGCTTTAATTTGTTAATAATTAATTTATTGTAAGTATATTTACCGCGAAAATAATGAATAAATTATAATCAACTCTTTTTTCATCTTTGCAGATATCAGCGGATGATCCTCAACCCGCGAAAAGCTGAATTTCAAGGTCAATCCTGAATATCCAGATTAATCCTTAATCTTCGTCAATTATTCGGAATGTAAGTCTTTGTTTTTCGTATTTGTTTTTATCGGTAATTTCTTTATTTTGTAAAAAATCGAACGGTTTAACGCGCGATCGGCTAATCTCCGCGATTCCCTCGCGGTTTTTGCGGTTTTAATACGTACATTTTTTTATTAGACATTAAATTATTAATTATCATTAGCGGGACCTCAAAAATTAACTCAAAAAATTACAAAATTCAAATTTTCGCGACGTTTATGCATAACAATAAAATTTGCTGTAATAAATTGAACAAATAAATTTTATTTAATAATTATTAATTGCATTATTAAGCTTTAAAATAATTTAAATATTAAATTTATTCGCTAGAAAACTTCAACTTAAAAGCAACTCTATGCATAAAAAACTTGTAACAGGAACTTCCCCTCCCATGCCAATTTTTGTGGTATGTGGTGGGCAGCTACCTGATTGGCCCTAAGACAGTAGATTTCACATCAATCGATATCGAACATTATTATGAATAATATGTAATTGAGAGGACATGTATTCCTCTGCTAAATCTTATTATTCATTAGCTAATTAATTATTAAAGCTGTAGTTATTGTTAGTGCAATTAATTAATGTGATGAAAAATTAATGGCGATGATCCTTAAGCTGAATTTCAAGGTCAATCAATATGATTGATTATCAATATCATTGCTCAATATCAAGCTTAATCTTTAAGCTTCGTAAATTATAGGATAAAATGTAAGTCTTTGTTTATCTTATTTGTTTTTATCGATCGTTTTTTACTTTGTAAAAAATCTAACGGTTTTTTCGCGATCAGACATTTTCTACGATTCTCGCGCAAATAATTGATTTTATTAATGATTATTTAATTTAATGATATATTATATATTTGTGTGCTTTAACTAATTGTCCAAATAATTAATTTAATCAGTGCGGCGCTAAACCGGGATTTAGTAGTGGGGATAGTCTTTAAGGGGGGGGGGGGATAGTCCTTAATCCTTAATTATTGTTTTTTTTAATTATTTGACACATAATCATGTACAAGTAATGCCATTACTTAAATATTTGCTTCGATTTATATTATTAATTATTCGATTAATTAATTATTTTATATTTATTAATTTTTTTCTAAGTCTTTTAACAATTTTTTTAAAAAAATTGAACTGTATAATAATGTGCAATAACAATAATTATTGTAACAAAATATTAATTTAAACATTTGCAAATAAATTACCGCAATTTTTTCGAAATTAGTACTTTCGCGGCGACTTCGCCATAATTTTAAATGTTTTTCAAAATTTATTTTAAATATGCAAGCATTAAATTATTGTTTTTATTTATTTATTTTTATATTGTCCATATCCAACATTGCCTCAAAATTAATTCGGACTCAATCTTAGAGCTTTTTCTCAACCATAGGAATTTAATTTAACTTAACGTAGATCGTGGATAAAAATTCTTGTTGTTGAATAAAGTCAGTTAACTGCCTTTTCAACTATGAATGTGTATTTGGTGAAAGGGTTACTTAAACTTGCCTATACATAGTCACTATAAAGCACAGCTTCATAATGGATTAAATTGAATCAGGATTCCATTGTGAACGATTACATAATGAAGGAGAAAACATGCGAAACGAAACTAAAATTGAATTCCTGAAAAACTGCAAAATCTGAAACACTAATTCCTTTTTAATAGTCTTTATATTTGAATCAAATTGCATGGGAATTGAACGATTTGTTAAACAAATGGAAAATATTTCTATTAATAAATATAATTTCAATTGATTTCTAGTTAGAAATGCATTAGATGGATTATTCGACTTTATAATATTTAATCAATAGATGAATTTGGATTATTTATTTAACAAATATGTCGCAAATAAATTGGAAATTTTTATTAAATTATTTAAATTATTTTGTCGACGCATTTGCTGACAATGTGATGTGAATAATTGATTAGTGATAGCGGATTATAATCCATAGTTAATAATTTAAAATTAAAATTGGCGTAGCTAAAATTGAATTAATTATAAAAAATAAATTTCTTTCTCGGTCTATTATTTTTTATTTCGCAACCGGGGTTGAAAAATTTAACGCGTTTTGTTTTAATGGTTTTTACAGCCACTTTGGCAATAATTCTCCATTTAAGTGCATTTCTATTGCCTTTTCGTCGACACGATAAGAACGTGTATCTTTCTTGATCCAACTTTAATTTGTTGCACTTTAAAAGTACACTACTTTTTGCACAAAGCGTGTCAAACTTGCAACATAGAACAAAGTGTTCATTTTCAAAGAAAAAATAATAAAAGATTAGCACCCTGTATATTCCCCAGGCTATATAAGTATCGATTTGCTTAGCAGACACATTTGCAAGAATTATTCCGCTATCATAATAATACTACTTAGCGAAACTTTTAGATAATAACGTTTCGTTAAATGTCATCCACACTTTTGCACAGCAGTTTTACATGGTAGAATTAACGCGCGCTTTTGCTTTTGAATGTTAAACAAAATAATTGTATTCAGGACTTCTAACATAATTAATTATATGAATGTGTATATAGTAGGTAGTGAAATGAATGAATTTATGTGCCAATACTACTCTAATCGAGCGAATTATATTTCTCTGGAGAGAATATGAATCTATTTGGCTGAATGCGCGCACAAACTATCTAAATTAAATTATCTCATACAATGTGGTGTGTTTCATGTGTGAAAATTAGGAAATATTACTTTTGAAATGCATTTAGCAGATGCCCCGACAAAAATACAATTGGAAATTATTACTAGACTTTCCAAATTTTAATCAAAATATTTATCCTTGATTTTATCGACTTTTGAAATGCAAATTCAAATTTCTGCTACAAGAGATGGAAGCTTGTAATCAAGTGATTAGGATTGTTGTATGTTGTCTCTAATCCACATAACATCCAGGTTCTCATAGTTTGGCTCGACATTTAGATTGTGCCTGCCAAGCACACAAAATCTATTCGACTTTGGCCATGGCCTAGTGCTCGAATGAGCACATTGAATTGACCTAAAAGCTCCATGTCTTTTCAACAAGCTCCGAAAAGAAAAAAGTTAGTTGAATAAATGTTTATGCTCTTTTTTATTTAATAAATTAAATTGAATTACGCAAAAGAAACTTAATTTCGGCTGGACTTTATAATTTTGGATACTAGGATAGCTTTAAATAAGAACAATGTTAGATTTAGAGCCTCATTTGAATGAGAATGGAATAGAGGAACTGGATGTTGTTATGATAAGGGTTTGGCGTTTTTCTCTTTCCCTTAAAACACCAGTTTCCCTCATTCGCAGTCGCATTCCACCCTTTTTTGTTGTTCCAACTTTCATCGTTATGTTTCTATGCTTTTCCTGCTACATGATGAAAATATTTTCCAGGCTTTATTCTTAATGGTGATGTCTGTTATCATCCAGACTATTAGTTTTTCAAAAAACAATTTACTCCATTTATTGGAGATTAATTTTTTTGGATATTTATTATTTATTTGGTATATTTTGAATTTAATTAAATGCCAAACGGTGAGACCTTTGGTATATGAAGTTGATTTATATTACTTATAGGTAAAGCTTGATGGATAAATTTAGAATTTACTTTAGGAAATGCCTTGGGAATATTTTGCACTGACACTTTACATGGTAATATCAGCAATCTGTTACAAAACGATGTTCAAACTTGATGGCAGATTGAATTTTAGACGGTTTTATTAGATAATTTGATACAAAAGTGCCAAACTAAATCGGAACAATAACATAACATGTTTAATTTAATTAATAATTAAAAGGCCTCCTTGGTTCTCCGATTAAGAAATATATTAGTACTACATATTATTTTATTTAAATATATTGTTATTAAATAAAATAAAATGTATACAGTACTAATTAATTCATTTGATTTGTTTCAGATGACTGAAAATGTATCTCCATTCAAAGGGCGGATTATTCATATACAACAAATAGTTTTAAAAAATTTTAATATTAATTATTTTTTGTTTTGAGTGTTAGTTTATCCGTATTTGATATTTTTTATGAACGTGTTAATTTTATGTTGAGTATTAGTTGATTCGTGCTTGAATACTTTCTGAGAGAACGGAAAAACTTGTTAGGTTTATTAATTTTGTTTTAATTTAATGATCGGTATTTGATATTTTCTGAAAGAACGGATTAATTTGTTATGTTCTTAATTATGTTGTAATTTGTTGTTCTTTATTTAATATTTTTTGATAGGGCGGATTAATTTGTTAGGTTTTTAATTATGTTGTAATTTATTTTTCCGTATATTTTCTGATAGAACGGATTAATTTTTTAGGTTTTTAATTATGTTGTAATTTGTTGTTCCTTATTTAATATTTTTTGATATAGCGGATTAATTTATTAGGTTTTTAATTATGTTGTAATTTGTTGTTCCTTATTTAATATTTTTTGATATAGCGGATTAATTTGTTAAGTTTTTAATTATGTTGTAAATTTTTTTCCGTATATTTTCTGATAGAACGGATTAATTTATTAGGTTTGTAATTATGTTGTAATTTGTTGTTCCTTATTTAATATTTTTTGATATAGCGGATTAATTTTTTAGGTTTTTAATTATGTTGTAATTTGTTGTTCCTTATTTAATATTTTTTGATATAGCGGATTAATTTATTAGGTTTTTAATTATGTTGTAATTTGTTGTTCCTTATTTAATATTTTTTGATATAGCGGATTAATTTGTTAAGTTTTTAATTATGTTGTAAATTTTTTTCCGTATATTTTCTGATAGAACGGATTAATTTATTAGGTTTGTAATTATGTTGTAATTTGTTGTTCCTTATTTAATATTTTTTGATATAGCGGATTAATTTTTTAGGTTTTTAATTATGTTGTAATTTGTTGTTCCTTATTTAATATTTTTTGATATAGCGGATTAATTTATTAGGTTTTTAATTATGTTGTA
The DNA here is from genome assembly GCA_963556235.1 of Cryptophagus acutangulus. Taxonomy (NCBI): domain Eukaryota; kingdom Metazoa; phylum Arthropoda; class Insecta; order Coleoptera; family Cryptophagidae; genus Cryptophagus; species Cryptophagus acutangulus. Next base: position 782,072 of record OY744562.1, on the reverse strand, counting down.
ATTTGTTGTTCCTTATTTATTATTTTTTGATATAGCGGATTAATTTGTTAAGTTTTTAATTATGTTGTAAATTTTTTTCCGTATATTTTCTGATAGAACGGATTAATTTATTAGGTTTGTAATTATGTTGTAATTTGTTGTTCCTTATTTAATATTTTTTGATATAGCGGATTAATTTGTTAAGTTTTTAATTATGTTGTAATTTTTTTTCCGTAAATTTTCTGATAGAACGGATTAATTTATTAGGTTTTTAATTATGTTGTAATTTGTTGTTCCTTATTTAATATTTTTTGATATAGCGGATTAATTTGTTAAGTTTTTAATTATGTTGTAATTTGTTGTTCCTTATTTAATATTTTTTGATATAGCGGATTAATTTGTTAAGTTTTTAATTATGTTGTAATTTTTTTTCCGTAAATTTTCTGATAGAACGGATTAATTTATTAGGTTTTTAATTATGTTGTAATTTGTTGTTCCTTATTTATTATTTTTTGATATAGCGGATTAATTTGTTAAGTTTTTAATTATGTTGTAATTTTTTTTCCGTATATTTTCTGATAGAACGGATTAATTTATTAGGTTTTTAATTATGTTGTAATTTGTTGTTCCTTATTTAATATTTTTTGATATAGCGGATTAATTTGTTAAGTTTTTAATTATGTTGTAATTTGTTGTTCCTTATTTAATATTTTTTGATATAGCGGATTAATTTGTTAAGTTTTTAATTATGTTGTAATTTTTTTTCCGTAAATTTACAGATAGAACGGATTAATTTATTAGGTTTTTAATTATGTTGTAATTTGTTGTTCCTTATTTAATATTTTTTGATATAGCGGATTAATTTGTTAAGTTTTTAATTATGTTGTACATTTTTTTCCGTATATTTTCTGATAGAACGGATTAATTTATTAGGTTTTTAATTATGTTGTAATTTGTTGTTCCTTATTTAATATTTTTTGATATAGCGGATTAATTTGTTAAGTTTTTAATTATGTTGTAATTTGTTGTTCCTTATTTAATATTTTTTGATATAGCGGATTAATTTGTTAAGTTTTTAATTATGTTGTAATTTTTTTTCCGTAAATTTTCTGATAGAACGGATTAATTTATTAGGTTTTTAATTATGTTGTAATTTGTTGTTCCTTATTTATTATTTTTTGATATAGCGGATTAATTTGTTAAGTTTTTAATTATGTTGTAATTTTTTTTCCGTATATTTTCTGATAGAACGGATTAATTTATTAGGTTTTTAATTATGTTGTAATTTGTTGTTCCTTATTTAATATTTTTTTATATAGCGGATTAATTTGTTAGGTTTTTAATTATGTTGTAATTTGTTGTTGCTTATTTGATATTTTCTTACAGAATGGATTCATTCCTTTTTTTTTTTTTCTTATTTTTTTTTCTTATTTTTTTTTTCTTATATTATTTTTAAGCTATTTTATATTATTACTAATTTTTTGATTTTGAGTTTTAGCTGATTCGTATCGGACTATCGGATATTTCGTGAGGGGCCCACCTTGACGATTGCAACGGTACAATCGACTCACTCGTAAGTTTTGACGCTCTTTTGAATCAAATATTCTTTAATTAATTATTCTTCTCTATTGTTTCAGGCCTTGGATGTACTATTCGTTACCAAATTAGTACATGCAAGATGTATATTTAGTTGCATTCTTTATTTTTAATTATTGCTGTTGTATATTCGACTTATAACTTGGATTGGTGACAATTCAAACCCGCGCCCCCAGCCCCTGCCCCGCAATTGTCACCAATCTAGTCGCAGACTGAGTTTGAGTCGAGAATATTTCAGTATTTTTTAACAATAAATTATGCAACTGAATATCCATTTTGTATGACTTAATTTTGGAATTAATAGTAATTCCTCGTGGGGGTGAACTACAAAAGGCAAGTGGAACTTTTATTAAAGTGAAAACTGACCAATAGTGCTAAACTCGTTGTATTTTTCATGTGTCATTGCTTTTTAGAAGAAAAATGCTAATAGAGAATTGACGCAATGCTTCAATTCATTAGCAGATCTTGTTAAAAGTGAGGGCTAATCAAATAACGGCTCTTTCAGGATTTTTTGCAGCTCATTAAAGGATTATTACGCGTTCGCGAATCAATAAGGCATTGCTTTATTTAAAAATAATATACATTAAATTTGTTTTAAAATAATAATGCGCGAATAAAACTCGCCGCGAATATGTAAAAGTCTCGCTAAAAGTATAGTAACAATTTTTGCAATAATTTTGATCCGCTCGTTTCCAAGTGCATCGTCGGGTCTAGTCTTGACGTATAAAGTGGAGGATCAAGGGTTTATCTGTAAGTTATTTAAATTAATTTTTCAAAATTGCAATTTACTAATAAACTTTTTTCTTGTTGTTACAGGCCTGGCTAAGTAAGGGGATAAATTCTGAGTAAGTTTTTACTTTTGGGTTTTGCATGCTTTTTTGGTGTTATCTGTGAGCACTTTATTGGTCAGTAGTGAAATGTGATTTTTTTGTTTTATTAAAGAAGGTAAGTGGCGCATCTTGTAAGGACAGTTGTAATAAAGGAAATTGGGCTAGAAGAAAAAGTGAAAGTGGTGGTGAAAAGTGAAGTGTTGCTCAATTTTCAATTGCAATTTACTTACAAACTTTGAATTTATTTCCAAATGTTTTGTAATAAAAAATCCCCTGACAAAAAGACAGAATTATTAAGCGCAGGGGATACTTCAAAAATAATCTATTAATTTTGATTGTAGGAAATACTTCAGAAGAAAGCCAAAATAATAAATGATATTCTATTTCAAGATGAAATATAGAGACTGAAGTGTCTAATTATTTTTGTAAAAAATATTCCAATTTGGCCCTAATCAAACTTTTGTTTAAAAAAATAGCCTCTGACAAAAAGAAAGAATCATTAAACGCAGAGGTTATTTTTGAGGTTCGCCTCAATTATTTTGAAACTACACTAATTTATTTTTGTTTCAGAGTTCAAAAAATAGAAACAAATTTTGAAAGAAAATCTTCATTCCAAATGCAACAATTTCCTTTGCCACAAGTTTTATTGTACATAATCGGAACAGCATGCATGGCTATTTTTCAATTTAAATACATATTCTACTTTGTACTCCAATAAAAAAAAATTTCAATAAGCCTTTTTTTTTCAACCCAAACCAATATTTTCTTTTACAGGTTTAATATTGGAAACAACAACAATATTCATTTAAAACATTCGCGAATTGAGATTTCTCAACATAACAAACACAATAAGTCAAAAGCTCTTAACAAAATAGCTCAAAGAAAATGAATAGTGCTGAAAAACTCTGTTCTTAAGGCAATTAGGTTCGGTTGTTACCTGAAAGCCGCAGACTTTGCTCAAATAATTTGGTTAACTGTGAAGAAATTCAATTAAATTGAACTTGAATGGAATTCTAAATATAAATGAGCTTTACGACTAAATTAAAGCATAAATCTTTCATTACTCTAATTGAGTTTATACTATAGTCCATCGATTGCTCACTTTGTACTACTATACTATAAAATACTCCACACCATATAATTTTTATTCAAATTAATAAACTTAATTGATCCACAATTTTAATCTAATTAAAAAGTACTCAAACTGGCATTAATATTTATAACGAAACATTCCAGGTGCCGCATTTATCAAATTAAAAATTGCAGTCACGTCAATTCGTAAAATTGCTTGTGTTGAATTTTCCTACAATTTTACTTCATTCTAGTAAATTTCATCAGTTAATGTCGAATTTCAGATAGTAGGTATTGTTGACGGTTCTCCTTTATTCAGCCTCGAATTAAACAACTTTTGTGCCAAAAGTTAGTTTCTCTAAATTCGTTAACAAAAACTTTCAAGTCGAAACTTTCGATCGAATTTTTTTTCGTTTTAATGCTTCTCTTATTTGTGCTCTAATAGCTTAGCCTTCAATACCCAGCGAATTTTTCGCCCACCACTTTGATAAATTTCCTCCCTATTAATCTCACATGGCAATTAGTTCAAAATTAAACTAATCTAATACTACTTGGATTTTCTGCCCGGGGGCTCCGACATCCACTGTTGAACCTACAGCGATGTATGTGATACTTCTTCACACAATCACGCTTTTCCTCCAAACGACCGAAAATTCACGGTTTGCTGCCCTCTCCAGAGGTTAACCCTTGATAATCTTGAATTATGTATCTAGGGGTTCAAATTTCATTTCTGTCTCTCATAAATAGGCTAGTAATATCTCAGCCCAAAACTTTTTTTCTATTTGGGATTCTTTGATACAAATATTTCCACCCCCATTAGGAAAAATATGGCAATTTTCATAAAAGACACTTCAATCAAGTAATCCGTCTAATCTGTTCAATATTTAATAGTCTATTATGATATTTCGCTCAATGGATGGAAATATGAAAGTTTCGCGCGCGGTGTTTGTCGCCGTCAGCGTCTGGCTGGGCGCCGTAGCGGCGGGCGCCTCTCGTCTCTCCCTTATAGGTTCGAATCACCGCGAATAAAAAAACAAGATCTATCTTTGATACCAAGCTCACGTTTCACCTGATGCCGAAACTTCGCACATATATATTTTAATTATCGCTCGCTGAAAGGCCGATGATTGATGATTTGGGCGAAATTATTTCCATTGTTTTGCGCTATTCATAAATAAAAAAGCATCCTCATAAAGAAAGTTAGGACAATAGGGAGGATTGCTTAATTTAAGCGACGAGCAAACAAAAAATCGTTCTTGTAATTTTACATAATTACATTTTGTTTTTTGTTGATGAACTTCAGGGCGAATGCGCCCCCGAACAATTTGCTTTGTGGTCATTTGATCCGATAAGGTCGGATTGATTTCGGCTCATTAACAATAGCATGTGATACACTATCCAGTTCACAACTATTTTATATAATTTTCGTATTTCTAAAGGTGTCTGAAAATGGCACAGTAAAAGCTCTATTTGTGTCGCAAGTAGAATCGGCTAAGCTCTGATCTTTAAACTCGATCTTAAGCTTTGTTTTGTTATTTATTTTTTAGTATGGTGTTTTATCTGCTTCAAGCAGGACTTGCTCTTTGAATTAAATTCATTTCAACATTTTACTTTATCTATGCCAAAGCTCCATGCCCCAAAGAAGTTCATTAGATTTTTTAAATTATTTTTGAAAGGAAATTCGATTTAAGGCGAAGGCGCCAGGATTAAATATTTGCATTTAATTAATTAAAAAATACTTAAGGTACTTTTTTGCAATTTACATATGTTAAATAGGGCACTTTGAGCTATTCTTTCAGAAGCCACTTCTTTTTAAATCTCAAGTTTTTGCAAACTTATTATTAAAAAAGTTGAATATCTAGTTGCTCCTTGACCTTTGTTGGCCTAATAAAAGCTCATCTTCTAATACATCCAAATGAAATTTCGTATAAGAAAAAGTAAAACACAAAACAACTTGTGTATTTTATTGGAAAACGCATGTCTTTCAGTTGACTGCAAGCAAAGCAATTTCATTATTTTTTTTTCCTTTTATTATTTGATTCGTCTATTATTTATTAAGGCGCCCAATAAAACTTTTAATCTCTGGAATTATTGGTTTGAAAAAAGGTTGTTTGTAAACCGACACGTGTTATGTGCAAGGATCCATAACACATCAATATCAAGGATAAGGATCTTATCGTTGTAGGGGAAAGCCTGGCATCTTCTTCCAGTGCTAAATAATCGTTTCGTTTTCTATTTTTAGTAGTCGAGTTTGAATTTATTTTAAACAGATCTCCTTACGGTTATAATTGATATAAATCGCATTGTGTTTACTGCTCGATTGTCACGGCAAGGCGTCGTTAAACAAACCGCACGATAATTTATTAAGACGCCACTAGACTCGAGTGGAAATGGAAACAATATAAAGTGTAACTCGATTATATTTGTACATCATGATATATTTATTAAGTGTACTGTTTCAGGATCGCATGATAATAAGCTTTCCGTGCATTAACGATCACTATAAAGCTTGACAAATGCCAAGCATTGTTTATACGAGCTTAAATTATCCCTATTTTCGTCCTATATGCCATAAATCGAATTTCAATTTTCATTTTTCATGTATGAATAGCGATTTTCAAATTATTTCCATATTTTATATGTAAATGGCCATTTACATAAAGCACAATGGGTTAATATATTTTTTACTTTTCAAAATGTGGGTGTCATATAGACATAAATCTTGTTATGCTGTCAAGTTGAGCTTTTCCCTGGAATACAATAACAATCTTTCTTTTTACTTTTTTATTTTTGGATGCAGCTTCAAGTTTTCCCAAAAATATGCAAAAAATTGCAAATAAAATCCAATGAACTTCTTCAAATTTGAATTAAATATCCAATTATCGAAAAAGAATCTTCAGATAAATAATTAATGATTTCGTAGCAAGCTCCATATTTCATACACTTTGTTCGGAAAAGTGCTTGAAAAGAAAACCACAAAGAAAGCCCTTTAGCCGCAACTATTTACTGCAACTAATTACTTTATTAGTTCCACTTTGAAAAGTTGTTGAGGAATTTAACCACTTAATTTCATAATATCTTCTATCAAAACGCCCATAAAATGCAAACAATTTCGAATATAAAGGTGCAGTAATTCTATTTAGTCAGTGCCCACTGTTGAATATTTATCGCTAACAACCCCTATCGATCTATTCGTGGCTTTTGTCGAAATTCCACCAAAATATCATTTAATTAACAAAAAGCTTACTTAACTGATTCGAATTTTACGAGACAAAACATAATATCCTCTCTGATTGTGATTGATTATTAATTAATCATAGTTTGCATATTACATTTGCATATCTCATCAACAAATACAGTATTATGAAATTAGATTGACATTGCGCTGATGAAATTTTAATCAACAACAAATTTAAATACTTTCATCAACTTTCTTTGTTAGTTAATTGTAAAGTAACTTACAGTAAGTAGCAGTAGTGAGTCGGTCGATGGTGTCCTGCTTTAGTTTCGAGTTCTTCTTACCCATGATGTCGTTTGTAGTGGATGGAGAAAATTTTTTCGAATTAGGGAGACGAACAGGTTAAATGTGTCCACAAGTTTAGCTTGGCCGCACGACACTAAGGGGTTGCTTCGCTTGCAACACAGAGGATTCTATGTTCACTATATGTATAGGGGTTGTTACGCTTGCGCTTTTTCACTAGGAAATCCGCTTGGGCACTTAACTCAGCCAAGGATCAAGGGTAACTCTTTTACTCGCTCTTTTATACTCAACATTATGTGGTCCATGATTAATGGACCACACCATAAACGGAAAAACTGTTCAGACTTCCCACTTTCGAGCTACCATTACAACAATTTGTATTTAACTAAGTTTTGATTTAATGTGGTGTGGAGTAGTTTTAGTTGGAGTATAAATACAAACTAATATCTTGTGCAAGCGACTTGATATAGTCTTGTATAATAAAGTTTGAGCAAAAGTTAGACAAAGTGCTGAATTATGTACGAAGGAAAATTACAAATTTTAACTTTCAACGCGATAAATTGATCATGAAGATGAGATCGATCATGTAACTTTATTTTATTGTCAGTTAAGTTCATTTATTTATAAGAAATTGCATTTCGGGCGGAATTTATATTTATATTCCGAAAGGGGTTCATTCGTTTGGAACAAAGCGATCTATTTACTTTTTACATGTTGTTTTTGCATATATTGCTAAAAAGTTGATCAATATTTGGTAATCAATATTCATATGTATCGGTTTTGGTACATCAAATTTTATTGTAGACGATTTCGTAAGAAATATTGGGATTAACATTTTCTTTGAGCTTATTTGCGAAGTTTTTTGGTGTTTTATCGGATATATTATTTACAGTTCTTGAGAATAAAATTTCTCTCCTATCACTTGAAGATTCTTGAGACTTCTTTCGCAATTTTTTAAAAATTATTGGGATTTTTTGATCGTTTACAATTTTTTCTAAGACATTCTTTGATATTTTATTTGGTTTTATGAGATTTCGATTAATATTTCATGTTTCTTGAGATTTTTTTGCAATTTTTTGGGATTTTTTGATCTTCTACAATTTTTTCTAAGACATTTATTAAGATTTTATGAGATTTTTATTAACATTTCCTATTTCTTGACTCTTAAGATTGTTTCTTGAATTTTTTTGAAAATATTTGGAATTCATTAGCATTAACGATTTTCTAGCTGATATGCATTAACACGCATTGCCATTTTCTAATCAATTTCCAATCTGTTGAATGCCTGTGTCCATAAACATCCATCCATCTCTGATTATTAATGTACATGTAATTATATCTACTACATAGTGCAATACTAAATTACACCCTTGTTTAATGGTCAATATAGTAAATTTAGCACATTCATTGTGCGAACAGATTGATTATGCGGCTTAAAATTATATCTCCACCAAATAGGAAAGACCATCTCCATTCTATTTGGACATTTCGGATTCAAGATTGTTTACCTATTGTATTCAAATTCCAATTTCCAATAGTGATGTGCATGTGCTTTTAAGCGCATTGAATCAACATCATATGGTTGATGTAATATTATTATTCAGGCTTATGTTTAGCTGGCGCTATATTGTTTTCATTAGAGTAATTGAATTTAAATTCGCTTCGAAATTACTATTTATTATGCGGCGACTATATTATTATTTTATGGAAATGACATATTATGTGTCACATTTGACCAATAGGAAAGCTCATTTCGTCATAAACTTTACCACTCCATATAACAAATTTAGTGCAAACGTATAAAATAATCAACAAACTTCTATATTAAACAATAAACTGGAATTATTTTCATAATTAATATTAATAATTAAATTCATCTATCGACAAGGTATGCGACCAGGCATACACGGATCAGTGCAAATTAATTAAATACGGCGCTGTAGTGCAGCGACCTCTACTTTTTGATGCAAATATGGCCACCTAGATCACGTGGCACTTGGTTCTTCATGGTTTTTGAAAAAAAAACAAAAAATATTGGATTTGCGGCAGAAATGCGAATGAGTTTCAATAGATGGCAGCATTTTATAAGAAAACAAAAAAATTGCGTCGGCGTCAGGCCATATAAGAATGTGATTTAGACGACCATGGACGCTATGATATCCTAATGTATACAACTTCAGTTCAATGGGGAGGAGAATGGAAAATGACATCCGTGTGTGTTGGAAATTGCTGGGTCGTTCATGTTTATAGTGAAAACGGCGAACAATTAGAGTGCATAAATGAATAATGTGAATCGCAAATGGTGTGCAGTGCTTCAATGTGACTAGTTTGTGTGGAAAAGCAAGTAGAATTGTTTTTTCGAGCCCATCAAAATGGCAGGCCGCAATCGTCCAGTGCAACACAAGAATCTATCCACGATATTTTCAAAGTTGCAGGGTGCATTTTCCGATGCCGTTACGCATCCGAAATACGCGACCGACAAAAGGACTTTAGACAAAACCTGGAAGTTGATGGACAAAGTGGTGAAACTGTGCCAGCATCAGAAGATGAATTTGAAAAATTCGCCCCCTTTTATTTTAGATATTTTGCCCGACACTTATCAACGATTAAGACTTATTTATTCCAAATACGAGGATAACATGTCCGCTTTACATACAATCGAACATTTCAACATTTTTATTATTAATCTGATGCGAAAGTGTAAACAAGCGATTAAGCTATTCAAGGAGGGCAAAGAGAAGATGTTTGACGAAATTTCGCATTATCGCAGGAACTTAACTAAACTCAGTTTAGTGTTTAGTCATATGTTAAGTGAACTTAAAGCTTTATTTCCGAATGGTGTTTTTGCCGGAGACCAATTTCGCATCACCAAATCGGATGCAGCCGATTTTTGGAGGTCCAACTTTGGAAATAGGTAATAATTGGATTTAATTGCGCTGCAAAAGTACTTGTGCTGTTGATATATTTCTAAATGATCAACTCCTACGATAATTTACTCTAATTTTGCTTGAAACAATGGGTGTGAATCATCGTTTTATTGAAATGAAAGTATTTTAATACCAAATACAGAGGTCGTATTAATCAGCACTAATCAATTTACATTTTTCATACGAAAATCGCGCACTTTGATGAGTAATTACTCATTTTTGCATATCAATCAAGGTTATTGCTACTATTCTAACCTAACCTTGGTGTCAATTTGACGTTTTCGAAAATTAAAAATGGCTGACACAACTTTTTTTCCAATTGTTGCTAGGCAACAGGTAATTAATTTTCAATCAATCAGTAACTTATCAACTTATGACCTGGTTAAATCTCGAGAGCTTTAGCTCGAGGGCTTGATTTGATTATAAATTTCTGATGAGACGAAGAAGTGTGCCTGAAAATAATCTTAGATTGGCTATTTCAGCTAAGTACGTACTAAAATACAATAGTCGATAAAATAAATAATCTGCAGCGAAAAGCTAAATAAGTAGGAATGAAAGAAGGTTTTTTTTCTTTGGCATATTTCCCATTGAAAAAGGTAATTGATATTTGTAATAATAAACATAAGCAAAAGTTTTTGGCAAAATACTATTTGGCGCGTGTGAATCGGGCTGGCGTGGGCCATCAATGAAATATTGATTACGTTTCCAGAGACGAAAATACAATTTCATTCCAATTTAGAACGTAGTACGTTGTGAATCTTGCTTTGACGCTTCGACGCTCATTCATATTAACTAAATAAAACCCTTATTTCGCTACAATTAGATTGTATATTGTAAATGTCGTCTGTAATTCTCAAGGGCTGCGGGGGTGGAACTAAATTTATCAAAGGCATGCTTAAATATTTGATGTTGCTTTCTCTCTTGGGCGACGAGCAACTTGGATTTTTCTTTTTAAATGGAATGGAATACCTGTTTGGGTTAAAAATATCATTAGTTTGCTTCATTCACTGAATAGCGTCAATGAATTGTTTGTTGCATTCGTTACAATTCAAAAGATAGTCTTTTTTTTATCTTTTTACAGCATCCCGGATGTGTTGAGAAAGTCATTTTGATTAATGAATGCTTCTTTATTAATTATGAAAAACACGTAAACGTTTTTCTTTCTTTAATTTATTCCTAGAAGATTAGCGAATCTAAAATTTAAATTTATAATGGTTTCCTGTGATACTGTTTTATTTCAATACGATTTCTATGCGTCAGCTTCCATCTTGGTCACAAAATGTCGCCCATTTCCTTGATTAGCGCCCTCTGTAATTGGCGCGAGATTCAAATTACTTGTTTTCAAAGCAAAAATAGAGTAAAAACGTTATAATTTTGGTTGTAGCACATTAGTCCCTTGGAAAATGTTTCGACAAGAATTAAACAAAGTCCATTCAATTAGTTCCGGTTTAGAGGCGATGGCGCTCAAATCAACAATAGACCTCACATGTAATGATTACATATCTAATTTCGAATTCGATGTCTTCACTAGGCAAGTTAATGTTATGGAACAAAATTAGCATAATTGCCTTGGCATGGGAAAGTGTTCTCATAATTGTTTATTATATTGAATAGGTTGTTTCAACCGTGGGCAACGCTCTTAAGGAATTGGCAAATATTGGCAGTAACACATCCCGGTTACGTGGCATTCCTCACATACGACGAAGTCAAAGCGAGACTGTTAAGGTACATGAGCAAAGCTGGAAGTTATGTGTTTCGTTTGTCATGCACACGACTAGGTCAATGGGCCATAGGTTATGTCACACCGGATGGTGAAATATTACAAACAATACCTCAGAATAAAAGTCTGATCCAAGCGTTGCTCGATGGCTATCGAGAAGGATTGTAAAGTTCATCCAGCTTACCAAACTTGAATCTCGAAATAAATTATGATTTTGCAGCTATTTGTATCCGGATGGGCGATCGGTTAATCCGGATTTATCTTGGGCGGTGCAACCGAGCCAAGAGGATCATATAGCTGTCACACAGGAACAGTATGAGTTATATTGCGAAATGGGCAGTACATTCCAACTGTGTAAAATATGCGCTGAAAATGATAAAGATGTTCGTATTGAACCCTGCGGACATTTATTGTGCACCCCTTGTTTGACTGCTTGGCAAACGGTAAGATTAGTTCGTAGATTAACCCTTAAAAATAATGAGTGAACTATTCAAGGGTTCGGATGGACAGAGCAATCAAGGTTGTCCGTTTTGTCGGGCCGAGATTAAAGGGACGGAACAAATTGTGGTCGATCCGTTCGATCCCAAAAAATCGCACCATCGGCCTAAAAGTTCGGCCACCAGTTTGCCGAACGTTTGCAATATTGACGACGAGGACTTCGAATTAGAGGTAGCGAATGATACTCCTAGCACGAATAATGATTATGCTGAATAATTTTTTATTAATTAATTTGTTAAAAAACGCTCTTCCCCCACCTTCGGCTGTGCTTCACATTTACCTGTTTTGTTAGTTTTCCGTTGTGCTTTTGATTGATTTTTTTCTGTTTTGATGATGAGCTTTTTTTATGCACTGGGTTGATTTTGTTTGTTTTGTTTTTGGTGTTTGACAAAAAAAAAACCGCAAAACGATCCTGTTTATTTGGGTTTGTATGATGGAGGAAAATTATGTCTGTTGCATGTATTTCATTCGCGTGAAGGTTGATTTTCGATTAATTTATTTTTGCGCATTAATTAAATTTAGATTTTCGATGATCGTGTAAATATTTGTCTGTACAAAAAATATTTATTAAGGCAGGTGTTGTGGTTAATTAGATTTATTGGTACCCGTGTGTGTTGATGTTTGCTACTTTGTACCAGAAAGTATTACTAATATTTAATTATTTTGCGAATGTTCAGTTTTACATCACACAATAATAGATTCATGTAGCAAACGGATTTTAAAAATATTATATAGATTTATTTTCTTATTAGATTTAATTAATTAAGAATGTATAAATGGAAATTAAAGTACTTACGCTAGATTTTAATTCAAGTTATCAAGCGAATTGTTTTATTTTATTTTTTTCTAATGCATTGTTTATTTTTATTTGTGATTGTTTAGCTATGCTATGTTTAATTAACACAATTTTGCACTAAAGGTAAGTGATTGCTTCACTTGTAATGCAAATCCGCTTTATTGCTATTCGTTAATTAATTTGGGCTAGACTTAGTAAACAAAACTACATTTCGCAAATATTTTTAGGACACTGGTGAACCTTGGACGTGTGCTGAAAGCAGCAGTCTGCATGCTTTGGCTTCAGCACCTCGTGCCGATATATCAGTATGTAAAATCCAACCGTAAATTAGCGCAATAATTAATTTAATTTCAAAATCAAGGCATCAGCAAGTCCAATGATTTCCCCAGGAAGCAGTCCACGTTGTCTGCGAAGAAACACCTCAATCGTGGTGCCGACGACGATGCCACCCCCGTTACCACCTCGCAAAAGCTCTCCAACCCACGAACCGACCACTTCGAGTGTATCACTGCGAAATGGTCTGCAAAACGCGAGCGGGGGCGGTTTGAGCGAAGCACAATCGGTAACGAATTTGACCCATCATACAATCGAAATACCTCAAATAGCGAAAAGCAATTCAATGTTGGAGATGCATCGAAACAGTTCGGACAATGATAATAATGTGGTCGAACTCAGTTCGCCCGAAACGATTTTCGGTGTCGTTATATCGAACTGTGATAATATTATCGATACGAAGAGTCAAATGAGACATTTGAGTTGTCCATCAGCTGGGACCATTTCGCACAATGGACCAGCGCCGATTAAATCGCATACGACCCCGAATATTAGTCAAGTTGAATTGACGAGTGGTCGATACTATGAGAATATCGAATTGGAAACACCCCCCAAGTACAAGAAGCGATTCAATCCGCTTGAAAGGGAGGCGACAGTGTCGTACGAGAATTTGAATATGGATTATATTAAAAAGTTGGTCAGCGAAGGGTATTCGCGGGATTCGGTTATTAAGGCGTTAGGAATTACAAGGAATAATGTTGATATGGCTTGTGATATTTTGCATGAATTCGGGACGAAATTGGGATAGCATACCTTCTAAATACAATTTTAATGTTAGCAGTACTGCCGTAAGTGTTGTAACAGTGTTTTATCAGCAGAAAATTATCTAAAGCAATTTTTTTTGGGGTTATATTTATATGTCGAAACGTCAAATCGAATGCAAGAATTTGATTGGTTGCAAATTTAAACGTTGCTATGGCAATTATTTCAAATAATGAGCGGGTTAATTTGAATTTGTATTTAAAATACATAGCATTTTGTCTTTAATTATACAAATTATTCTCTAGTTTTAAGAGATAACTTCCAATGAGCGGATTAAATGTTAAGCTCCCATTAAAAAGCACAAATTCAATTTGAACCTTAGTGCCAATTTGGATAATTAATTATAGTTTAAACGCTGCCAACTAAGCTACAATTAAATAGAATGGATGGTTATATATGACTTATTTATTGCTGATAAAATAAATTTCAATTTTTAAAAAGTCAATGGTTTTTGTATAAATGTTTGAGTAAATAGTAAAAATAAAAATCAAGGTTAACTAATAAATAAATAAGTTAATTTTTATACTATATTTTCATAATTAAGTATTACATTTCGAATGTCTTTAGGGTGTAGTAAGAGTTAATTGCAATATTTTGGTATGCTTTAATGAAGAAGACAAAAAATAAATTTGTATTTTTAACATATCTATTTAGTAGTAATTTAAAAAATGAAAAATTGTACGCTTTAAGTTCAAAAAGGTTTTATTAACAAATACTAACAAACCAAAAAAAAAAGTCTGATACATTATAATACGTTGTTTACTGAATAGTACAATGTATGACATAATAATAGTAGCCGTAATTATTGTATACCTAAAAAAATAAGTCCTTTATAAACACAGGTTTCTTTCGAAGACAGGCAAATCGAAATTTGTACATAAAACTATTTTAATATTATTTCCTCAGGAACTGGCTACCAAAGTTTGTACATATAAATTTGCAAAATAAATTCTATGTTTTGTATTGATGTAAATATTTTGCCATGTAATTTTTATGTATTAATTAATATATATGAACAATTAGGAATGTACAGTTTTCTTTATTCAAATTATAAAAACAATTAACAGATCATTTTTCACTTACAGCTAGCACCTTATCAAATTATATACAGAAAACACATTCAATCACAGTAACAACAATCAACTGTTTACACATTTAGTACCTAAAATATTTACACAACAACTAATACTGGCTAATTATTACTCAGAAATGAGGCAAACACACTTTGCCAGCGAATAATTCACTAATTACTGTAATCCAGAGAGCTAGAACGAAGAGAATGTACGAAATGCCCACTTGGTGGCTGTTTGGTAATTGATAGGGTTGTCCGCCAATTTCGTCCACATGAAAGCCCATTGGAAATATCACAGCTGCGAGGCAGAAGAGTACCACTAGAAAAAAGCTAGTTTAACTCCCTTATTTTTTAATTGGGTGTTCTAAGCTTACTGGCAGTAAATCCCACCCATCGAGCATAAGGTACCACATTCCTATCCCAATGCGAAGACGCTAATAGGATAATCGTCGTTGTAATGCAAATGCAGCCTACGAAAATGCAAACAAGTGCAAGCAACCATTCGGGTTGCAAATCAGGAGTGAAACAAACTTGTGGTCGATTGTAAAGAGTCATACAGGTCCACATTAATCCCAATCTTGTATCACCTTGAAATACATGGAAATAATTAAATATATTTGTGTTTTAATTGCATCCTTACCTCCTACGTCGGTAATAATCCAATCTGGCATTGCCAGGCTTACGATCGCGAAAACGTCTGCTGCCATAAATAATGTACCTGAGATTAGTGTTAATTTATCCATTTTGGACGGGAATTTTAATTTGTAAAACTAGTATTATTGTTATTCTGACATTTGTCAAACATGTACTTTGACAAATAATTAACAACGTCACATTAGTGTGAAGATTTTGCACGAGATGGCGCGGAATTAATTAGAGAAATCTATTTGGGATTTGAATTGTGGCGGGAATAATACAATTTTTAAAAATAATAAAATTTGTGATATATTAACAATATAAAAACTCATATAAATACAAAATATCAGTTAATTAGTGAACGAATTGTCATCATCTAGTCCAAAAGCATGGTTTCGCAAAAGAATCATGCCCAAAGATCGAAGAAATTGCGTTATAAGTCGCAGCTCCTCCGCCAATCAGTCCAATGGAAATTAATTCCCACATGTAGATCTTCTCATGTAAGGGTATAAATCTACAAAAACCATAAAAGTCAACTTAAAGATCTAAATAGAAAATCTACTTACATTTTTGGATAAACATCATCCTTTTTATTACAAAGTTTCATATAAAAGTAAGGCGGAAAAACAAATGTTAATAGCGTGATCGTGGATCCGCCAACAAGCGATAAAATCTTTCCAAACTGTGGGACACTTTCTCCAATAATGATCATTATGAAGACAATTACAGATCGTAGAAAGCAACGCTTCCAATTAAAATCTAAAACAATTCTGACATAATCAAATGACAAATAAGATTGTAACACAATACCTTTTGGTATTTGGAAAGCTTCTTCCAAATCTTGACAAACTGGATTCATCACGATTAGGAATGCGAAAATTAAATGTGCAGCCATCAGAATATTTCCTGTATGCACCAACATGGTTTTCGATAAGGAAACTGTTATATTTGATGCAACGTCTTCACCATAAACAAAATATCCTCCAGCAGTCACGGGTAGATAGAGTCCAAGAATTACTATAATGAAAGTGGTTTAATATGGTTTAGATGCGATTTTTTGAAATGATTACTAGCGAATGCTATAAGGACACTTTTGGAAAACTGTTTTTTATTTTCCATGTCGTTTTGAATGGTTGGAAAAGTGGAAGCGCCACCAAACGCGAACAAGAGAGTTCCAAAAGCTAAGAAGAAGTCATGGAAGTCGTGGACTTTATGTGCTGGTGGAACGGTTTCTATTGTAGAATCTCGCAGGATTTGAATGAAGAATAAAATGCAGGCAATTACCGTTGTCAAGATTGCTCCTATTCCTACAATACTATAAAAAAAACAAATTTTGTTAATAATGACAGTTCTGTCTGTCAAATCTAGTGACATTTGGTGGTTATGTGCATTCACATCCGGTAAATGTCATATGGCGGCAAAATATTTAATTTGAATTCAAATTTTGACTACCTGAATTCTTTTGGCGACTCCAGCCACATCGGAGGAATCAAACAAAGCGCAATTATGATAAAATAGCTGCAAGAGCTCATCGCCGGAATTACATTGATTAGTAATTCTTGAACTATTTGAGATGATAGTAGAAGATAAACAGTCCCTGCTCCAAATAGAGTGAATCTAATACAGTGCGAAACTAGAACGCTAAAAATACAATAAATTTAGTATCAAGAAGATTATTTTAATGGGAAAATATTGATGAACTTACCTACCGAAATTTCCAACAGCTCGCATTGCGATAATGGAATAGGGGTTTCTGGTACGAGATCTATGCTCGGGAAATCGCTCTTCGATAATTTCCCAGCAATGTCCGAGCTTGATGCCACCATAAGCTGCATTTCCACAGAAGATTACGAGCAGAATTAATCCCATAAAACCTGTTTGTACATGGAAAATTTATGCAAATGACTAATGAGCCGATAATTAATATATTGCTTAATAAAAGTGATTTTTACCAGAATTAACGATGGCTCTAGGTAATGCTAAGACACCGCTGCCTGCCATTTCTCCAGCGATGAAAAGGGTTGCGGAAAATAGGCTTAGGCCAGTTTTTTTTGCGTTTATCTATAATAATTTAATTAATTATTTTATTAAATAAAAGAGTTTTGGAGATACCTTATTTGGGTGCAATGAGCGAATTAGAGGCTCATCCTCTTCGTGAGTGTTATTGTTGCTCATTTTTAATTATTTTTATAATTAATTAGAGAAAGCACTTAGAAGATGTTTTGTATGTTGCTATAGCGATACTAATGTTTAAATAACACGTGCTTCTTTATCGAAATATTTCTCTTATCGTTCTCTCTTTCTTTCTTTACAAAAATTAATAAAAGTATTTTTATATAAACAAATAAAATAAATATTGAAATGATTATAACAAAAAATAAATTATGTGGAACACGGCTTATCAAATGAACTTATATTTTCGTGCTTTTTGTGTGAAGGTTCCTTTGGGTTTTGGGGGAAAATAATTAATATTCAATATTTTTATAAATACTTTATTGATACAATTTATACAAATTACTTATACCTTAAAACCGATTGCAACCATACCAAATATAACGATAAGAATTAATTTGTTTTTCGTCATAATTATTCGTAACGCATTCACAAAATGCTCTTCAAAAATCTCGAGTAGACAAACCAAATGACATACGAGTAGAATCCGTAAACAAGCAGTTTATTCAAAACGTAATTGCTAAAACAAACAATTAATTAAATAACATACCACATCACCAATTTATTTATAAGCTTCAATTGCGTAACTTACAATTTCTGTCTGATTCTGCACATGGGCAAACTAGAAGGATCTTCCTTGAAGCAATACTGTCTTGTCCCCAACAAACTAATTCTCAAATAATCTTCAATTTCCATGCTCTTCAAATCGTAGCTGAATGTCTTTTTCTCTATTTCGGGTAAACTATTCCATAAAGTGGTAAAGCGACTGGATTTAAACACCCATTCGCGCGTCGTAAAAAATTGCAACAGCTCCAAACCTTCGTGGATCCGCTTTTGCAATCTCAACATGCTAAAAATATTCCGATAAGGCACAATACGTCAAAAACTTAAAGGTCTTACAATCTTTTCTGCATGAACACAAATAGTAGCAAGTCAATGAAAAGCGCAGGAAGCCAATGGAAGAAAATGCAACAAATATTGTGCATAAATTTGGTGGAGCGAATATCGCCATCTGGGTACCAAATTTGCATTTCGAATGGGTACTCGTACAAGATATGTCTTCCTCTATCGATAATTTCTTGCCAAGTTATATGCAGAACTTCGTTTTGGGTGAGATTGTAAACTGGCACTTCTTTTGGCCTACGACAAAATATTTGAAATTCGCGCCATTAAATTTCGAAACTCATCTGTCACTTGTCACTTAGTTGTCGCTAGGTGTCACTTACCATTGTTTTGCGGATGCCAATTGTTGCGTAATGACAATTGTAGCATTGATGGCGTAATCCACTGGAATTACATGGGCAGTGTTGCTTCCTTTGCAATGCATCGATCTGACCACCCCTTTACCAGCGGCGGCCAAAAGACCCATCGGGCCATTGAGGGTGTCAACCCAGCCGGGCAAAGGCTCGTTGACAGCTGGAATTACTATAACCAAAAAAATTTAAAAAAATAAAATTGACAGTGAGGAACAAATTTACCAATAGATGGTCGAATGATGCAGACAGGTAAATTGTCCTTTTCATTAGCGACGAGCGTTTCGGCCAGTCTTTTGCTGTACGTATACGTATTGGGGTGCGGTTTGATTAATTCGGGGGTGGCAATGTTAAGCGCGTCGTCTCGCATCCAGTTTGTGACTTCCATTACGGATCTTGGGTCGTCTTGGCTCTCGTAAACCTACCGACAAGTAATTTTCAAAAATATTCACGTAATAATTTCGAAAAAGTCTCTTACGCGTTCTTCGAACTCGTCGATATCCGCGGAGCAAAAGGCAGTACTGTAATAGATGAAGGCTTTTAGGTTTTTGATCTTTTTGCTGATATCGATAACACTGGAAGTGCCAACAGTGTTTTGCTCGATGGCGTCTTTGAGTTTCGCTTCCAGGCGCAAAGTGGCTCCAACATGGAACACAATGCTGACATTGTCGATGATAGTCTTAATATCCGATGTGGATAAGCCAAGATCAGGCGTGTTTAAGTCGCCGATTACCGGGATCATTTTCTTGTAGGCTTCTGGTTGAGTTTTTTTTAAGCGCTCGAACATCTGCAAGTGAAATATTTATAGGGCGATATTTTTGGGGGTCTTTGGAAATTACAGGAAGCTTCCACATGTCTGCGGCCCTTTCCGTTGGATTTTTCCCGCGTTTGCTACGCATCAATATGTAGATCGCTTTTATTTTCGGGCAGCAATATAGCAGCTTTTCAATGAGAACTTTTCCCATAAAGCCACTTCCTCCCGTTAGGAAAATTGATCTTCCGTTGTACCATTCTGCGATTTGGCTTACTTCTGTTGACATTTTAGAGATTTCGTCTTGTTGCAAAAATCTGGAATTTTTATACAGTAAATAATTAAATATATCATGCAGCTTTCACTCTTCGATTACAAAATGTTTATTATGGAAAAATACTACAATGTCATAAAAAATTAAAAAGGTTTGATTTGAATTTTACAATTTACCTTTATGATTTGTGTGACGACACCTTTTTTTGGACTAACTAACTTCTTCTTATTTATTTCCTCATTTTATGTTAATATTTAAGAAAATAAGTTAAATTGCAGTTTGGGGCAATTAATAGCCCATAAACCTTGACCAGATTTCTATTTTGAAATTAAGAGCTATTAGCAGACAATTTTTGGTTGATTTGGATATATTTTGCAAAATGGGTACGGTTTTGTATTTTGTTGATTGGCCATCGACTTTGATCTTCTTCACAAAGTATTAATTATATCCTTTGCGTCATATTTAATGATCTTAATTATTTATTTTTTCCATTAATCAATGAAGTATTTTTTCTTACTGCAGAAACATCATTTGTCGTTACATTAAAAATTAATTTACGCAAATTTTAATTAACTAATGCAATTTTATGAAATTACGCCTATTAATTCTTACTAATTAAATAATACACTATATTTATGTTATTATATAAATAAAGTATTTGGTTCAATTTTTGTGCAAGCGACATTTATTTGCTTGTCGAAGAATATCATTACCATTTGAGACATAAATCAAGAATTAACATTTCAATGTAGTATCTTTGTCCGCATAACTAATATCTATTGCATTATTATTTGTACAGCAACACTTATGTTTCTTTTTTGAATTGTGTGATTTTCTTTTTTTTCCAAACTGGTTTATTAGAGCTTTGCTATGCGGAATAACATTCACTGCATCTGCAATTTACTCGGTACCATAAATATGAAAACATTATGTAAGGTTTTCCAATTTTCTTGCATATACAAGTGTTGCTTTCTAAAATTTTGCTGGAATTTTTATAAACTTTAAAATTAATTATATTGGATCAAAAAATATGTATGCACTTTTTAAAGTCATGGCTGATCTCAAGGTAATCTTTAATTTAGTAAAAAACTTGATTCAATAATATATTTCATAATAATTTCGGAGGTTTTTTATTATAATATTTATTTACAACTAAAATATTTTATTTGGTAATATAATGAACGACAAAAAAAATGTTGCAACCGTAATTGACCAAAATAAGCTAATTCGTGGATTTCTAAATTCTTGACTAAATAATTCAAGTTAAATGTAAATTAAATTTACTTACCTGTCTAATTTAAATTGAAAGGATACAATTGCAGTTGTAGATTTCAATTAAATTGAGCACTTAGTTTTAATCGAAATAATTGTAATCAATTCAATCTAGAAATAATGAATAATGATAATAACAGCTCGAGAAATCGCGTCGCGCTTCAACTTTTTCGTGTGGTAGCGCGAATAAAACTGGCGATCAAGATGAAAGTGAATTTTGTATATAGTCAACAGAAGTTTAGCCTCCTCTGATATTGTACATGGACAAGTTCAGTGCATTACAAAATATGTTTTAATTTATTATACATAATTGTTAATAAGTGCACTTCAATTCAGGTCTATAGCATAACTCGTTTGCCTTATTTGAGATGTACTTGAATATATTACTATGTGCTAATTAATTTTTATATCGGGTGTTATAAAAACGCAATTATCATATTTTTGGTATAAAAAATATAAATGACGTTCGTTTTTTGCTCTTATTACGCATGTTAAATGTCTTGATAGGCATAATGATGGAAATTTCTCACGGCCGTGAGTAATATCGCATTATCCACAGTTCCGCACTTTAATAAAATTGCATTGGTTATAATTTTTGCAATAAAAATCAAGATTAATTCGGATTAAGAACCGTAAAAGATGTAATTTTGCATGGTTCAATCTGAATAAATTGTTGATATTTAAATTTTATCCTCAAAAATAATAAATATTTTTACGCACCAGTTGAATATAATAAATTATTATTTTACTATTTAATTAATTAATATCTGGATGGAATATTCCTGGCCCTTGATCAAATTACTTGCATGCATTTAACATATCGATAATTATAATTACCCTTGAAACGAGAATTGAACATGTTTTTGTTACCTTTTTTTGCTCTTAAAATTTAAATATTAGAGGATTGATTAATATTCTTGTTAGCTAATACTAGTTTTTTAAAATGTTTGTTATAAAAATAACAATTTAATCTTGATTTTTTTAATTTTTGTCTGTGGATTTAATTAATTTTTTATTACCGGTTAATTATTTCGATGCTTGCATTAATTGTATAATAATATTTTTAATGTTCATTGCTTCAAATTGCATTTAATTGAGTAATTTAGGGCAAAGTATTTTTATACCACACTACAATATTTTGTAACCGTTTTTATTTATTTATGATTATTGGATATTGGTCAATATTATGGAAAATTTTTAACAATATAAGGCAATTCGTCCGCTCATAAACTAATTAACATTTGGATATAATAATTTTTTGGTAATACTTTCCAATTTCTTATAACAATACTTTACTTTTTAATAAAAAATACCTCATCAACCGTAACAAATTTAAATTCAAATATTTAGTGAAAATAGTCTTCAGTCTTAAATAAGGCCAGGGTTTCTGCTCCCTCTTTACTATCACTTGATTTTTTCTAAAACAAACAACAATGACAACAATTATAAATTCATATACTGCGCTTATATGAATTTCCTTACGAAAAATGGGTTCAACAAATTCGAAACTTTAATAGTACTTTCAGGGCACCCCAATAGGGCTTCGCCCTTAGCAATATCTTCTTCCAGTGTATTTAAATTGCTCTTAATATGCGACACAAGGCTTTCTACTTTATCAATCCTATCAAATAAATCATTAAAGCTCTCTTTATGTTCGCTTAATGATTTTAAAGATTCGGTGGCTCCGTTTTGCTCCTGTTGGACAAATAAAAGCATCGTCTGGAATTCTTCTAATCTTGCCAGCATATCGTCGATAGATTTGTTCAAGGGTTCGAACTAAAATTCAAAATCAGAATATTAATTATAAATTCATTTGAAATTAGCTTTACCTTGTTGTTTAGGTCAACATTGCAATATTTACTATAATCTTCAGCTACTTTATCCATTGCGACATAAATTGTTTATAAAAAATAATAATAATTTTTTAACCTAAAATGTCATAATGCAGGGAATGCAACCAGTAATGCAATTAATTAAAATAAGTGCTATCTATTGGATTTTAGAGGTATTAATTGATTAGTTGAGTAGTTTGTGGGTAGATGGATCAATTGGCACCAAAATTTGAAATTTAAATTTGAATATATTATTTTTTTTTATTATATTTCTTAGTTTATTTATGTTTAATCTCCAATTTAGTTCAAAAATAGCATAGATTTAATTTTTGCGTCATTTAAAATCTTAAATTAATTTATGAATAAGTTCACAAGTGTTAATTTCTCTATTAATGCAACTTTTTGAAAAGTGCAATCACAATTGAATGACCTTAAGTCGTTAAAAAGGTACTTTTCTAAAGTCTTGACAAATTAGTTCAGATTACAGTTAAAAACTGTCGAGCATAACCCTGGAAAAGAATGGATTCTTCATTAGCGCTTAATTAGTGGCTTTTCTTTTAAATCCCACAAACAATTGCAAAAAGCTCTTGTTCTTTAGCAAAATTTAGCGACTAATTAATTCTTTTTTGCTATAATATAATTTTTTTGGTGGGGATTCAGCATTATACTCTGTAGTCTACTTTCTCTTTACCGTTTGTGACGTTATGTTCAATCTCAATCTGTTAGTGTGAAGAAAATAAGTAATGTGCTCATGTATATATGCACGTCCCGTTAACTTAATCCTTTTGCCAGCAATTTAAATTGCCCTTTAATCGACCGGTTAACTGCAGTTTATATAAATCAGTTTGTGTCTATGTGAATTTTAATTTTATTTCGATTAAAAAATGTGAAGTTTTTTGAATAAAATTCCGCAAGAGTGATATTTCTACAATATGATGAGTTCAGGACGTCGTCATTATTCCTCATATCTCACCAACTATGTCATTGCCCTCATTATCTTGTCTTCAGTTATTAGCACAGGTTTGGAAATAATTCCTAATTATTTACTACTACTAGTAGTAATATAGTATTAATTGTATGCATAGTCTAATGCAATTTATTAGTAATAATAGCGATCTTAAAAAGGCAGAATTATATAAATTATTTAATAGTCGTGTTTCTATAATTACTATCATGTTATCGACCTTCAGCAAAAATTCTCTTTACCTTTGATGTATTAAGACAGAATGGGCACACATAAGCATCATTACAATATAATTGGAAAATGAGAAATTTTTTACATAGGTTTTATTTATAAGAATTTTTACCGCGATTTGATTAACCGATTAGCGATCCTTATATAAATTTGCTTCCTTCATTAAACCACAAAGAACTTATTTGCGAAAAAAAATAAAAGGTCACCTTTCATGGAATTTTTGTGACTAATAATGCTAATTGCAGGGAGATGCTTGCTAATTTCCAGACCCCTAAAAATACGTCACACTAATCTGTTGAATTTAAGATTAATGACTATTGGAGTTAAATCAAATTCTTCTCCATTAGTTATGGGTTTTAGCAGCAGAAATATGGAAAAACCTGCATTTTTATTTATTGCTTTTTTATGATGGAGAGCGTAGAAAACATGATGGATCATCTCCATAAACAAATAATGATTCAAATGTCCCTTGCGTATTAAAAGTGTCGATGTTTACCATATTAGCTTTTATTTCTCTATTTATTTCAATCGCGTACACTTTTTAGATGGTTTCAATTACAATTATTCGAAAACATTTTAATTATAGAACAAAGAATTTTGAAATTGAGAAACTGCAACCTCGTTTTAATTGCTTTTTGTCTTTATAAAGGAAGTTTACTATATTTTCCTCGCACTATTTAATTGAACTTCACTTAGGGTCTACACGAAAATTGCATTATCTAAGTAAAAAAGAAGAAACTATTTTACTAGGTTTTTATTAATATGGACAATTAATTATCTAGTTATCCTTGCAACACAAAATAGCAGCATATTCAAAATTAAAAATGATTTAAATGTATAACGCACCTGCTCGAAAAGATAAATTACTCTTGAGCTAATAAATATTAGATATTTAAATGCACAAGCAAATTCGAACCGGACCCGGAACTTCCAGAAGTCAGTCGTCATTCGGTAGTGGGAATTCATTCATAAATAATTTAATTGATTAATTTGTATTCAATACAACCGAAAAGTTGCTAGAAAAAAATTACAAACAAATTTGTAATAGTAATTATTAATAATAACAATATAAAAAAGTCCTTGGACTAATTATGATTATGAGGATTATATGGGAGAATTTTTCTTTGGCTAAGAGAAAGTCCAATTCTTTAAGCTAGATTATTACAAAATGCCATTTAAAAATTAGAACACTCAATTTCAAACTACTATACATATTGTATCGAATTTAATTAATTGATTTTGTATCGAAAATGATTTATTTTAGTCCCATAGATCATATAAGTAGAATGAAAGCCTTGAGATCCGAATCTACCTACAACAAGTTTACTTTAATAATAATTATATAATAGTTTTAATATTAACTGCACTTGCTATTTCTATTCGACACATTTAAATTGCATTTTTTCTCCCACAATTAACAATAAACTCCAACTAGCATAGCATTGATTTCAAATCCATTGTGAATTGTTAATTTCCCATTTAACTAACAAATATTTTAGTCATCCATATAATTAATTAAAAATCTGAAACTGCCAAGGCTAATTAAAAATTCCTTTCCTTCACATAAGCCTTCGATGCACGAAAATTTAAACAACTATATTATTTACAGAACGGATTTACAGCCGGATAGAAAAGCAAAGACATGATGGCTGGTTCAATAACCTAGCTCATCCTGAATGGGGATCAGTTGGTAAGTGTCTTTGCGAAAATCCAAAAAAAAATCAGGTTCCACCGAGATTTGAACTCGGATCGCTGGATTCAAAGTCCAGAGTGCTAACCATTACACCATGGAACCTTCCTGCAAATTAACAAAGATTACGACACTCATTCATTAAGAAAAATCTAAAATATTGTCACTCAAAAAAAGTGTGATTCAAACCGGACGTTGAGCTTATTACTTAATAATAGCCGAGTTAAAAGAAGGTCGTATACACATTCTTGAATATCGAATCTGGATTTCTCATCGCATCCGTATATTTATAAATTTAGATTATTGTGACTAAACTTCGTCCTTGCGCATATTTTAATAATTATTGAGGCCAATAAGTTATCAATTTTTTTTGTAGACAGTCATTTGATCCGGAGATCACCCTCAGCGTATTCAGATGGGGTTTATATGATTTCGGGACAAAGTCGTCCAAGTCCTAGAAAGCTGTCTAGACTTTTTATGAAAGGCATTGATGGTTTAGGGTCTATGAATAATCGGACAGCTTTGTTGGCGTTTTTTGGGCAAATGGTCACGTCTGAGGTGGTGATGGCCAGTGAAAGTGGATGTCCCATTGAAATGCATCACATTGAGATTGAGCAATGTGATGAAATGTATGATAAAGATTGCAAGGGGAATAAATATATCCCGTTTCATCGGGCAAGTTATGATCGGAAAACGGGGCAAAGTCCTAATAGTCCTCGAGAACAAGTATTTATTGGCCCCTTTTTGAATACCTAGAGGGTTTATTTTGGGATTTTTAGGTGAACCAAGTGACTAGTTGGATTGATGGTAGTTTTATTTATAGTACCAGCGAACCATGGGTGAACACCATGCGTTCCTTTCAGAATGGCACATTTCTAACTGATGTAGATGGAAAAATGCCTGTTAGAAATTCAATGCATGTGCCGTTGTTTAATAATCCTGTCCCGCATATGATGAAAATGTTGAGTTCTGATCGGCTTTTTTGTAAGTATTTGCATTGCAATATGCAATTAATATAGTCAGCTATTAATATCAGTTGACAAATGTAATTATATAAGGAACGAGTTTTGATTGCGAAATTAATAAGATTTAAACGTGCGCGCAATTTGTTTTACTATTGGGTGATATTTAGATTTGCTACGCAATTAAATAGCTATTTTTAAACAGTATTGGGTGATCCCCGTACCAACCAAAACCCAGCACTCCTCACCATCAGCATCCTCTTCTTCCGCTGGCATAACGTGGTGGCTGCACGAGTGCAACAGCACAATCCCACGTGGAGCGATGAAGACGTCTTCCAGAAAACGCGTAGAATCGTGGTAGCAACCCTGCAAGTATACCATCAATTTAGCAAAATCGTAAAAGACGCTAAACTTGCAATTTTTAGAACATAATCGTGTACGAATATTTACCCGCATTTTTGGGCGAGGCCCTTAGCCCTTACGAAGGGTACAAGCAAGATGTGCATCCAGGAATTACACATGCTTTCCAAAGTGCCGCTTTTCGATTTGGACACTCGTTAATTCCTCCTGGACTTTACAGGAGAGATTCGAAGTGTAATTATAAAAAAAGTCCGATGGGGTATCTTGCCCTGCGGTTGTGTTCGACTTGGTGGGACTCTAATGTAGCTAAATGTCTACTTAAGTAGCAAACTTACTTAACTAAAGTCTTACTTGTAGGATATTTTAACGAATAATTCGATAGAAGAATTATTAATGGGTATGACGTCCCAATTAGCCGAACGCGAAGATTCGGTCTTATGCTCCGACGTGCGCGACAAACTTTTCGGCCCTATGGAGTTCTCCCGAAGAGATTTGGGAGCTTTGAATATAATGCGTGGGCGAGATAATGGACTCCCGGATTATAACAGCGTTCGCTTTCATTATAAGTTAGCGCGCAAGGAAAATTGGACTGATATAAACCCGCAGCTTTTTGCCGAAAAACCGGAGCTTTTGCGGCTTTTAGTAGCAGCGTATAATAATAATATTAATAATATCGATGTATATGTGGGTGGGATGCTGGAAAGTTATGGAAAACCTGGGGAGTTATTTACCGCAGTTATTAAGGATCAGTTTATGCGTTTGAGGGAAGCTGATCGGTTTTGGTTTGAGAATGAAGATAATGGGTGAGATTTTTTGGGTACTACTGGTTAGATAAAGAAGACCAATGTTTGGATATGTTGTAGAATATTCACCAGACAAGAAATCGAAGAAATTAGGAAGATATCTCTTTGGGATGTAATTATTAACAGCACTAACATAGATCCAAGCGCTGTCCAAAGAAATGTCTTCTATTGGGTCAAAGGTGATCCTTGCCCTCAACCAATGCAGTTGAATATCTCCATTATGGAACCTTGTAAAATTCTAAGCGGTTATGATTATTTCGAAGTACCAAATATAACTTCCCAAGCTCCGCGCTTTTATTAACATTTTCAATTTTAGGGAAACGAATTCGTTTACATCTACGCTTGCGTTTTCTTAGGCTTTGTCCCAATTCTTTGCGCGGGTGCCGGTTACGGCGTAGTCAAACTGCAAAATCGACGTCGTAGACGTCTAAAAATCAAGCAGGAAGAATTGCGGAACAGTGTGGATGGCAAATTGCCCGTTGATACGTTTCTGGTCCATGAATGGTTGCATGCCAATCACAAGCGGCTAGTTAAGATTAAATTTGGACCCGATTTGGCCCTCAGTGTGATTGGTCGGAAAGGCGAAAAATTGCGCACAGTTAGTTTGAAGAATATTGAATCCGTTGTGGTTGAGGAGTCTTTGGATGTTAGCAATCAGAAGAAACCAATGATCCTAATACATGTACCGCGAGATCACGATTTGGTGCTGGAGTTGGACTCTATAGGATCGAAGAAGAAGTTTTTGAGCAAGTTTGAATTCTTCCTGACGTCTAATAAGAAGAATTTGGTTTGCACTCAGATTGTGAGGGAAGTAATGTTGGCCAAAGCCGAAACGCGCCAAAGAAGGGAGAAAAAGCTGGAGCACTTTTTTAGGGAAGCTTATGCGCTAACTTTTGGCTTGCGCCCTGGTGAAAGAAGACGAAGATCAGATGCGACAGTTGATGGAGAAGTTGTGACGGTAATGCGCACTTCTTTAACGAAACCCGAGTTTGCTAGCGCTTTAGGGATGAAATCTGATGCGGTCTTCGTGAAGAAAATGTTTAATATTGTGGATAAGGATGGGGATGGACGAATTTCCTTTCAAGTAAGAAGAAGGGCTTAACGTTGTGTGAAATATTAATTTTTTGTTGTAGGAATTTTTGGATACGGTGGTTTTGTTCAGTCGTGGTAAAACTGAAGATAAGTTACGCATCATCTTCGATATGTGTGATAACGATGGCAATGGTGTGATTGATAAGGAAGAATTATCGGAAATGTTGCGATCTTTAGTTGAGATTGCTCGAACTACGAGTTTATCGGATGACCATGTAACTGAATTAATTGATGGCATGTTTCAAGTAATTATTTAGAAATTTTCTTCATTAATTTTATTGCTAATTGGATTTTTTGTAGGATGCAGGATTGCAGCATAAAGATTTCTTAACGTATAGCGACTTTAAGGAAATGATGAAAGAATATAAAGGCGACTTTGTAGCGATTGGTTTGGACTGCAAAGGAGCTAAGCAGAACTTTTTGGACACTTCCACGAATGTTGCAAGGTTTTTGTTTATTAAGACAGTCCTTCTTGTGTTATAATTCCAATTTTTAGGATGACTAGCTTCCATATAGACCCAGCAATGGACGTGGAGCGGAATTATCTGCGCTTAAAATGGGATAGTCTTATCACCTTCTTGGAAGAAAACCGCCAAAACATATTTTATTTATTTATCTTCTACGTAGTAACCATCGCGTTATTTGTCGAGCGATTTATCCGTAAGATAACCCAAATATTAATCCAAACGTCCACTAATCCGGGATTATTCTAGATTACTCATTTATGGCAGAACACACCGACTTGCGCCATATCATGGGTGTCGGCATTGCCATCACCAGAGGCTCAGCAGCTTCCTTATCTTTTTGTTACAGCATCCTCTTATTAACAATGTCGCGCAATTTGATCACCAAACTGAAAGAGTTTTCCATCCAGCAATACATCCCCCTCGACACCCACATTCAGTTCCACAAAATTGCAGCTTGCACTGCGCTTTTCTTCTCTTTACTCCACAGTGTCGGCCATATAGTCAATTTCTACCACATGTCCACACAACCCGTCGAAAATTTGAAATGTCTAACCAGCGAAGTGCGATTTCCTTCGGATTATAAACCCGGGATAACCTTTTGGTTGTTCCAAACCATCACGGGGGTGACTGGAGTACTTCTTTTTATAGTGATGAGCATTATTATTGTCTTCGCGCATCCGACAATTAGGAAGAAAGCGTACAAGTTCTTCTGGTTCACTCATAGTTTATATATCGTCCTTTACGCGTTATGCTTGATCCATGGATTAGCGAGATTAACAGGAGCGCCCAGGTTTTGGATGTTCTTCATTGGTCCTGGAATTATCTTCGCTCTAGACAAGGTAGTAAGCTTGAGGACAAAATATATTCCACTAGACGTGATCGAGACCGAACTTTTGCCTTCCGATGTGATCAAAATCCGCTTCTATCGTCCGCCAAACTTAAAATATCTTTCAGGCCAATGGGTGCGTTTGGCGTGCACCGCTTTCAAGATCCACGAATTCCATTCGTTCACCCTCACATCTGCGCCCCATGAGAATTTTCTCTCGTGTCATATTAAAGCACAGGGTTCGTTATTTCGTTTAAAGTAGCTTTTAGTTTTACTAAAAGTGGGATTTTAGGTCCTTGGACTTGGAAGTTGCGGAATTATTTCGATCCTTGCAATTACAATCCAGAAGATCAGCCAAAGATTTTGTTAGAAGGGCCTTTTGGAGGGGGTAATCAGGATTGGTATAAGTTTGAAGTGGCTGTGATGGTTGGGGGTGGAATTGGAGTGACTCCGTATGCTTCGATTTTGAACGATTTGGTTTTTGGTACCTCGACCAATCGGTACTCAGGGGTTGCTTGCAAGAAAGTTTACTTTTTATGGATTTGTCCGTCACATAAACACTTTGAGTGGTTCATTGATGTGTTGAGGGATGTTGAGAAGAAGGATGTGACGAATGTTTTGGAAATTCATATTTTTATTACGCAGTTTTTCCATAAGTTTGATTTGAGGACAACTATGTTGTACATTTGCGAAAATCATTTCCAACGTTTGGCGAAAACTTCGATTTTTACGGGGTTGAAGGCAGTGAACCATTTTGGTAGGCCCGATATGACTTCGTTTTTGAAATTTGTGCAAAAGCGACATAGTTATGTAAGTAGTACTACTTTAATTAAGTTGCAGGGGTTTTAAATTTGATTTTAGGTGAGCAAAATAGGGGTTTTTAGTTGTGGTCCTCGGCCGCTAACTAAAAGCGTTATGTCTTCCTGTGATGAGGTAAATAAGGGTAGGAAGTTACCGTATTTTATACACCATTTCGAAAATTTTGGATAGTAGTTAATTGTAGTTTATAAAAAATATGTATATATGTAAAGATATTTGTCTATAGCCGAATTTGTACTTAATATTTATATTATCTCCCAAAAACCCGTCCCCTCCCCCCCCAAAAAAATACTATTAATTAAAATTAAATTATCTTTTATTACATACCTATTTATATGTACAAGTTTACTTCGAATAGTCTAAAAAAAGCTGTGGGGATCGCGCACAAGTTAAGCAACAAACTTTGCGCCATCCGCAGAGCTTAGAATTTTGATTATACATCTTTGGTTACATACAAAAATAAACTTAACAATTAATTAGAAAAATAAATTAATAAAGCTGCAAAAATATTTACAACAAACTAAATGAGAATTTATGGTCCCCTAATAGAAAATAATCAACAAATGCTAAATGAATGAATACAAAAATGAAACAAGTCCGCAATTTACACTTTCAATTCTGTGTGCAAAATGTCTGCAATCTTTTCCACGGTACTACCTGTCAATATGCTGCGATGGTTGCCTTTAAGTGGGTGAACGTTGATCTTTGCCTTGCAAACCTACACAATAAAAAAAGTGTTTAAAATATTTAGAGGATTGCCAAAAATTTTGGGAAACTTACCTCTGATAGCCCGTAATCTTCAGCCAACTGTACAAAGTTATCACTTGCTTTCACCAATGTAACATCTCCTTTGAAGTTACCAGTCGGCTTGTACTTATCAGCTGCCACCAATTTGAAGTAGAAGCTGGACGCAGCTGCTGCCATTTGCTCCGGAGGATACGGAGTGGCACCTGTCAGAATTTCGGTGGCCCTCGCCAATCGCTCTTCCCATGTTTTCAATGCCATTAATTCAGCTACCACCTAGAAGACAAACCAAATAAATAAAAGAAGAATACGGGAAGAAATAGATAAAGTACCTTCTGTTGGTCGAGTTCCTTGAACTGCATAGCGAAGTACACCAAAGCCTCACTTTGCTCAGCCGCAGTATTTCCTTGGATCTTCTGCCTAGCTTTGCCAGTATGAGTCGCAACATACGATGGAGAACCATCAAGTAACATAAGTTGCGCCTTTTCGCCATTTCGCTCCAGTAGTACTCCAATTTCGAAAGCAACGCAAGCACCAAACGAGTACCCGACCAAAGTGTACGGACCTTTCGGTTGGATGTTCTTAATCTGCGAGGTGTAGAATTTGGCCAACTCTGCAATACTATTCAAAGGCGTCTTCGCAGTACATTGCAATCCGTAAACCGGAGCGTTAATATTCTTCGCCAACGTTTGCAACGCATTCACAACACCTTCGATTGGATGGATCATAAACACGGGCTTCTTGGACTTATCGGTAGATTTGCTGGTCATCTCAACGATATTCTTGGTCGGGATGATTTCCACCGAAGCGTCAAATTGCACTTGATTGTCCTTAGCACCGTTGGTTTCCACCGCTGGAGCTCCACCGCTACCAAGTTCAAGCAATCGGCCGAAAGTGAGCGCTCGGATTTCTTGGGCGGACAACACTAGATCGTAATTGCGCTCCAAAGTCTGCTTGATCTCAGCTCCCATAAGGGAATCCATACCAAGATCCGCTAAAGAAGCCGCAGCTGAAACGCTACTTGCTTCCTTAAGTCCAAGAATATTGGCGACAGCGTCAGTAAGACTGATCTGGGTACCACCAGCTCCACCTTTACGCTTTTCGGCAAGCACCATACTGGCCACGACCGCGTTTGGTTGTTGCAAGAAAGTGTCCATCGTAGTCAAACAAGACGACATCCTCTGTGGCAAAGTACCACCGACTTCGGTATCATTACCGCCCATCGTCTCCAGAATCAAACCAACATCTCCAATAGCTCCCCATTGAATGGCAACTCCGGGTAATCCAGAAGCTTGACGTGCTTCGCAAATGCGCTCCATTGCCGAATTGGCAAGACCGTAATTGGCTTGACCAGCGTTACCGCGACCGCAAGAAACTGAAGAGAAGTTGACGAAGTAGTCGAGATGTGGCGCCAGAGATCTGGAAGCAGCATCAATTTGCTTGCTGCCATCAACCTTTGGTTTGCAGACGGTTTTGAAGTCGGCTTCGCTTTGGTTCTCCATCATGGCATCGCGCAAGACGACAGCCAAGTTGAAGATACCACCAACAGGTCCCAATTCGTTGGACTCTTCAAGCAAGCGCTTCGCGCCTTTTTCAGTGGTTGCGTCTGAAGTGGAGATGTGCACTTTGACACCCTTTTCGCGCCACCTTCGGATGCACAACGATTGGTAGCCAGTTTTGATGCCACTTCTTGAAGTAAGTACGATTTTGGTAGCACCACGTAAGACCAACCAATTGGCCAACTCTAAACCGAAACCACCAAGTCCACCAACCAACACGTAACTCTTCTCCGGATCCATATAAGTACGCGGAATCGCCGTAACGGTTTTAACATTCGGTTTCTGCGCTTTGCGACTTTCTTCCTCGCGGATCTTCAACAGTACTTTACCAATATGCTTGCCGGAAGCCATGAAACGGAACGCTTGCTCGACTTGATGTTCATTGTAGACAGTCTTCGGCAAAGGACGTACTGCACCACTTGCAATACCATCAGTCACCAACTTCATCACTTCCTTCTTTTCGGGACTATCG
Source organism: Cryptophagus acutangulus (assembly GCA_963556235.1). Classification (NCBI taxonomy): domain Eukaryota; kingdom Metazoa; phylum Arthropoda; class Insecta; order Coleoptera; family Cryptophagidae; genus Cryptophagus; species Cryptophagus acutangulus. Next base: position 747,828 of record OY744562.1, on the reverse strand, counting down.
GAATCGAAGAGCGCGTCGAGAAGAATTCCATGGAAAGTGGTATTCTTCAAGAAGACGCTCATACCAAGCGGCGAATTGTTGGACAAATCAACTTTACCGATTTCCAAGAAGCGACCGCCATGCGCCAAGCAACGAACTGAAGCTTGCAATTGATGAGCCGCCAAAGAGTTCAACACCAAATCGACACCACGTCCATTAGTCTGAGTCAACACCAATTGCTCGAAAGTGGTATCTCTCGAATTGCCAATGTTATCGTCCGTCAATTGCGGGAAGGTCTTCTTCAAGAAGTCGCGCTTAGCTTGACTACTAACAGTAGTGAAGACTTTGCATCCCATATGAAGCGCAATGGCAATCGAAGCTTGCCCAACACCACCAGTACCAGCATGGACCAAGATCGACTCGCCAGGCTTCATTCTTCCACGAACAAGCAACGCGTAGTAACTGGTACCGTAGCAAACTGGAAGAGTCGCTGCCTCCTCCAAACTCCACTTCTCCGGTACTTCCCATAAGAAGCCAGGATCAGCTAAGACCGTAGTCGCCAAACTTCTAGCAGCGACCATTCCCATAACGCGACGTCCTTTGCTATCGCGTCCAGAAAACTCCAATCCAAGGATACAATCTTGACCAGCAAGATCGCCCGGAAGCGCATCTGGAGGCAATTTACCAGTCGCCAACATGATATCACGGAAATTGAGGGGTGCATAGTAGACATGACACAACTCAACATCCGGTTGGCCGCCTTTGTAATAAGTGAGTGGTCCTTCGATCCAGCGAAGACTCGCCAAGTCACCTCGAGTAAGCGTATTGATGTAAGCATGTTCCACTTGCAATTTACCACCGCCGCTGATATGGTCCAGCACAATGTGTCTGTAACCGCCCCAAACTTTGTTCTTCAAGACGTTATGAACCAAATCCTTCTTCAGTTGGTTGGTGTACGAAGAAATCGAGAACTTCGGAGCTTTAGCGTCTTGGATGAAGATCGAGCGGATGTTGGCACCGCCTGGTTCTTGCTTCAAGCAATTCATCATACCAATTAAACCAGTTAATTGTTCGCCCTGGCACACCAAGTAGATCTTCCGGCCATCGGTTTCGCTTTGCTTCATCGCGTCCTTTAATGGTTCGACCCACGAGAAGTTGGTTTCGGTTACGTTGATGATGGTCGCATCGCTTGGTACTTCAATGGGTTTGCGCAGTAAAATGTAAACCTTCGTCGTGGTAGCTTGAGTGCTAATAACTTCAAGTTCAGTTCCTGCAAGTTTGGTCAGATCAAGGGGTCCTTTAGCTTCTTCAAGCAACACGAAACCGCCAGGTTTCAAGGAAGCGGCAGCATTTTGCAGTACTTTGGTCTTCTTGTACATCAACAAATCAGCTGCAACCACCAAATGCGCGTTGGTATCTACCGGTACTGCATTAACATCGCGTACTGCATTCTTGATCCCCAATGGTTCCAAAGTTGCAGTATCCACAGCAGTTCCTGTAACCACGGAGCATTCAACCGAAAGCATTGGTTCCAATTCCAAGATGGTTGTAATGGCTGGAGCCAGCGCGGATTCAATTGGACGATCAGTACCAACTTCGGCAACTTTCAATTTTAAAGCATTGGAACTGTTTTCCAGGACGGTTTGAAGAAGGGCGGTCAAGGCTTGGGTTTTGGCCTTATCGGGATCGTCGACTAAAGGAACGGGATTTTCGAATGGTACGAATTGGTATTTTTCCATTTTGGGAGCGGCTTGAGCCTGTTGGCGACGTGGAGCCAAACTGGCCTTCATTCCACGCAATTCGATACCGGCGGTTTTGATCACGCCGATGTTGCGGTACATGTTGACTGGTACTCCTAAGAAAATGCATATACAAAATTAGAAAACGTTTAATATTATTCGCAAAGCCAAAATTACCTTCGCCTTCCTTTAGGTTTTGGACTGTAGCCAAAAGCTCCTTAGGGTTGATAAAAGCTCTTTGCAGTCTAGTGGGTAGATAAAGTTCGCGAGTGTTTTGACCAAGAATGGAGAATTGCAGCATGGTATCAATAAAACTGATCCAGTTGCTTTCCCATTTGAGTTTTCCAGCAATTCCACGATTGTCCGACTCGGCAATACCGCGGAACACACCTTCATAATCGTAACCCCTGAGTCGCAACTCTTTGTAAATATCTGGGGTAGTCAAAGACAAAACATCTTGCTCAGCTTTAATTTGCTCTTTAGGCAAGTTGTTGAGTACTTCTTTCGACACATCTTCCGGTACTGAAATTCTACCAGTAACCGCGACGGATCCTCCTTCGCACAACTCAAAGTCTCCGGTTCCTTCGAAGATGTTGATCAAAAACTTGACGGATCCTTCTTTAGGCATAATGGTAGCGCGATGGAATTGCACATTTTCCAAGAGGACTGGCAATTGTTCGAAGTCCTCGTTGCGCAATTTGGCAAAAGTTTTCCAAACTAAAGTCAGGTACCCAGTAGCGGGGAAGAGAACACGTCCATCAATTGCATGCCCGGAAAGATATTGATCGCCTTCTTTGCTCAAGTCAATATCAACCACCAATTCTCCAGATCTGGAACCTTTACCGGAGAAATTGGCGACAGCCCATTCGATTGAATGATCCCACTCAATCATGGAGTTCAACATAGGAGTTCCTTTACCCACTGGGAAACTAACGGGATGGTAGATTTTGCTGAATTGAGGTTGAGCACCAGCGCTGTAAATTCTGCAAACGAAATAATTGTTGAGCTATTGGACAAAATAACGAAGAAAGTACTTACTTTCCAAGAGCGGCTAGCAGGAATTGCACATTATCCTCGAATCCGCGTTTCACCAAGCTGATGTTAGTAGCTTTAGGCCCCAAAGCGCGCTTAAGAATCGCTTGCAACAATCCAGTTGGAGCAACTTCGATAGCAATCGCGTTTTCGGGGACGTGTTGCAAAGCTTCATGGAACAAAACGGGCGACAACAAATTGTTAACATGGTACGCAGCTGAGCTCTGTTGAGCGATTGGAGTGCCCCAAGCACTCTCAGGAATAGACGAAGAAATCCACCTGGGAGTACGCGGCTTCGGATTCGGAATAATCTCATCCAAAGCTTTGCGCAATTTTGGTCCAGCTTCAGCGATGTACTTGCTATGGAACGCAGTACCGGAACTCTTAACGGCTTTCGCGAAGATGTCTTCGGATGTAAGTTGCGCTACGAATTTTTCGATGGCGTCTGGTGGACCGGAAATGGTGACACTGTCACCACTGTTATGGCAAGCTGGTACTACTTCTGGTGGGCATCTCTTCTTCGCTTCCTCCCAAGATAGACCAACAGCAGCCATCGCACCGGGTTGCAGTTTGCTTTCCAAGATAGCGCGACCTCGGGAATACGCGGCAAGTACCGCTTGTTCGGCGGTTAAAGTACCATCAGCGTACGCGCAACCAACTTCTCCAACGGAATGGCCGACAATGCCATCAGGTTCGATACCAACCGATTTAAGGACGTCAGTTAAAGCAACTTGGACGGCAGCGATGGATACGAAGGAGTTCAAGACGTTATCAAAGGTACTTTCGGTACCATTTACGATTATATCTTCCAAGTTAACGCCGTGTGGTTTCAAAGCGTCAGAAGATTTCTTGATGGAGTTCTTGAAAGCTTCGACTTTCATCAAGTCTTTAGCCATTCCAGGCCATTGCGAACCCATTCCCGAGAAGACGTACCAGATCGGGCGTACCTCACCAGGTGCTTCGGAAACTTCGCGTACAGGTTTGTCTTGTAAGACGCTGTAACCGCGGTAGTAATGTCCAGGGATGCTGCTTTCATGCACTTTATCAACAAGCGCTAACAACTCTTCATCGTCCTTGTTTTCCTCGAGTTTGGCCAAGAAATGGTTAACTGCGGCTTCAGTACGCCCGGAAACTCCAACAACTCTTGGAATTGGGCCGGCAGGCCAGGTGGTTTTCGGTTTAGGGTTGGATTTCAGGATGATATGTGCATTAGCACCACCAAAGCCGAAGGAGTTAACTGCTACAATTCCTCCCTTCCATGGCTCATTTTTGGCAACCACTTTCAAACTACCATCGTTCAAAGCGGGGATGTCTTTGTTTGGGCTGACAAAATGCAAGTTTCCAGGAATCATCCCAGCTTCCATTGCAATCACAATCTTAGCCAAGGAGCACAAACCAGAGGCGGGTTCTGAATGCCCCATGTTACTCTTCACCGACCCAATCAACAGCGGATCTTTACGATTCTTGCAGAAGAAATCGGCGATTGAGTTAACTTCTTGCGGATCTCCTACTTTGGTACCGGTGCCATGAGCCTCTACATACGTGACATCTTGTGGTTTAACTCCAGAATCCTCGTAAGTTTCACGAATCAGCTTATTCTGCATACCACCGGATGGGAAAGTAATTCCTTGCTCTTTGTTACCATCGGTGTTGCATTTAGCTCCAAGCACGCTGGCGTAAATCCTACGCGCTGCGCTGGCCTTCTGCAGATAAACTACAACAGCCGCTTCAGATCGGACGTATCCATTTCCAGAAGCATCGAACGCTTTGCACATGCCTTGAGGACTCAACATGCTCAACCGATGGAACTGCAAGGACGAAGTCGGCTTCAACAGAAGGTTAACACCACCAACAATGGCGGAGTCGCATTGTCCCGTCTTAATGGCCATCATGGCTTGCTGGAAGGCGAACAAACTGCTGGAGCAAGCTGTGTCAATTGCGTAACTCGGTCCGTTGAAGTCGAAGGTGTAGGAAATTCTGTTGGGAAACATAGCGCGACAGCATCCAGTTAGTCCGTATCCATTAACAGCGTCTGGATCTTGAGTCCAGTACTCTGAAGATTCGCTGTCGGAGACTCCAATGAAGACTCCAGTTTTGCTTCCTTTGATCTCGTTTGGGTTAATTCCGGCGTCGACGATCGCTTCGTGGGTCAGCTCCAAAAGCATACGGAGTTGTGGGTCCATAACGTGCGCTTGTTTGGCATGCACGCCGAAGAAGGTGGCGTCAAAATGCTCTAGGTCCTTTAGTTTACCCGTGCGTGCTGGTAAACCGTACAAACCAGAAGGCCATCGTCGTTCATCTCCAGTCACCATATCGTCACCATCGAAGAGATGTTGCTTGAACTCTTCGATGCTGTTACTTTCTGGTAAGCGACCGGAGATGCCGGTGATTACGACATCTTCTTCAATTAGTTTGGTTGGATGGCCCGTTTGGGATTCGTTAACGCGTGCAGGCATTTTGGTTTAGTTTTTGGTAATAAATTAATTTCTGCGGATGGATAAATAAATTTAGAGTTGAATTTATTGTTAAGTGGTTAACAATGGTGGACAATTCTAGTCTAAGTGGTGGTTTAAGTTTGAAGGTGATTTTTGAGTGCGTAATCGAAAGAGCGCAATAGATTTGAAATTAAATGCGTTATTGTTGAAAGTGTTTTAGAAAATTACTTAATTATACTTCGTATGCTATAATTTGATAAGAAGACTTTATTTTAATTGCTTGACATTGTTTGACACTGGAAAAGGTCATTTCAAGCGCTTGTGTTATCACAAATATTATTACAATTTTTTTAATTAAATTAGTTTGTATTTTAATTAAACATACTATATTTTTTTCTGAATTTTCTACTAGTTGGTTTAATTGCTTAATTAAACGCTACATGGTAAGCAATGCAACTAAGTATTTGCAAAAAATATAAACTTTTTTTCTAATTTTATGACGCACTATTAGAAGTTTTTTAAAATAATTTTTAAATTACATGGGCGCCGTACATAATTTCTAACACCAGTTTTTACTACCAATAAACGAATAATTTGAGTAAATAATTATAATTATTAATTATTTAATTGATCGCTAACAATATTATTAAACATTATGATTAATTGGAAATATAAAACGTTTTACATGTGAAGGTTTCAATAAATTAACGTTTATGAATTATTCAATGCACAAATAAATCAAATAATATTAATTAGTTATATTTTGGAAAATTTATAACTTGACAATTAAAATATCTATTTTTATATGTTTCAATTAGTCAATTAATTACAAGATTAAAATTTTAATCGCACCTTCAGATCATAAAATCACACTAGAGTTTTTGCACTATCTATTTCAATTAATTTTATGAAAATTATGTAAAAAGTCGAGTAAAAAATTATTATACATTAAAAATTTGTCCCAATTTGTAGGAAGTAGTTTTAAAAATTTGTTTACAAACAATATTAAGAAAAAAAGTGGTTTTAGCTAGTCATTTAGTTAATATATAACAAAGTAAAACAAGCTAAAAAAAAACTTTCAAAAAATTAACAAAAAAATTAATTAAATCAAAAATGTTACTTTTACGCAAATAAAATTACATAATAATTTTTAAAAACATATATAGATAATATTAACATAAGTATAGAAGAAATTATAATTTTTTTATTGACATTGAATTTATTTTAAGTTACCAAATGCTTATTAGCTCATTAATTTAATGAACCAAATCTTGCCAGTCAACTTAAAATATTATGAAACAATTTGAAAAAAATTCAAAACATAAAAATGCTCATTATTTCAAAAACAATGATAGTACCCACTACAATTAATAATACAAAAATAAAATACGGTATCTTCAAACTCAAACCGCATACAAATTACAGTAACAATTAAAATTTTAAAAAAAAATCCCCAAACTTACGTCCTAAAATCTAATATTCCTTGAAATGGATCGGATCCACTTTGTCAAAAAATCACAATAATTTAAAAAAAAAATCTTCACAGCACTTTGCGATCGTATGGGAATAAATAGAATTCGACGTCGCGGAAATACAAAACGCGAACTGAACAGCATGGATTTGCGCTTGGCATTTATCTGCTACGGGATGTAGCCCTATGTCAGACCACGCGCACCAGCCAATGGAATTTCGGCGTGGTTAACTCGTGGTCCGAGTGTGCTGCTTCAATTCACCAAGCCTGGTCGATATCTTCAAAGGCGAAGAGCGCTCCTCGGCCACCAAGTGTACTACACGTCACTTTTTCCGCAAATCTTCACCTGCTGGAGTTCCTCCTCCTCCACATTCTTGGCCTTAGTCACTCACGCACCAAAAAAAAAACTGTATCATGACCTTGTCTATTATAGCACTACGTGGTGTGTCGTTAAACTATGCTAATTGGTCGGATTTGTTTTGTTTTCGTTGCTCCAGGTGATTTGGGGTAGCAAAATAATTCAAATTCGCGCCGAAGAGGCGTGGCTTCAAAAGTGGCCGATGTTAGTAGGGTGCATTTTACTGTGACGTCACAAAGAAATGAATTGACGACACTGTTCGGATGGGTGAAAACCTTCTTATCAATTCAATTCGTATTTGTTTTGGTATTTTTATGGTTTATTTAATATGTTGTCATAATTTTAAGTGTACCACTTTACTATTTGTTTAAATTATACCGGGCGTTCTATTAAATTAGCGAAGGCGCGCAATTTAAATTTCCGCGAATTATAACACCTTGTATACGCATGAAATATAAACATTAAATAATCTACATATTTATTTTGATTACGCTAATAAATACAACAATGTAACTTTTTATGTTTATATTATTAGTAATTTTGCGAATGGAATGAAGAAAGGTAGAGGTGGATTTCTTCTTGATGGCGTGATGTTCTAGACGAGCAATTATATGCCTTCGGCAGGTCATTTAATTGAGTCTGAAAAAAAATTCTGCAACAAATTGGAGTGTTATGCAAAAAGTGTAGCATTGTATTGGATTTTTGTTTTAATTTTTCCCAGGGTCAATGAAGCCTCATACCATTAGAGAAAATTAACTTCCGATTATCGCTGAAATCAACACACAAATTGACATACACACCTACTTTTCTTCAAGTTCAAGAGTGTATTATATTTTTTCCTTTTTTTATTAAATGAAAATTGCATTGTTATTGAGCGATGAGTCAAGTTGTCACCGAATAAAGTAAATAAACTGCGCCTATCTGGTCGGGAAAAATTGTCGTATGTTTGATGTATTTCTCTCTCTAATTTTCGTTAGTCGTTTCCATCATTTATTTATTATTATTAATAATAGTATTTTATGCAAAAATAATTGCGCATGCAATTGTGGTTATTTTTCTACGCATTTTATAGGGCGAATTCAATTCTTGGTAGAATTAAATTATACACTTAGACTTGAACATGGTTTTTGTGTAGATATATCAAAGTAATTTTTATTATTATTACAATTTGCTTAATTATTAATAGAATGGCTCGATTTGTATTGATTTTCGTTGCACAGCGAGCGACAAACATTTTTATTACGAGTAAAATCGTTTCAAATAAAAATGTAGGATTGTGACTTTAAATTTGTGTAATATTTGAACTTTAATGGTTTTAACCTTCTCCCATAAAGACTCACTTGTTTAAAACTTAATAGAAGAATATGTTTATTTTCAAGGTACATTATACAACTTTATTATAGACATCTAAATCATTTTATAAATTACAAGTAGCATGAAAATGCAAAACTCAAATTATAAAATTCGTTTTCGTTGAGGAATAAATTATTCTAATTACGTAGAACGATTCGTAAATATTTAATAATTAAAATAAATTTGCAAAGTGGAGAATCAATAATTTATTTAAATATTAAATGTTTATAAATTACATCATAAAAATTATATATTTTGATTGTGGTTGAATGTATTTCGGTTAAAAGGTCAAACTTAGGATTCCTATTCAGGATTTTGATAACGATAATCTATAATTCTTGACATTGTGATTTAATGTCGAATGACCGGGCATTCAATGATATTTTATTTATCCAATCGAATTATTTTCGTCATTAATAATAGACTAAACACCCAGTATACTAATCACTAATTGCCTACCAACTCATCTAAACAATCGAAAGTCGATATCAGAAATAGTTTTTTTATTTCCCATAATGGATTTTCGTCAGTAATATTTAATATTAGTATAAACATTTTACATAAAACTACGTCAATATTGAAAATTATATGCATAAAGTTAGAAAACTATTATTTACATAATTACAAAACGACACCGTCATCTAAAATTACTTATTATTATGGAAATTATAATAATAAAGTCTATTTATAATTCGCAAGAATTATACAGGCTTATTTTTGGAAGCCCCCAAAAAAAAGTATCTGGTAAAAGTTGGTCCAAAATATTCCTTTTAACCTTAGCTAAGCGAACCAACGTCAATCCAAGCCTTTCCGAAGGTTATAAGAAAGTCAACTCAATCTTGTAAACATCAATAACATCAAATTCTGTCTTTTGGTATCATCAATAGTTCACTTGGACATTTGATAATTGCATGTATGCCAAGTTTTATCAAAAAAACTCCTCATAATCACGATAGAAAAAATGTTTCCTAACTAATTAAATATCATTTAGGTTATACCAATCAGCAAATCGACGGAATTTTTAATTGAGACAATATTTCAAGTTACCAACTGGTACTCAAAAAAATCTACTGTATCTATTAATTTGTTATTGCTATAAAAATCACATGTTACCCGCGACACATAGCGTGATTCAATTTAATGAACCTAGATAACCTTCCTATTCTACAACTACTCAAACCATAATTACTTCTTCTTCGAATTGGCCTGCTTCGCTTGCAACTCGGCTTCTTCCTCTTGTAAGAGCTCCACAGCGCGAAGTCTTCGTCTCACTAGAGGCACTTTACACCACCATTGCTCCATAGCGTCATCCTCCTCCTTATAAACCGGAGTGCGTTTGCATAACGAGTTCACGAGCTCCAGAGGACTCAAAGGGTGGATTCGCAGTTGAAGCATTCGTTTCACAGTGATCACTTCTTCAACTGTTGTGATGATGGAGCCGACGGTGTAGCCGTCCGATATTTTACTCATCACGCTTTTGTCGAATTGCCAATTGACTGCCATGTATTTGTTGAGAAGATTGGTCCAGATGGCGTATCGGGAGCTGTAATTTGGACGAGGGATGTAGAGGAACTTTTGGTAGACTTGCTGGAGGAGCTTTTGGTCGCTTTCCCACGGGCAGTTGCTGACGCCTATCAGCATTACGCGGTCTTCCACGCAGAAATCTGCAAAATTTTGAAGAATTATTATTGGAGAAATTTGGAGAGATTTTGCGTACTTTTGATGATCTTCGGGAGATCCTTCTTCAGCCGCTTAGGATCCGATTTGTCAGTTTTGGGGATTTTCTTGACAAACGGCCGCTCAGCGCAATCCATGTAGATAACAGAAGGTTGCAGTAGTCGGGAGACTTTGAGGACTAAATGGATGAGCATTATTAGACCGGATTTTCCGGGATATTTCCCGACGATGTTCGCTGGGGTTAAGTCGAAAAGCACAGCGCCCACTTCGTTGCAAATTGCGTGGACTAGCATATCTTTTCCGCTGCCTTTTGGGCCGCCTAGCATTACGGATTTTATGTGAGGGGTGTTTTGGTGGAGTTGGGGTGTTAATAGCGGGATTATGCAGTATTCCTGGAGGACTTGTCGGAGATCTCCAAGGGCTACGGGTGGTTCTTTACCGCGGTTGTGGAGAGCTGGAGGGTAGTAGGAGCGTTCGCCTAGGAAATCGTGAAGATAAACTTCTGGACATCTGAAAGAATCTTTGTACAGCATTTTGTAACAATTTATGGTAGTGAGAGTACTTTTTAATTATGCCATTGGCGACCAGTTCTTCAAATAACGACTCAGTTGTTCTATCAGGTGTTAAATCCTTCTCCTTCTTTTTCTTAGCCTTCTTCCCGCCGCGTCTAGCCTTTTTGCTGGAACGCTTCTTCGCTTTATGCCCGCGATCCTTCTCTAAAGCTTCCTAAAACTAACTTTACCAAACTATTTTAATAGAATTTTTATAGTACCTGAAGCAGATGAAGCTCAGCCCGCATCATCTCATCCACAATAGTCTTCAATTCATTCTCCATCTCAGTCATCTGCTCATGTTCTATCATATCCTTATAAGCAAACTGTCGCGGATTGCCATTTTCTTCCTTGTTCTTCCAAATTTCGTCATATTCTTCTTTCCGTATGTTCAATTCGGGTACGAAACTCGATGGTAGCGCTTTGCTAGACAATTCTTCTTCATCCTCACCATTAGTACCTTTACTGTCCTTAGACTTCTCCTTCTTAGTTTTAGACTCCTTTGAAGATATTTGCGTGGATTTACTAAGCTCACTATCAGTTCCTTGTCTGCTCAGCATCATTCTGGACGCAGTGCGCTCCGAACCTGTATATTCGGGAATCTTACCCGTTTGGGCTTTGTATTCGTGGAGCCACCCGCGCACTTGGTCGCTTAGTTGCTCCAGAACGGCACCTCTTTGATATTTCTCTAAATAATCCCTACACTTTTTGATCTCTTTGTTAAACTGCTCGTTCCGTTTGGTTTGTAGCAATCGTCTTTGCTCCTTTATTTGACCGTCCAACTCCAACTCTTTACTTTTAGTCTTAGTCGGAGGAATCATTCCTATCAGTAGCATTTCTTCCAACTTTCTTCGCCGAGTCGCTCGGCGCTCCACATACCCCCGCCAAATCTTCTGTATCTTCAACGCAGCTTGCAAGCTAATTCCGCCAATCTTCCCTTCTTCGCCTTCGCCAGCTAATTCTTCAGCTGTCGGTTTATTTTTCTCCTTCACGATTTTTATTTCACGCATAAATTGCGCTCGCAAGCGACCTTGTCGCGCACGTTCGTGCGTTTGAATTATTAAAATAGCTTGCTGTTCGCTCATCACGACCTTTTCTTCAGCTTTATCCAAATAGCCGAGCTTGCTCAAAACGCTCTCAATTAAATTCTTCTGGTAATTTAAATCTTCCTCGCGTTCTTTTCGGAAACAAACCGGCACTTGGAGCTCACTTTGCATCGGGGTTAGACTTAAACTCTCCAAAACGTCTCCAGTATGTGTGTACTCATTCAAATCAGCTTCAACGAGTTCGGACTTTAGTTCCAGGATTCTTCCTAAGGTTGCTTCTAATATTTTGCGAATTAATATGCGCTTTTGCGGCTGGATCATCTGATCCACGCATTCTGATAGGCGATTTGCTATTAAAATGTAGCGCAAATATAAAGTGGCTAGAAGATTTCTTTGATCTCTTCGGTCAGCTTGGATTGGTTCTAGTTGTAAGGTGGCTGTTAGAGTGTCTTGGGCTTTTTTAAATTCTTCGTCGTATGTTTTGTGCGACATGGTTTTAGCTTGAGGGTTGGTTGGTTACTAGATGTATGTGTTAAGGGCTAAGTGGATACAAGGGTCGTTCTTTGTTTGATCGATACGAGGTGCTAGATTCGATTTTCCGAGAAATATTTTGATATATTTGGCTTCAATATTTGTTTTGCACTTTACACTTATATAATTATTAATTATTTAATGAAGTAAATACATCTGTTTATCCAAATGACTTTAGGATCGTTTGACCTTAGAAAAGCGCGTCATTATCTTCGTAATAACAAAATTGAAACCCAAAAGCTAACTTTATTTGTTTATTTTTTACATATACCTTACAGTTACCCTTTTTAAGGGATGATAGAAATAATACATTTTATCGGTTAATATCGGTTGAATTTTCTGTGACTATCGACAATGTCGACACTAATGTGGTGAAAATAGTTGATGGAGTAGTACTACTAACGATACTTTTAATCGTCGTATTAGCTAGACTCGGTACTAGCAAATGAACCAAATCCGGGTTAGCTCCACAAGGATGATCCTCAACTGGACTTAGAATGCTTTCCATAGAGTATGCGACACCTGATCCGGCAGCTAGCCCGAACATGTAGAGCAACGTCATCATGTTGCCTAAAACACCCCCAAAAAATATAAATCTATTAAAGTAGAGCCAAATATCTTACCAGTTAGCTCGCGATGCCGATCATCCACTTTAGTCGGAGCTTGAATCATAGGAACACTACCCAAAACGCCGTTACTGAACCCAAGAATAACCGCAAACGATAACGCGGTAAATTCTGCCGAAAAAATAGGACTTTCTCTTGGTGCCACGCACATCAACATCAAAGGAATCATCACAAGTCTTGCAACGGAGCATCGGACTAAACGGGGCCCTGTTAGAAAAATCGTGGAGTTAGCTAGCATTTTGCCGACCAAGTCGGATACGTTGAAAAACTCCATCATGAAGATCGGCATCCAGGATCCAAGTTTGCAACTGACGACTTCGGATGCGATTCCGGGATATAAGCAAAGGGTTGCGAAGTAGACCAAGCAGATGGAAATCATGTACGGGTAGACGGCTTTGGTCACTTCCCATCGTGCTTGAAGACCTCCTAGAAGAAGATGTTTATATTTGAAGTTAAAGGTTGTAAATAGCGGTACTTTTGATTGATGCCAGTCCAACTCTGCTAGTACTAATGCTCTGTCTTCCCCGAATTACCACGTCTTCCACTTTGTAAGTTGGAACTGGAGCTGTTGGTTCGTAAGCGGGATTGGCGAAACTTAGCGCTCCGATTGGCGGAGGACTTGCTTGTAGCTTTAGCACCCCGTATTGAGAGTCATTAGTTTCAATCTGGAATTATTTTAGATGTTACTTAAATACGGATAAATTTTTGAGCGGGGTGGTACCAATCCAGCATCTTCAGTCGGTTCCAAAGTGATCCTCGTTTTAGCCCTTTCGCAAAGCGCTATATAAAATTGTATAAAATCAGTTCTTCGTATAAGATGGTACATTGCAAAGCAAGTAGCCACCGATGAAACCGAAACTGTGAAGAAGTAAATGGTACTACCGCGGAGTTCTTTGATAAGTAGTCGAGTTAGCACTCGGACTGTCGACGTAAACACTCCAGAAGTACCTAAAATCATCATTTATCAGAAAAATTAGTACTTAGTGGTGGTGCTAGTCGTACTTTCGCCGACCATAACAGCAGCAGTGTACTTTGGTGGCAGCATGCTGGTGTACCCATAGAAACTCGACTGTTGAACTAAGAGAAGAAATGTACAAAGATTTCTTCCACTATTTAAATTCAAGTACCTGTACATCCAACAGCCACCACAGCAACCGCCGCCAAGTTAACAGTGTAAGAAGTGGCGGAGCCGAAAGCTTCCCACCACACCTCGCAAACAACAACAAAAATCAAAGTGATAAACGACATGATATATCCGAAATTAATTCGGGAATTTAGACTAAATGTTTCAACTAGAAGATTATTTCCAAGCACTGTTAAGAGAGCGACTACGATGTACACTAGGGACATGTCGAAAACCACTGGAGTTCCTGGATAGCGCACTTTGAAATAGTCCATTGCCATTATGAAGCTAGAAAAAATAATTTAGACTAAAATTTTGGGTATTTTGATAACTTACCTGTTGTAGGGGAGCAAAAATCCGGCCCCCCCTAAAACGAATGCTAAATAAACAGCGTGGTAAGCATCGATAGGGGGCGAAAGGTTGGAGAAAGTGCTTCGATTTTGGAAATCATTTCCTCGACGTGGCTTTCCTAGTTTTGCATAACCGTGTGCATCGCTACTTTCTTCCATCGTTCCCAAAGACACGTACTTTCAATAATAGAAAAGATATAGTGCACTTTTCTATCTACGTTCGATTAGAATGCATTTTAAGTCTAGCTATAATTTTATTTAAAAATATCACAAGCACTTTATTTAGCTATCACTAGACTATTAAAATTTTGGTTGAGTATATTATTGTTGTTTAAATTAAGTTTAGTTTAGGAGATTCATTTTAGTTTCGGATTTGGAAGGGCGCATGATTTTCCTAGAGAGCTATTGATTTAAAATCGTCGGGTTGCAAGTACGCCTGCGAGCGGTGCATAGTTTATTTTTAATTTGCTTTAATCCAATTTTAATTAACGAAAAGAAATTATTCAGAAAATTTCAAATATTCCCGTCTTAATATTCGATAAAACGTCCAAAAAATGCATTTAAAATTGCGCTGACACATTATTATATATTTTTTCAGATAGTCTGCAACTTAATTTACATGAAAATAATTTTTAATTTAATTTTACACTGTTTTTAAATAATTTAATTAATATTTGAAATTTGGGCGCATCCACCAAAAATATAACGCAACTTTAATTAATTTTCTTATTAAACTTTTACGCATTATTGCTATAAATTTTTTAATATACAATAAAATAACTAATTATTTACTTAAACTTAGTAATTTAAGCTAAATTAATAATTATTTTAGCGCAAAAAATTATTTTAAAATTCATAAATAATTCACTAGGGTCAAAAATTGAATACAAATAAAAATAAATAATTTAATTACTAATTCTAGTAACAATTGAATCAATTCTATTATGCTAATGCAATATAAATAAATTATTTTCAAAATGTAATTCAAAAAACTCCTGCACGATAGACAACCAGCAATACAGCAAATTAATTAGTTAATTACAAATTGTTTACATAATTTTATTTCTTCACGCTTGCGATTACGCAAACAAGCTACTTAATGATTCCAAAGTACTAATTTAAATAAACAAATTAGACTTATCCAAGATTGCGATATGACCACCAAAAATTGCATAAACCACCGCCAACCACGCCATCTGACGACATCGCAGAAAATCGCGAGAAAAACATGATGGCATATTAAGAACTCAAAATTTCCATCAATCTCTTCACACGAAACCAAACAAATTACGCAATGCTATAATTCTACTTCTTTTAAACATAATAGTGTCAAGTGTGCAAGTGGAACCGGAAACGAAATCGGGTAATATCATCCTAACCTAATCCCAAAATCTCCTTGTTGTTCCTTGTGAAAAAAAAAAACCGATCAGCCGACATGTCGTCTGACAGACCAGCTGAATTTACTTTATGACAAACTTTACGACTCAAAATCCTCTCAACGAACTAACATGTAATTTAATTTGAATCGTTTGCGCGGTGATAATATATTTAATGTGAAGTATGGGTGCTAAGCCAAGTACAGCCAATGGGGCCCAAAGTCCTCGCAGCAGAGCCTTCTCGACCAGCAGCAGTTCGGACGTGGTGACGGCTCCAGGATTTCGATTTATGCGATCCTTGGGCATGGATATGTCGGCGAGTGATCGACAAAGAGCCAGAAGTCTAAGCAGTGTGCCCGATTTGCATGCCAGTCACGAAACCATTGCCATTCCAGCAACCGGCGCCAGTTTTGATGTCTCCGCCAGTCCGGAGACGGACAGCAGTTCAGCTGAAGAAGCTGGCAGTGTTTTGAGTGCCACTGCCGCCAACATTGCCCTCGGTCGAGTCTATGCTGCCCATTCTTTACCCTCGCATATTTGGTCTTTAAATGGTAAGACTCTTCCTGTCATATTTTTGACAGCTGTCACTATTTTAGTTGGAATAGTTTGTGACAGATGTCACGTTTTAGTAATTCAAATATAAATCGAGTTATAAATATAAATAGTTGGAAGGAAATCAATCTATTTATATTTAAAGCTAATGAAATAAATTGAAAAAGCGAGAGAAAAACATTTTATTTGATGTTTGAGAAGTAAATGAGCGTCCTTAATGTACTTCGTATCGATCTGGTCTACGAAGAACGGTTCATAACTCGAGTTCCATAAATTGCGCCTTTATTTATACATTAGTAATACAATAATCAATTATTTCTCGGAGGCAATCGCATTTTCGGATATTAAGATTCTCGATACGAAAGTTGACTCAACTTCTAGTGTAACTTTATTATTAATTACGCTTCCAAAATTGATTAGACTTGTTGTTCAAAGGTCGCAATCAATATTGCAACACAAATGTGAAATGAATATTTGATTTATCCTAATAATAAATTTTGCAAACAGCATCAATTTGCATAAAATGTGCATTCAGTGCTGCTTTTAGTTTCGGAATTGTTTCAAACTGCAGTGAATTGAATTGGCCTTGTGTACGGAGTTGATTGGAATTCTTCAAAGCTCCGGCTCTGGAGTTCAAAGCTCTTTTGTATATATTTTTAGAAACAAAGTAACTTTAACGAGATGAGTTTATAAATCTATATTTAAAATACTACAACTTGTCGAATAACAAAAACCTGACTTTAATGACACTTGTTAGGTTATTGACAGCTGACAGCTCGTCAAGCCTTTTGTTTATAATTGAACTTATCGGACAAGCTTATTTTTATTTTGTTGCTTTATTGCATATTTTTAGAAACAATGTCAAAGAAAGTGCATCTTTTATCGCTCAAAATAGAACTGACACTAATGACACTTTTAGGTTATTTTATTTTTTGACAGCTGACAGGCTTGACAATCAAATATAATTAATTATCTATTGTTTACATATTGCGCTTATCAAAAGAGAATATTTCCGTATTGTTCGATTAAGATTTTGTCTATCATCACTGACGAAACGATAAAAGCAAATATTATTGAGAAAAAATCGATAAAATTTTTACGGGCGAATAAAAATGTGACAAAATAGTGTCAAGTTTAAATTTAGGATTTTTATTTAGGCGCGTTTAAATTTAAGTGGCAGTTAATAATAAACTAATTGAATTGCGAAATTTGTTTTCCGCTTGCAGAATTGTTGGGACGCTCGAGTGTTCATTGTAAAGTTTTCGATTAAAAATATGAAGTCTGGTCGTGGTAGTCCTTGAATAAAGGAACGAGTAAAGGTACAATTTAATAAAAGAGCACGCAGTTAATTGAAAACAACCGGTGGATTAAAATGAATTTGTTTATTTATTTATAATCTGGTAATCGCCGTCGTGTTGGTCCTACTCCAACTTTGAAATTTTTCAAATTATTATTATAGACGCACACACATCGCATCGGTTTGTGCTTTTGCTATCTATCTATCTATAGAAACGTCAAGTCAAGTCGTCGTTTTATTGTTTTGTAAAATCTTGTTAACAAAAAGCCGAGCCAAAAGGGGGGACAGAGTTTATTCAGTGTGTGGTGTAAACGAAACGACTTAATCTTGCTAATTAGTTTCGGTTCGGTTAAGTTTAAACCTTGTCTCGCTTAGGGACATTATTGTTTCATACATCATACTGTTTCGTGTTGGCTTTACAATTTGTACAACACTTTGCACAACAATGGGCCAAAGTTTATCAGCGCAAAATAATCAAGTTCAAATGGGGAGGCACAAAGAAAAAGGTGAAGTTTGCATTCATATTTCTACATATCGCGTTTTTTGTAAATAACTATTGCATATTTTTATGGAAAATATTAATTAATTACTTGCATGATTAGTAACATTTCGAGTAAAAAAATAGTAATTGTATAATGACGTTGTTTTCCTGCAATATTTATCGAGACTCGATACAAATAATGTTGCCAGTGACAAAAGTGAAGTCGTCAATTTCGTTGCGCATGTTGTATTTTTGATATATGGGGGGTAAAAGTTGATATTTCCACTCATTAAATCGGCTTTTCACTTTTCTGCTACCAGCAGGAAAGCATTTCGAGACGATACGATAAAATTTGCAGGAAGATATAGTCGAGCGAATTCGAAATGGCAATTTTGGCGAAAATCAAATCCGGTGATGCATATTTATATTAAATCGGTTGATAAATTTTGTGATGGGTATTGCAATTGGATCCTGTCTGCCTGATGAAGAGACTAATACGAATAATCGCTTTCATCGGGTGGTTTACGGTAAAGAAGTTATTTTTTTTCAATGTCAAGGTTCATAATATTCATAATTATATAGTGCTAATAGCTTAGGAAATTATTTATTGATGTTATTATTATGAGCTTCACTAAATTATTTATAGATAGGTATTATTGTGTATAATTATTGACGTCGGTTTAGAAGTTTTTGGTTTTGTTTTTCAAAAGGTAAAGTTCAAGTATACGATCGATAGATTGATTTTGAAAATAAGAAAAATTAATGAATTGATATTTTATGTATTTTTAATTTTTTAAAGGGTTAAAACTTGAATTTCCAGACAGAATTAAATTTTCCAAAAACTTTTTTTGGGCGCAAAACTTCTTTTTGAACAACAATTCTAATCTCCATTTTTTTTTCAATAATTTCAGCCCTCGATTAAAGGTCAGACGTGTCCCTTAATGTAATGAGTTTACTGTTTGTCCTTCCATTCGATTAATGGTTTTTTAAAACAGCCTTAGTGAATATCATTTATTATCTTAGTAATTTAGATCATAGATATCCTATCAATACTATCCTCTAATTAATATGCATTTGACGTCAGAATCTTTGTTTATTAAAAAATCCGCTATTATATGCACAGCAAATTTATGGTTACTTTAATAATAATGATAATAATGTTGGACCTGGATAATTATGATTGCAGTCAAATCCAAAGGTCACACATAATGCCTTGGCGATTGAATTATTGATTGGATTTTAATGTGCTCTGCTAGCATAGTTTATGCAACTACATTGATTTGGATTTTTTTCTTCCTTGCAGGAATAAAATGTCCAGTTTGCAGCAAATTTGTAATTCCAGATGACATTGAATGTCATCTGGTGATGTGCCTCACTAAACCAAGGCTGTCGTACAACGGTAATTTCTAAACTAATTTGTGTAATTTTTTTAAATTAAATTTTATTTTGTAGAAGACGTTTTGACTGATGATAAGGGAGAGTGTGTAATATGCCTAGAAGAATTATGCCAAGGAAATATTATCGCACGCCTTCCTTGTCTCTGTATATATCACAAAACGTGAGTATCATGATTGGAAGTTGTGCTCAATATTAATGATGTTGTTGCAGATGTATAGATCAGTGGTTTGAAGTGAATCGATCTTGTCCAGAGCATCCCGGTGATTAGCGTAATTAATTTAGCAGAAACACATAATAAGAGGGACGAGAGGAAGTGTTTTAATTGTAAATATGTAAATATTCTACACAACAACAGCAAAATCTAACAACATTTTACTACTGATACTTGAAAAATAATCAATCTAATCTATTGTAGAATTTATTTAAGAAAAGAGGGTGGAAACTTGTCTAGTTACCTATTTTTTATGGTTGTTTTACATATCAATTTTGTTTCGTCGTTTTCCTTCATTTGGAAAAGTGTAGCTTTTATACAAAATTTGATAGTAGAATGAAGACGCGCTTTTCGGTTCTGTTTAGAATTTTTCCAAAATCAATTGAGTATCGTGTATGAAAAATGCAGCATAGAAACGTGCGAATTTGTTTTTGAAGAAAACAATATTTTTGATACTTTCATACAACTAAGTACTAATTCATTATTTTACTGTTTCTGTAGATTAAGATGATGATATTTAGAGAATCTTTTAATTTTAAATTGTTTGTTCGTTCGAGAGAAAGAAAACAAGTGTTTGTGATATATGTTGATTTTTTTGTTTGTCGACCAAGAATAAGTCTTGATTTTTTTTCGGAGAAATTCATTTCGGTAGGGTGGGTGGTACATCGGAAACTTGTGATTATTTTATTACTGGAAAACCAACCAAAGACGTGTCTTTTAATTCGTTTTGTTAAAGTGATTAAACATAAGGTGCTAATTGCGGAAAAGAAAAATTTCAGTACTTTAAGTTCTAACGTTACCTATATTTTAGTTATTCTAATGAATAGTAAATGTTGATATATCTATAAATACTATATTGTTTTTGATTTTTTTTTTTTTAATTGTCAATTTTTATATATTTGTTGTAACGGAAAACTTCTTGCAGAAGAAGTGCCATAATTATTGAGTATAAATTAATCGTAAGTTGTAGCTTTCTAGTGGAATATAAATCAGTTTTTAAATAAAATACTTTTTCTTTACCCGCATACGACGAAAATAACACAAATCATTATTTGATTCTAACTTTATTTTGTTTGCAATTATAAATGTATATAAAATATAAATCCATCGTATCATAGTAAATTAAGCTTCATCCAATATTCTCACTAAACAGAAATATAAATACATACACACATACATAATTACACATAATAATACAAAAGAAATCAACTTTAAGAGGGGCAACATTCACTATAATATACTATATTTATATAATTAATATGCAGAGTGTTCAAAATATTATTATTTTTCGTAAAATTAAAGTCTACTTTGGTAATACTCTGGGAATAATGCAAATTGTATTGTACCAGTACGGTAAAAAATATTGACTAGATTTACAAATATTAAATCCAAACCATCCCCGACAACCCCCAATTAACTAAATTTACCATATATTATATACAAAAAGAATTCTTAAACCTTTTCTTGAATTTGTCGTTTCGAACACTCTGTGAATAATACAGGTCCACAAATAATGGACGGCTATAAGTCAAAAAAGCTACAGGGTGTTTTATTTAATAGATGCCCTGTTTAAATCGTAGCCAAAAAAATACTTTGTTCTAAATGTGGATTCTTGTTGCAAACAAATAGTATATACCTCTAGCATAATTTGGTTCATAGTAAATAATAATAGAAACTTTCATCTGCATATTTTCTGCGTTGTACTGAGATCTTGTAGATAACAATACAGAATACCAGCCTGTGCCATCACATCGACTGTACCGGCAGCCAACGTGTCTTTCTGCTTTGCATTATCCGGTTTCGTAGCCGGATGCAGCAAAGTCGGACCGAACACGGTCGCCAAATTGTGCAAAGACATTTTATTGTCGCATTCATGTTGGTGTATCCTATAAACAATAATTATTAACATTTTCTTAATAGAAACCATTTAAACTTACCGAATCAAATGTTCTAAAATACAATTAATAGTTGCACTGTTTTGTACCGGCAATTGGGTAAAACAAGTCTTCAAAAGTTCAATTCGACGACTTAAATTCCCAGGCGTATTGTTGAAGGCTTCCAAAAGAGTTGGATATAAATGGTCGGTGAATAGGGCTTCCGGAAGTTCTCTTAAGTACAGTTTTAGTATACCAGTCACTGAATGAATGTCCACATCTTTCAGCAGTTGCTCTGCTTCGTACGAATCTAACAAAACAATTTTACTTTATCTTCTAAATAAGTTAAAAATTAACTTACTTGTCTCAAACGACTTCTTCAACTTTGTTATATCACTCGTTGACCCCGAAACTCTGTAAATTCCAACTTCGGCCATCCCTCTTCGTTCAACCTCCCTTATACAAGCAGTCACAATGAATGGAATGTCGCGTTTCTGTCGCCTGGAAACAAACCCCATCAAATTTGAACTCACTTAACTATTCCAAAGACTTACTTGCACACATTCTGTATTTTTTCTCCAAACAATGCGCCGACTTTCCCAGTTGGCACTCGTTGCAGACTCACCTCGCAAGGCACGAATTTCAATCCAATTTGCAATTTACATCCATTAATATTTAGATCTTTCTCCACCAAATGTTGACCCAACCATTTTCTACTCAACTTTTGCGTATGTTTGCCAAATAATGTGTCAACCGCTTCGCTTTCTCGGTAGACAAGAATCCGCAGGTTTTCACATCCTTCTAAATCAATCACAAAATTCTCTTGCCAACGCGGATTGCTTGTATTCAAAATCGTTTTCGTCTTGGCTTTTTGGAAAAAGTGCCCGTAAAAGTCGACTTCAATCACCACATACAAATCTACCCTCAAAAAAAATTAATCATCCCCGTTTTACATTCAAGATTGAAACATACCACACGTATATTCAAGTCCTTTCATCTCCTGTATATAAATATGCAAATCGCCCACTAAAAGAACCTCATCTTGCCCACTTCGCAATAAATACGAGCCCATATTCGTCTTCAAAAATGCCCTACAAGCCGTGATCCAAGTTTGCAGTTCCAACATGCTAAAATTAATCGCCGGGTTTGGCAAACGACCAGTTCGTTGTAAAGTTTGAATTGCATCCACCCATTGTGTACGTTCGAAATCGGACGATAAAAAGAAGACGTACGTGCGCGACGATTGACCATTCTTTATTCTAAACACTAAATTTGGAGACACTAGTACTAATTGACTTTCAAGTTCTATCAGTCTTTTGCGGAATTTGTCAGCGCTGCGCGATAATCGCACCTTCTATAAATAATTCGTTAGGTTTTGATCAATAGGACTAAATTAATTACCTTGTCTTGTTGCAATTGGTCGCGAACGTTGGACGCTTGCGATTTCAAAGCGACAATATTCGAGGGCGAAGTCTCATATAAATTGGCAGTCGATTCTTCCAAAATAATAATGTTATCGACTGGGATGAACCATTTCAGTTCGAATGTATACTTTTCAGTTCGTCCACCTGAAGACTTGTATTTCGCGCAAGCAATCACATCGTTAAATAGGAATAAATGCATTAATTTGCGACTATTCCGACGTGTGTCGTACTCAACGATAAAGGAATTCTTGACCAGTCTGCGCGAAGCGCGATCGTCCGACTAAAAAAATGATTCCAATAACTTTAATAATTTTAAAACTAATTTAACTACTTACAGGAAACATTGATTTCGTTTGGATCATATTAAACTGGTCCAGAAAGCTTTGCGTTAAATGCAAAGCTTCCGAAAGGCTGTTGTAATCCGGTTGAACATTTGACACGCAACGTAACAGATCGTGTAGTACCAGCGCGTTTTTTTGAACCCTTGCCACTGGTTTGTGCAAAAGGTCTTCCAAACTAATCGGCTGCCCCGATAAGGGTTTGCACGTTATATTCTTGGCGATTTCGTAGAACTGTGCGTTTGCGGCACTACATTTTCGGACAGTGTCCAAAGCGCGACCGTAGTTACTTAGGAACGCTCCATAGAGCTCCAAGTTGGAAGCCTAAAAATAGTACCACCTTTAATAAGTATTAATTATTAACTAGATTAATTTACAATCGTCTTAAAGCTGTCCCCAATTCTCGTGTCCCATTTCACGACATGTTTGCGCAAAGCGTGCAAAAAGTTCGCATGCAAATAATGTATTTCAGGAATTTTATAGAAGATCGTCTTCAGTTCGGCTTCAGTAGCAATCGGTTGCGAGGTACCGACAGTCGCTTGGATCGCTTTCTTGTACTGCAAAAGCACATTCAGCCATTCCACATAATTATTCTCGCTCTCGATGATATTATTGACGATACTTTTGTAAATAGACGCCCGTTCGGAGACGATCTTCACTTCAGTTTCTTGTACGAACTTGCGTCTACTCGAAGGAGTCATCGATTCCAGCGAACTCGAACTCGCATACGAACTGTTATCGGTGGTATTCCTCTTGAGTTCCGTCACTTCGTCGTGCTCATCTTCACTACTACTGTGACTGTTACCATTCTCTTTCGATGCGCTGCAATTAATCGAACTAAATTTGCTTCAAGAAAATTTGCGATAGAAAACTTACTGAATAAAGTACTCGATGTTAACGTAGTTTGAAGTACCAGGCGATTGTGGTTCTTGCAAGGCCGACTGGGTCGATTCCCTCTTCACAGCCACCAAAGGCAAAGTACTCGAACTGCTGAACACATTTTCCGTACTAGAATGATTGCTTCTAAGCAAATTGAATTCGTCTTCGGGTGCCACCATGTCATAGAACGGTTCATCGATCGGTGCCAAAAATTCGGACGACGATGAAACCGAATCGCTATTGCTACTCCGCTGTTTCCCGATATGTTTCAAGGAATCCGGTCTGGCCGGCAATTTCGGGGGTATTTTAGCCGGGGCAGTCTTTTCAATATTTTTATTAAGTCCATTTACTTCGATGACAGTGATGAACGTGTTCGGATCTGCTTCTGGTGGAGCAGATGGCTCGAATACGTCATCGGTAGGGGTGCTAGCTAATTGTTTTGATATTTCCGAATGTATTTCGTTGACGCACATATTTGCGGAAAACGCTTCGGTTTCTTCTGCTTTAATAGGCGTTGTCGGTGGCGTATTTGTGTTATCCTAAGAGTGAAATAGCGCATAAATATTTCAAACAGTCATTTAACAGATTAATTAATTATTCATTATTCGCTTTGTAATATTATGGAATGTTATAGCAATTCATGTTAAACAGAAGGCTAATCTTGGACAACCCAACCCTATAAAACAAACATTGCGGAAGATTTAATAATTTTCCTACAATATTTTGGTTTCAAGTCTTAGATAAAAAATTGTATGAGCGTTTTATCGAATTTTTGATGAAGTGCGCTAGAGTCTGTAATATAAATTCAATTAGTCGCAGGTCACGATAGGAATTTGTCGCGTAGGACACTGTTTGACCTTACAGCTCATCATTTAAAATAGAAAAAAGTGCACAAATTTCGTTTGTTTATGAATAGAATGAAATAATAATTAATGCAAAATAGAAAGCGGGTTTTCAATTATTCCTGGCACGAACAAATAGAGAAATTCAAACTCCTACATAATTTCAAGTGCAAATTTTCAAATAAATTGCATTTTATCTAGCTTGTATGCAATCAACTAAAAAGCACAATGTAAGAAAATTCTATTTACTCTAGATATGTTATCTGGAATGACATCAGTGTCTTCATAAAAATTCTCATTTTTCCCCAATTTCAATTTATGCTGCTCGACATCACTTAGCAATCGTTCCAGATATTCCACATAGAATTCCTCTTTTTCCAGCTCCTCCTTGAGCAATTTCACTTTTTGCTTGTGCTTTTCCAAGTTGGCTCGCACATCTTCCTCCCAAGCGCCAGGTAATGGACTTTCGGGAAATCTTTGCAGCCACACTTGTTGAAAATCACCAAATACACTCATTTTCGTTGCACAAATCAATTTTTCACATTCTCTTTGAGTACAGTTAGAATTATCAACGACGAGCAACTTTAATAAACAAACATTTTTTAACAATGCAACTTTCACTGACACTTTACTAATGCACGAACACCCAGTATTTTGACAGAATTTGACATTTAAATGACAGCTGCGTGATGACGAAATTTAAAGGGCTCTTCACACGAACGCTGCTTTTGACGTAATAATCGATTACTGCGAATTCAATTTTGAAGAGCCCAAACTAATAATGGCATGCTTGGTTTATTATGTAGTTCAGTACCGTTTTGCATTATAAAAATTGATGAAATTTTTCTTCTTCCGCTTTTTAAAGTGTTACATAATTTGAA
Source organism: Cryptophagus acutangulus (assembly GCA_963556235.1). Taxonomy (NCBI): domain Eukaryota; kingdom Metazoa; phylum Arthropoda; class Insecta; order Coleoptera; family Cryptophagidae; genus Cryptophagus; species Cryptophagus acutangulus. Next base: position 722,004 of record OY744562.1, on the reverse strand, counting down.
GTCCATGTGCAAGGTTCCGTTAAGAGAACAATGAAAAATTACTTAATTATCGGTATAAGTGGAGTTACTTGCGGCGGAAAAACAACAACAGCAAATGCATTAAATCAGCTCCTCACATGCAGCAAAATTATAGCGCAAGATGACTATTTTCTGCCAGTCGACGATCCACGACATACATGGATCCCGGAACTAAACCACATCCATTTCGATATAATCACCAGTTTGGATATGGAAAAGATGCACCAGGACATATTGAAATACATCGAAGATGTGCAGGAATTTTCGATCCTAATCGTCGAAGGATTTTCGATTTACAGCTATAAACCTTTACTGGATTTATTCGACTTGAAGTACTATTTCACTTTGGACAAGGAGGAATGCTTGAAGAGACGAAGCAAAAGAGTTTACGATCCGCCAGATTGTGCAGGATATTTTGAAAAATGCGTGTGGCCCGAATACGTTTCGAATTTGACCGAAACGAAGAATTCGGTCGAGAACGTCCGATATTTCGATCAGTGCGATTCGGACATTTTAGAAGTGATAGCGAATGATATTTCGGCTAAATTATAAATTAGTGGTGATTATATAAAACATTCTGGAGCATACAATGTAATAAAACAGTATTATTTTTGATTATTATATTAGCAACAAAATTTGTAAAGTATAGAATTAAATTAAAAATGTTTTTACATAGCGTAGGTGCTTTTACTTGGTTGTTCCTCTTCCTGAACGCCGATTGCCTTTTTAACATACTGCGGATTCACTTGAATTTCCTCATCCATCGCTAAAATTTGTTTATCTAGTTCCATGCAGAGAGCCAATTGATCTTCTAGTCCTTTTAATACTTCCGGACCACCATACTTATCGGGTTCATCGCGGAACACAACCATACCGTCTTTTTGATTAATTGTTGCATAGATTTGCTGATTTTCAATCTGTAAAACAATTAATTAATAAAATATTAATCTACCTACTATAAAAAAAATCGTACCATGTGCAAAATATGCGTTTCAGCATCGGATGGACTCGGCAAGCCAACTCTGCTGGCCACATCCGACAAACTCAAAGTTAGGAACGTCTTTGTAAGCCTCTGGATGTTCTTTTTGTACAGCACGGATGCTACTTGTTTAACAAGTCCTAAATTGTGATCGTTAGTGAACAATTCCGAATGTTTGTTAAGTACAGTATTTAATTCGGATGAGTCGTTTAGCATGAAAGCGTTTGCTAAATCGTGATAGGGTTGAGCAATTGGCTTCATGTATCGAGTGACCACTTTCGAGGCGTATTTCGGGACCAATTGTACCTGCAATAATTAATTTAGAACAATCACAAATTCTTTATAATTATTATTACCTTTCCATGTAAGAGTAAAGAAACTAATATAAACTTCTTGTAAGATTCAAGCATAATATAAGACACTGCTCTAGCAGGGGTTGTGATAGCGACTTCAAAGAAGTATAAAGCGCGATCCAAATTGCGAACAGCCAAATAAATCATCCCCCCATAATAGTAATACAATAGGAAATACTTTGAGTCGAATTGAGGCCCGTTTTGGCTGTGTGTGATCTGCAACCAATTACATTTCAATACTATCTACTAATTTAAATATCAAATAGTCATACTTCAGGACAAATTCCCGTGATGTCCACCTCCAAAACCTCAATTGCTGGTTTGAAACATTTTGCGAGCAAGCACAGCTGACATAAATCAGCGTGGATTGAAGTGAGTTGCGAGTCGAATAGTCGCAATTTTGAAATGGCCTTTTGGAGAAGTAGTATTCCCCGCAAAGGCTGGCGAATATCGACTAAATAATTCGTGAAAGAATGGCAAAATTCCGCAACTGAAAGCAAAAGTATAAAGAATTCGTTTGCAATCGATCGGTGGAGCTACATACAAGTATCGGGTGCAAGTCGAATTTGCTCCACATTGCAGTTCGATATGAAATCCTGCGCTTGGTAGAACCGATTGTCAGTGGCGGCGTTTGCGATCGGAGTGCTAAATTTAGCACAAAGTACGGCGAGTACCCCTAATGAATGTTGCTCGATCGCTAACGTTTCCAAAACGTTGTCCAGGTGTTGAGCATTCTTCACCAATACATCGCTGGATTTGCTGAGATAGTCACAAAGTTCTCGAGAATTGCCTGTAGAAAATTTAACCTCTTTGTTTATTTGTAAACAAAAATTTTGGGATTGCTTACCATGCGACAATGTGCGAACTGTGTTGACGAATTGCTCCAAAGCAGATGCCATTTCATTAGATACTATGGTTTTCGTTGATTGCAGATTAATATTAAACACAGAATAAATTAATTTAGCAGAACGAAATGCAAAATTTATGGCAAGTGAAAATAATCAGGACTGCCACCGGCAAGGCAAATAATTTGACGTGTGATTTTGACAGGAACCTGTAAGGATGCATCAATGTATTACTAGTTGCCTAGATATATTTTTTTGGCGCAAAAAAATTTAAATTTCAAATAACTAGACAATTTATTTTTGGTAAATTTACTTTATTCTAATTACTTCTAATACTAATGATCCTTAATTAATTAACTAATGCCCATCACTCTTGGCCACTTCACGACATCTTTCAGTAGCAGCCTCAATCGCTCCAATAACTGCAGCTCTGAAACCTAAATCGCGAAGAAAAGGTATTTATGTAACAGGAAAAATGACAATCCGATTGATCCTACCTTTCTTTTCCAGGAAATGTAGCCCAGCAGCTGTGGATCCCGCAGGCGATGTCACATCGTCCTTAAGTACGCCAGGGTGGATTTTAGTGTCCCTCACCATTTGTCCGGCACCAAGAACCGTTTGCGAGGCTAATCTGTAGGCTAAATCGCGGGGTAAACCCATTTTGACTCCGCCGTCTGCCAGAGATTCGATTAATACATAAATCTGCAATGCAAAACATGTTAAAATGTTACTAATATTTAGTTTGTAGGTTTTACATATGCTGGTCCAGATCCACTAAGTGCTGTTATGGGATCCAGAAGATATTCTGGTACTTGTTCGCAAGTACCAATCGATTGTAGTAGACTTTTTGTGATGACTGCATCGTTTTCGGTCGCTTTAGTACCACTCACAAAAACGGAAGCACCACTTCGTACCAAAGCAGGGGTGTTTGGCATTACGCGGATTACTCGAGACTCACTTGGAAGACACTTTAATAAAGTTCCAATTAAAAATGTTATCTTCAATTTATTGTAATTAATTAATTTATCCTTACTTGTTCCAATTGTTTAATTGTAACTCCCATTGCAATCGACAGGAACAATTTATCCGCCTTCAAATTGGCCGCTTTCTTAATATCCCCAAGTGCGATCGGCACGATTGACGGTTTAACGGATACAATAACAACGTCCGATTTTTCGACCACTGGCACATTTTCGAACAAAGATTCGGCCCCCAGATCCTTGAAGGCTTTGGCTGACGCCAAGTCCGATGGATGGCAACTAGATGTGATCGTTTCACCTTTGGTTAGTCCTAGGAATTGATTTTTAGTTGCATCATTTTGTGAAATAATTAGTAATATGCTTACCAGCTGAAATAAATCCTTTGGCCATGGCTTGTGCCATTTTGCCACCGCCAATAAAGCCGATTTTTAATAGTTTTCCAGCCATTTTTGTTGAGTTAAGAGCGAACACTTGACTAAAGAGCAATCATAGTTTTATCGGCGTATTTGTTTTGTTAGTTTAATATTATGCATTTGGATTTATCGAAAGGTATTATCTAAAATATTGTTATCTAACTTAATAAATACGTTTGAACTTTGCAATGTCAGAAGCTCAATTTTTTATCTCTTATAAATATTCTAAATTTACAATAATTATTTAAATTAAATCTAAATAATTAATAAAACGATTTGCTGGTGGTATACATAAACAATTAGTTCTGAATTAATCTCTTTTATTCATAACAAATACAATATTGTATTACAATAATTTCCAGGACAATTTTTCTCGCATGTAGTATCAAATAATTGGCTTCAAATTCTTCTACGTTCACATATACACGATTCATTTTAAAATAGCTGCACAAATAAATAATATAAACGAACTCTGTCTGTGTCTACTAAATTTGATATTATTATTATTACATTTAATTAAAATAAAACATTCAATTCCGATTTGATTTAGTATATCGCACAATGGTACCGAATTTTAATCGCATCCGAATGAAATGATTTAAACATTTACAATATTTTTAAAAAAATGGTTTTTATGGACGATATTTGCTTATTAATTTGATTTCTTTTTTCCTACTAGAAAATTGTTGCATTAATCGGGGACTATATAATCTAGAATGTTCATTCATATATAATAAAATATTTATAATTTGATAAATATAAACAATTGTAGAAAAAGAAAATAAACAAAATATATATAGGGAAATAATATACACTTTAGAAATATTGTCAATTCACTTATGTACAAAAAACAAACTGGCACAGGGTGTTTGACGTGAATCATCCCCGTACTACAATAATATATTATTAAATCACAATCTATAATATTGAATTTGATATTTAAAATCATACAGTAGTGCACTAGATAGAAATAAATAATTACTAAGACAAAATTAAAAATCAAGCTGTACAGAGTGGGTTTTACTTGACTGCATTCTGTACAACTCACCGACAATATTACCTACTTATATATCAGTCAACAACAACAACAACAAAATAAACCGAAACAATCGTTTTATCGCCTTACGTGTTTGTGTGTTTCATATATTTTCATTTATTACATAATTTCCTAAGTTGTGATTGGTTCCACACATACCCCCTTCACCAGCTTGAACTTTCATCTTTTGGCTAAATGCTATTGGACTGGATCGAGCATATCTTTCAGGCGTTTCATAACGTGCGAACCAATATCTTGGACTTCGGGCCATTGTCTTAAGATAAAAACTGAAGCTAACACTATGAACACTGTTGTCAATATTCGAACCCTACAAAGAAATCAATCCATCTTAATCTTAACACCACACAAATGTCACTTAAAATTAAATTGTTAGCGTTATACAATTTCAAAGAGTCAGTCTGGGTTTATTAAACAATACTACCTTACTTAAAGCGCTTTACCTAGTCGGGCCTTAGCCACAGTCCTCGAAAAAAACGTCGATCGGCCACTTAACGAGTCCCCACTTCCACCACCAATTTCAGTTACCGTTACCGTTTTATTGCTATCCCTGATTTGAAAAATAGAAACAAAAACAACATGAAACTCTCTAAGAAACCAAGACTGACAGATTTTTTATTTTCTGATTCCGGTTCAAATTCCGAGCAATTTTAAAAGCCCCTTACAATTTCTGAGATGCAACCAACAATACACCCGACACTGTAACTTTTAAATATGCTTTGCATTCACCCTTATACGTAAATATTTACCTTGTACGTAAAAAAGGCATAATGATACCAGCCCCCGTTGCCACTAGAAGCAGGACGACTTGCAAAACGGTGAGCAAAACATTGATCAGTTTCACAACCAAAGCGCGGGCATTCGAATTGTCCAAACCCTCTAACGTTACGTATTGTTGCTGTTGGAGTGCTTGGTGTTCCATCTTCTGTATCTATAAATCAAACGATAAAAAACGTGACCAAAATATTAATTAAATCGTACTTTAGTCTGACAATGTTCGAGCATTTCATGAATATCCCTGAGTCGTTCTTCGCTTTGATATTGAACCTTCTCCTCCATATCAGCCATCGCTTGCTTCAAATTTTCGACCTCATTCTGATGCAATTCCGTCAAATCGTTGATTTGCTCTTCTAATCGTTCAGTTCGAAATCGCTCGTCCTATAAAATATTGTCAATTAAAGATTGCCGACTAAAAGACTCGTTCGAAACGTACTTGCAAAGCTACATGCAAAATATGCACTTCCGATTGAAGCGTTTTCATATTATCCGTCTTCTCGCGCAAATTATCAATCTCCTCCTGCTTGGCCGCCAATTGCTTGTAAATACTCTTCAACGCTTCCTGTTGACATGCACTGTCTTGTGACCGACCGTACCTAGCGAAAAACATGACTATTACATCGACAAACAAACAACTTGCTCGATAACAGAAATATTCCAATTAAAACAGTGATCAAGGTTGAGTAATTCAGTGCGCACAACACGATTAATAATTACCTATGAATGCTATCGCTAGTAACACTGCTGCACTCACTACCCTCATCGCTAGGGAACTTGGTGGTCGGCCGATGTTGCTGCCCCATGCACGTCTGCGAAGTCGTTATATGTAACGTTGCTGGCAATGTAGCCGATCCATGATGGACTTTCTCCCCTTGATCACTGCCCCCATTAGCACCACTGCTCTCGGATCCCGTTGCTCCACCGCCCCCTATGTACCACGCTACGAATTATAATCATGGGTGTTACAGTGCAGTGCGTCTAGCCATGCCATGTAATTTTTTTTTTGTTAGTGCTGCATTGGTCAACAAGAAGGCAAAAACCAAACCACCCAAAAACACGGAATATTATACGAGTGCGTTAGAGTTATAAAGAATTACTGTAGGATTGAAACACTTTACGAAAATAGAATTCCAAAAAAAATCGAAATGGCATGCAAACACTTTTGGGAAATGTTCCAATATACAATTTGTTGAACCAATTTGTCTAATTTTAAATTGTGGTTGAGCAAAATTGAATATTGAAAGCCTCCCTAACTTCTTACTTGTACTAAGATTTAAGTTACGGAAAGATAACGGAACCACAACACCACCTCCTATTCATACAAATTAGATTTTTAAATACACTCATTGTGCAAAATCCGCAACTATATATACACAAAAAACAAAAAGACCACATGCTCCAAAAGGCATGATCGCTTAGAAAACAACGTTTCAATTAAACCAGTCCGACTGGAACTTTTCAATAGAACCCATTGTTTTCCGAATTAACATCAAGATTATTTACATTGATTTTTATGTACAATACATATTCTGTATGGTTTACCTTCAACTATTTGCAGCAATAAATAATAATGCCAATTTTAAAAAATATTCAAACAAATACTACTCAAAAAAAATTAGCGAAAACTTACTCGAAAGTTGACTAATGTTGTCGGCACTTCCAAATTTGTTTTTGATTAAATGAGCAAACTCTCGCGGTTTCGACATGACGGAACCACTGAATCCGGTGATACCATCGCGAATATTGCCACCGACATTTCTAAAAAACAAATATTAGACAAGCTTAAATATTTACTTTTGAATACTCACTTTAGCCCTTGGCCCATATCGCGAAGCACTTCCCGTGGCGGCCTATGACTATGCACGATACCGTGCGTCTCCAATTCGTGTACCTTCTTCTGGTACCCGTCCAATTTCTTCTGCAATTGTGATATAGTTTGCGCGCTTTTCTGATTTTTCTTCTCGAAAACCGCCTTTATCCTTTGCACTTGCTGCTTGTCCGCATTGGCTGCCAGCTTCAGGTACTCATTGACATTATCTAAACCCACCCACGCATTTAAACCAAAGACATGTTAAAGAGGAATTTAATTACCATCGCGCAGTTTCTGCTCCAGTCGAATCAGATCCATAACTCTCAAGATTTTATTGCTCAATTGATCGAGAATCACACTAGTCTTCGAATGGACATCCACAGCTGCATCGTAATCTTGCTTGACATGTTCCGAGCTGCCATTCGATAAAAACGAGGAAGTGCAACACAATTCGGAATTGTCCGCTTCCCCAATTCCAGTGTCGTCCAAATTAATTGTGGAATCGTCCATCATCTCGCCCCCTGGCGGCGATTTGTGTCGCGACGGCCGATGTGCGGACGATGAGCCTACACCATCGTGCGACTAAACAAAGCAATTCAATTCCATTGTTCACAGTTCACTTGACTAAATACTTTATTACCACATTTCTATTATTGATTTATTGATTCTGCTTTTGTAATTTATTTATATTTTACAATCAAACTCCAATTATACAGGGTGTGCAGCGCTATTACTATCAATTTAAATTGAGCTGATAACATTTTTGACCTTTTATTAAACGGAATAGTTCATTAAGAAGACTTCCGATCCATTTAGAAATAATAATAATTGAAATTAAAAAAATTAGAATACCTTTCCACTAGCACTATCGGCTGAACCATGACTGAGACTTTTTACGTGGTGGGATGTAGTGTGGTGATGCTGCTGTTCTTTCGGACGACAAGGTGATGTACTCCTGCTGGAAGCTTTACTTCCTGTTTGTTGCTGATGACTAACGTGTAAACTATCCATTTCAACTAACCTGGAAAATAGCAGGGGACTTTAGGGAGACTACAACATTAACATTCCGAAAATAGTACTTAAGTTGGGGAGCATTAAGTAGGATTAGTCAATCAATACAATGCAAACAAGCGAATGATTCATGCGATTCATTTTAATTCTCCTTGATTAGACTAGACTAGACTTACCTCCACAGGTCCCATAATGTTAGTTGCATATTCTAATTAAATACAAAAATGCGTCTTTAATTTGGTCGCACGTGAATTCAAGTGACCACTTAAAGATTTAATGAACTATTATTGCTTATCAAAGATGTTCAATGTAAATATGATTAAGTTGTTGAAATGATACTCGCGTTCATTCATATTGCATCTGTACATATAAAGGACACCCTGTATAGGATTAATTTCGTATTCGTACTATTTGACTAAATCACGTTGTTAGTGTGTGTGTAACATTTATTTTTTTACATAATAGTGCAAGCTCAAGGAAAACTATTAGCTGCGGGAATTAATTGCGATTGAAATAATCGTTGCAGCCCAGTTTTGCAGCTGATTAAAGTCGACGGACGAAATTTATTATGACTAAGCGTACTGTACGCAATATAATTTAATATTAGCAACAATTTAATAATATAGGAGGAAACTCACCTAATTAATAGTTGATAGCATCACAACAATGCAATTTTCACGAATTATTTTAGAGGGCCAAGTCGGGATGTTGTTGCTGAATGTTGCTTGAAAACATTGTGCACTTTAACTAATACATTTTTCCTATGACTTGTACACCTTAAAAATAAATAAATTTCTTCTGAGAATGTGTCAAAATGTGTCATCAACAATGCATTGTTTTGTAACTTTATGAAGTCAGGTGCAAAATAGATACTACCAATGTTGCCAACACTAGAGTTTATTTATAACAATAATAACCTATTTCTTTATAGATTTGACAGTTTGCTTGCTAATTCGGTACTAAATGATGTTTTAAATAACGGGCTGATTGAATTTAGTAGGCTGTAAGGCGTTTCGTAGTAGCCTTCATCCTGTAGGCTGGTATTGTTGAAGTCCTTGCCAACTATTCGAAATCCTGTGCCGGAAAGTTCAACGCAGAAATTTTCGTTTTCCAACGTCGTCAGATTTAAATACACCACCCTGTTCGTGTTTTCCAAGGTATCAGCTATGCTTACGTGCGTCACATGTGTTTTGATATCGTTTATTACAGCTTCAGCTTCATTTTTCCAATTATCTTCCGGAAGTAGATCACTGTCAGACATATTGTCGTATGTTGTGTTGCCTAGCCTGTATGTAGTGGCATTCGTCAGATGTCGCTCGAAGCCAAAGCAGCACCGCGCCCTCTTTAATGTGTAATGTCAAAATACAAGTCGTAATCGTATAATGGTGGCGGCGGTTGTGGTAAAAGTTAAATAATCATGTCGTTAGACACCCGGTGTAGTTCAGCCCTGTTTAAAAGGGCTGAACAATTGAAACGATGGGAGGAATCGGACACAAATCGCGAACCTGTGACGCCCAAACACAAATCCCGCAAAATCAAATTCTCTTCGGGATGTGTGTTTTTAGCAGCGTGTTCTGCAGGTGATAAAGATGAGGTTTTAAAACTGTTGGAACGCGGTGCCGACATCAACACGGCCAATGTGGATGGACTCACCGCTTTGCATCAGGTAAACTTTTACTATCTCGTAATTAAGTTGCTCGAAATTGATCCACCTGTAGCGAGAGGAATAGTGTCCTGGTTTTCTGACGTAGTTTCAGATGCAATATGGCTACGACTCTACAGCTGTGTTTTTCTTATTTTTCTAATGGATAATTGGCCATTTCCTTGTGCTTTAACTACTAATTTTACTTATTCTAATTCTATGACAGATTTATTGATTTACATGGCTGTGAATCCCCTAGAAATGGCTAGTCAAATAAAGTCACACGATTTGTTGTGATAATTAAGGCTTGTTTACTTTTGAGTGGGGCCAAAAGGGCGAAGGTCCAAATCAGTTTAATTGCGATATTTGGAATGAGTTTGTTTTGTTGTTCAAAATGTGGTGACACATGATAGGTGCATCCCCCAAGTGGGCAACCCTGATCCAATTAAACGGTGTTTTAAATTGTGTCATAATCTGTACAATATTATATACTCGATTATATATGGCTTCAAGTAGAATTTTCCTAGAAGCGCTGCTTCGAGTTTTATGAATGTATAATTTCCAATTTTTATTGGGCATTAATTTGTATTTTTATTGGTGTGTTTACATGATGGCTATTGCTGTCCTTAACAGCGTGTTAAAGTACGATAAATCTGCGGTTTTGAACTGTACTTGAATGCTTATGTTATTAATCAGGGTCATCGAGATGTATTTTTACATAAAATTTATCGAAAATAAAAATCGCCACTGTTCTAAATTTAATTCGCACGTGTATAAATCACGGACAGCTGTTAAAAATACTTCCTATACATAAGATATTACGTTTTTTGATGTGTGCTGAGGAGAAAAAGCGATAAATGCGCGAATGAGTTGAAAAAAGCTCGTCAAAATTAGCATGTACACTTCTTGCAATGCTACTCACACACACACACAATGTAATTAATACTGCAATGTCTAAAAATAGAGGCAAGGCAAAAAAAAACTATCGTTTCTAAATCTAATTTTATGTCGTTGTGTAGTACAAACGCACACTGATTATAATCTACAGTTACAGTTAATTGGAACAATTTCTTTTTCTACACATGTACCGACTATATTTAGCTGCCTTCAAATTATTAATTTGCTCTTCTTTTTCATTTCAACTAATTTTTCCTGTCACGCAACACATAGTACAGGTTATGTTTCCACGAAATCACCTGCCATTTTTTCGGACATCCGTCAATCATCATACAGCTGTCAGTTTTTTGTATTGACGAACTTAAATTACATTCCGTACCACATTTCGTGCTTAATAGCCCCGCAAATTAGCATTCAGGAAAAATCGAAGCTCGCTCATAATAAATTTAAATATAAATTGAAATAATTCGAGAGCATTGAACTTGATTGCATTTGTTTATATTTATGGTGGTGTGCCACACAATGATAACATTCCTAAACGAACAATAAATGCAATTCTAGGCTTGTATCGATGACAACTTGGATATGGTCGAGTTCCTGGTGGAGCATGGAGCCGATGTGAATCGCGGCGATAATGAGGGTTGGACTCCGTTGCATGCAACGGCCAGTTGCGGATTTCTGTCGATTGCGAAATATCTGATTGAGAAAGGCGCCCAAGTGGCTGCGGTTAATAATGATGGCGAATTGGCCATCGATATTGTCGAGTGTCAGAAGATGAAGGATTTGTTGAAAGAGGAAATTGAGACTCGAGGTATTGATTGCAAAGCGGCGAGAAATGAAGAGGAGAATGTCATGTTGAAAGATGCCAAAGAATGGTTGTCGACCAATAGTTCCTTAGTCCATACTAAACACCCCAAAAATGGGGCGACTGCTTTACATGTCGCTGCTGCTAAGGGTTATGTGGAAGTCATGAAGTGCGTTACTTTAAAATCTAACTAATTTGTACTAAATTAAATTTTTGTAGAATTATAATTCAGTGTGGGGCGAATTTAGACGCGCAAGATGTGGATGGATGGACGGCCTTGCATGCCGCTTCACATTGGGGTCAGAAAGAAGCATGTCAACTGTTGGCGGAAAACTTTGCCGATATGGAATCGAAGAATTGTGTGGTAAGTTGCCTAAATATTGGTGAAAATTGTCTTTAAGTTTGGAAATTTTAGGGACAGACCGCTTTCGATTTGTCGGACCCTGAAATGGGTTCGTATTTGGAGGATTTGAAGAAGAAGCGCCAAGCGAAGAAACGGCCCGAAGTTCAGAGTAGACCGTTGGAGGCCGAGACGCCTAGTAAGGTGAAGAAGGTTGAGTTGGAGATTAGCGAAAAGGAAGAGTTGAAGAATAATGAGAATATTGGTATGTGTTGTGATTTATTTATTGTAGACAAATTTTAAATGTGATAGTTCGATTATAAAAGGATTTCTTTTCTGTTTTTAATGCGGCTATAAAGAAATGGAAGTCACTGAAAGTGAAAGTGAGTCAGAATCAGAGTCTGAAAGCAGCTCCGATACAGAGTCAAATTCTTCTGAAGATGGTAAATGCAAAATACAAACTGAACTGTTTACTCGTTTTAATATCGGCATGGTACAATCACTAAATGTTTACTTGATCGAACGATACTTTTACTAATTTAATTCGGCATTAGTGCAAATGTATGTATAATAAAAAAGCGGAATGTAATAGAATACGAGCCAAGATCTGGAGAAAAACAAAATGTTGATAACATAAATAACAAGAAGGTTTTGCATGAGTAAACACACATCTACGTGACTAACAATATTTATGTGGTTTTGAAATTAATCAAACTTGATTAGAAGCAATAAAAATTGCCATATATTATACATAATGTATTAAATTCATTTTCTTTTTCACTATATTGCTTGCAAGACTGAATAATGAGACGTTCCGATTTCTACATGCATTTTGACTTTCTCGTTTTTTGATTTGGCTTTACAGAAAAGAAAAATCGCGTCAATTCGTTAACCAACGACACCACAATTAGTATATCAAATAAAGATGTGGACGCTTCAAGACTGCCTCCAACAGTGCCTGCTAAACAAATTGTAGATAGTAATGCAGAGGATAATCCGCCTTGGAGGAAACCGTATGTGCGGCCCACGAAGGAATTGGGCAGTCCTATCAAAAACACACCAAGTTTTAGTACGTTTTTATTATTTTTAGGGGAGTTGTTGTTAATTTATTTTATTTTGTAGAAGAAAATAGAATTAGTTCGACAGACACACACAATGAGAACGAGGTGACGTTACGAAGAGCGAACAGTTTTAGCAACGATGATGAGTAAGTTTCTTGTTTGATTTAATTTTTATAACCAGAGATTTTGTGCAAAATGATTTTTTCATAGCTTATTAATATTGGAAGGTTTCAGAATTATAATTTTATTAACTAACAAATCATCTTGCAAAACATCTACGATTATTTATTATTATTTTGTTTTAGTTTATACTACTTTTGAGTTTAAGCGCATGCAATTTATTTATTTATTTTGATGATAAAAAGTAGTATAAGCTTTTAACAAAGCTCTTTGCATTTTTAACACATTGACACAATGCTATTGTTTAGGTACAACGCAAAATATAAGACGCTGCATGAACGCATTCAAGCATATAAAAACTCTGCTGTCATTCCTTATTCCACTCGACCTAAATCCGAACCCACCTTCCTATCAGCCTCCCAACAGCATTACAGGTATGCACGTTGATTTTATTATTTTTATATTATTTCAATTATAAAAATATTGCATGCTTTTTACTAAATGAAATTCGCATTTGTAGAAAAGAAAAGAATGATGTGGTGAGTCTTAGCACCACTCCAGAAAGTACATCATCGCCAACTAAAACGGGATCACCCACAACTCCAACAAGCAATCTACCTGCGAGAAGGTAATTTAATTTATTTTCAATTAAGTTTGATAAATGATGAATTATTATCTATAGCGGTTTAAAACTGGCGATTAATGCAACAACAAATCACAGTACAGCCACTACGAATACAAATAGTAACAGTACCCCAACAACCCCAGGTGGAACTAGACTGCAAATATTTAAGAATTTCTTTAAGTAGGCACTTTGTTGTGTTTGTGATTATTTATTTTTCCTCTTAACTGTTTGATGGATTTTTTTGTTACTAATCTTAGTAGTCAACTAAGTGTTGCTTTTACTAATCACTTGTTTTTCTGTCGTAAAGGTCGTTTGTGCCGCCAGTTCGCGACGAGGAGAGCGAAACGCAAAGAAAAGCGCATGCAAAGCGCGTGAGGGAAACCAGACGGTCGACTCAAGGTGTTACATTGGAGGAAATCAAATCTGCTGAGCAGTTTGTTAAGAAAACCAACAATAATAACAACAACGAAACGACACCAACAACCACGGTAATTAAACTTTTTTTAGTAGTATTCGCTTGTATTTAATAGACGGGTTGCATAAAGGTGAGTTTGGTGCTTCAGTTTGTTCTTCTCTCATTCGAGTTTGAGTTTAATTTAAAAGTGATTAACATTCATTATCATTTTGAGCATTGAAACATAAACACACTGAATATCATGTAATATGTGTACTAACAGTTGGGCGCTAACGGGGATTCGTCTAATGGAGTGAGTGTGACCGCTACTATAACCACTGGAGCACCGACGGTTCTAACACGGGAACCCGAAGAACCTACTATAACGCATGAACGCAGACCCTCATGGCGTTTGCAAGTGGAGAATGGTAGCAGTAAGGTAAGTCGGCTTACAAAACGCAACACTTATTGTTCATTTATTCGTTTCATTGTCGTCTGTCTATTCTAATTAAACCAGAGCAACAACATTAAGCAGAAACTTTTATTAGGTCTTTTCTATTATTTCTTTTGCTTGATCGGTGGTCTAATTTTGTGTGCTTTGATTTCGTTCGTTTGATTGTGCCCGGATTGTTTCGATTGTTTTGTTTGCAGGTTTTGATCATAGTTTTGCTGGTTTTACTGCTAAGCTTGTTTTTTGTGTTCCATCCTGTTCGACATTTCTTGTTTTTTGTAGTAGCCGTTGTTTACTGTACATTCAAATATGTGGTTTGAAATGTTTTTTATTTTACTTTTTCGCTTATTTATTTATTTTATGTGTAGAATCTCGAAACTAATACTTCTTTGCAGTATTATGTAAACGCATGCTTATTATTAATAAATTATCTCAACTTCTTGCCAAATTTTTTATAAGAACTCTTTGTATATTTATATATTTTCTAGTATAATAAATTATTTATTGAAGTTGTATGTTTTATTTATATCTGTTTTTTGTTGTTGTTCTGCTTCGCTATATTTTATCTAACCGTCCTTTTTTGTTCTTAGTTTAAACTAGAGGATGCAACAAAACCGTCCGATCTTCCGACCACACAGTATATTCGTCGAACCAACAATACAACGCCGACCGCTCAACGTCCATCGTCGGTGCCTTTGGAGACTGCAGACACTACTATAACACTGCCACTGCGAAGGCCTAAATCCCTAGAAGAGAAAGGTAAATTACTTCGCTGCGAAATCAAAATAATTAACCGTTTAATTTTAATAGAAAATGACAAAGAAAACGACGTGCGAAACGCTCAAGGACAAGGCACCCTTGCCACTCAAGCGGCAATTCAGCGACGAAGAAGACCGAAAAGACGATCCACTGGCGTGGTATCCTTCGACAATGTTGATGTAATTGTTGCAAATATTTTCGTATATTTCTTTAATTTTATTTCGATTGATATTAGGATTTGGATCAAGATAATAAGGATCCAGCTGCCGGTGGTGATTATGACGATGCTACCAAGTTAAATCATCAAGATATTGTAAGTGTCGTTTTTTATGTTTTCCTTGAAAATTCCTCAACGTTTATAATTAAATGTTTTATAGGCAATTTGAAAGCATAAACATATCGCTTTAAAATAGTCTATAATGACGAAGGCACGTGCTTTTACAAGCCTGCATTCGTATATTTATACACAGTTTAACGCTAAATATAAACGTTGTCTCATTTGGACCCGATTTTAATCAGCTTATTAAATAAATGGCAAAATGAGAACAAACAAAAGACGACGAAAAAGTTAATCACTTTTGTTTGAAATGTATATTTTATGTATTTGAATTGGCCAGATGCCACTCAAAAATCGAGTTCATAAATTCGCAAATGTTTGGAAATGATGTATACATAGCGTGGAGAAACTGCGAATTTAACTGTACTTTAGCCATGCTAATGCGCTGTTCTATGCCTTTTTTTTCCATTCATCTGTTTTTGTAAACGTTTTTGACTTTTACAACGTACTTGTGTGGGCGAGATTATTTTCGTACTTTTCAGGAACACATGCATACCTTGAAATAGAAACAATATACCAGTGTTTCTCAATAGGTTCATCGAGCAAGGGTTAATTTTAAATCGGGCGAAATTAAATTAAAATTCGACATAAATTTATTTATTTTAAATGCGATGATTAATTGCAGCTCGTTAAAATTGAGTTGCGCTTTATTTTTAATACGTTTAGTCCTTGAAGGTGTAATAATAGGTGGAAAATGTAACATTGGCCAAGAAAATCAATTATTTTCTGGCAAAAGCTCTTGTAAAAATGTTGAGTAGCACTGCTCTGGCATTTCCCCATTTACATTTGAGAAAAAGACGTATGCTTTTTAGTATGTTTTAAATAGATATTCAGTTTCGAGCATTTTCAGTTTCTATGAAGTCAGTCGCACACAAACAACTGTTTTCTAGTCTTCATTCTTAAATCACTTGTTGCCAAATCGGAAAATAAACAAAATATGTTTTGAATTGCGAATTTATAGGCGAGCGCGAAATTTCAAAAATAATATGTCGTTTCGTAGTAAACAACCGGTCGCACCGATGCGAAATCGGTCCTCCTCCGGAGTGCGCAGTTCTTCCT
Source organism: Cryptophagus acutangulus (assembly GCA_963556235.1). Lineage (NCBI taxonomy): Eukaryota > Metazoa > Arthropoda > Insecta > Coleoptera > Cryptophagidae > Cryptophagus > Cryptophagus acutangulus. The sequence continues at coordinate 705,274 of OY744562.1, read as the reverse complement.
ACACTAGTGGTACCCGACCGCGGAGTATGGGGTACTACGGCTCGAATACCACTTCGTATTCGCCGTATTCGAGTTCCACGTCGCCGTATTCGTCCTACAATAATTATTCGAGCTCGAATTATCAAAGCCCTTATAGTTATCGCAGCGGTGCCGGAAGTACGGGTTATGCCAGCTTAACGATACCAGCAAAAGCACTTACCAACATCAATGTTGTTACACCCAGCTATTCGAAAAGTTACGATAGTTCGAGTAGAGACTATAAAAATGGTGATTCGCATAGGTCGCGAAGAGATTCGGCTAGAACGAGTTATAGGGATAGAGAGCGGTCGCTATCGCGTTCGAGGAACTCTTTAGCTTCCGGTATGGGGTCGAGGTCGATGAGTTTGACTTCGTTGAATTCGGAAGGATATTATGTACTATTTGAGTTGCCCGTTTGAGGGGAAATGTTAATTTGTTTGGGATTTTCTTGCAGAGTGGTACTGATAGAAGTAGCAGATCTCGTTTAGGCAGCACTTCCGATATTCGTAATGAGAATGGTGAGATTGACTATAAGAAATTGTACGAGCAGCAACTAGTTGAGAACGATAGATTGAAGGAGAAGTTGAGAAAGTCTGATGAGGAACTGCGCGAGACTAAGCAGACTTTGGAGAGGATCAATGTTGTTGTAAGGGAGTTTTATTGTTAGCAAATTAAATTGTTAATTAATTATGTTGTAGACGAGCAAAAATTCGTTGACGGAGCTTGAAAAGCGCGAAAAGCGAGCGATGGAGCGGAAGTTGAGTGAGATGGAGGAGGAATTAAAGGTCAGTAATTTTCGTATGATTTTGGTTTCGGTGGGGATTTTTTATTTAAGTTGTTACTCTTTTGACAGCATACTTTAATTTTTATTTTTCGTAGAGATGCAGCTTTGTTGCAAATCTTAATTTAATTTGGTTTTATATTTTTTGGATGCTGTTCTTTTTTTTACCTTTATTATATCTTCCAAATATTAACATGAATTTTTAACACACAATTTTTAACAACCAAAAGACACACCATATTTATCGTTTATTATTTGTTATCTGTTTACAGACATTTGTTTTGTATTAATTTGGTTGAATCAGTGGGTTTTATGATTAATGCTATAGGTACACTTGGTTTTCTTAATTTTTTTTAGCAATTGCAAAAATTGAAAGCTGAGAATGAACGGTTAAAGAGCGACAACAAATCTCTGACTCGTGTCATCAACAAACTTACCAACTCTTCAAAACAATAGGTAAAAATAACCAAAACGAAAAAAATGAAAGAAATTAATCAAGTCAATTCAATAATTCGATCGAAAAGAATTAATTGCAGCTGTTTAATTATTTTAATGACAAATTGTTTCGTGTTTTTTTATTTTGTACACAACTTTGTTTTTCAAATTTAATAATCCGAATGCCTCTTATTTTCATGCACTATAATTTTGTTTACTAATTGTTTTGTGAGTAGTTGTAGCTGAATCCCGTTTTAATACGCTTATTCTTTTGTGTTAACAATTGTTTAGGATTTTGGTTGGAAGCTAATAAAAGAAACGATTAGCCGCTTTGTTTAGCATGACGAAATTCTGGGTGTCCCAGGTGTTTCAGTGAATTTCTGAAATTCTGCCAGATTACTAACATGATGACATTAATCTTGCTTGGCTTCTTGTAGTTTAATTTCTTTTCGAATTAAATTTGGGATAATTTGTTTGATGGCGACTCTAATGATGAGCGGGTGATTTTTTTGCAGCACCTTGAGAACCTGAAAACGGAAAATCAAAGGTTGAAAGATGAGAATGGTGCTTTAATTAGGGTGATCAGCAAGCTATCGAAGTAGCATAGGATTTAAATTTTGTTGTTAGTTGTTTTTTTCCTATATGCATTTTTTATGTTTACAAAAAAAATGACAACGTCGTAATTTCTTAATTTACGCATTGCATTGAGAGAGATGATGAAGGAAGAAACTTTGTGGTGGAAATGAGCGCGTTGTCGATTTTCTTTTTGTTATGTAACCAAGTATTATAGTGTTTTATTTATTGACAATTTAATACTTATAATTTAATTAATGAATAGTTTACGTGTTATTTATGAATTGTGCAGGGGTGTTTCACACCACTGTATTATGTTGTTGTAAAGAAGCAAAAAAAACCTTTTTCTCATAATTGTACATTTTCTTCGTTTTCTTTCTTTTTGACAATTTAAAATGTGTGATATTATTTGCTTATGTTTTAGTACTTGATGAGGTATTTATCAATAATATATATATATATATATATATATATATATATATATATATATATATATATCTTATAAAATATATATACAAATGTAATTTATTATTATTATTATTTTTAATACATTTTCAAACGTGGATTTAATTACATATATTATAAAAAATAACTATATCACTGCGTACATGTCAATTTCTTCGTCGTAATATATTATAATGAAATGTTTGTATTTTTTAAAGGTAACAACGAAAACAAAAATAATAAATGTTCGTTAAGCCTATAATCGTTTTTAGTCTAGTCCAAAATTAAAATCAAAAATCAATTTCTTTCAGTATTTTTGTCTAGATTTTTAGCACATTTATTCAAATTTGATTAATTGATGGTGCTAATCTAATTTCCTTATTGTATATTTATTCTAATGCAGCATTTTTTCTTAACAATATATTTCATCGAACTTGTGCCTTGCTTTCCATTTAAATTACTATATTATTTGTTTGTATAAATTAGTTCTCTTTATTAATTATTTATTCTTTATTGTTAGAGGCTCTTAGATATTATGTGAATAGTGATTTTATAATAGCAGATTATGTAATAAAATATTGAAATATTATTTTTTCTTTTACATCTTTATTTAACTAAATTTAAATATTTGCTATTATTATTAATGCTTTTATTGTACACGTAAAAAAATTAAAACAATGAAAATATAAATATTTATATTTTGTAAATACCCCTTCAAGATAGGCAACACGCAATACAAATATTTGCACTAACTTTTAATTTAACCTCAATATTATGTGTCATTTTTATAAATAAAACAGTATTCAGCTCATTTCATTGTGCGAATTGATTAAATCACGATGAGCCAGGTAAGAAACACATTAAAGTTGCTCCGCACTTCTCCTAATTACATCTTTTTTAGGTATCAAGAGTTCCACCAGCTTTGCGAAAGCTGCTGGAAATCGACGCAAATATTACAAATACTTTCGTATTATATGTAAATAAAATTCTGCCTTTAAGCCAATATCGCACGTTGTACAAGGCCTTAGAAGTACGGCCGAAAATCCATCTAACTCCACTAGCTAATCAATTCTTTTTAGATATCGTGCCATGGCATTCCATGGTTTGCCTTTTGGATTGCCTTTACGTGGCTATTTAACAACCCTGCACTGGTTGAAATGCAGGTCAATATTCTTTTAGGATTGTTCATCGATATTATTCTAATAGCACTATGCAAGGCGTATTTTCGGCGAAAGCGCCCCATGTCGAACCGAGAGGATGCTCTTGGTCAGCTCGGTCCAGACGTTTTCAGTTTTCCTTCAGGACATGCGAGTCGAGCGATTTTCGTTGCGTATTTTTTCAGCTATTTATATCCCCTACATGCGATACTCGGCCTATTGGTGGTGGTTTGGGCTTGCTCCGTGTGTCTCAGCCGAATTTTGATGAGCAGGCACTTTATTTTGGACGTATTGGGAGGCTGCGTTTTAGGATTAATTAATGGCTTTATTATGACGGTACTCTGGATGGATGAGAGTACGACGATGTCCTTAATGTCCTATTTGTCGGATGAGAAACTGGATGGTGGAGAATACCACGTTTAAGTAATAAATATTTTTTCAAACCCTTCTAAATGTTTTATTTTATTAAATTGCAAAAATTATACTGAACAAATTATTGCACATCCGAATATAATATTGGTACAGTTAAAAGCTTGAACATTTAAATTTGCACTTTTGTTTGAGATATTTTTGTGCTGCAACGCATATTAATATACATACAAAAATTGCAACATTTGGAATGTGCTTTGGTTTACAATAATTAATTAACTTAAAATTAATTTGTGGTAACAAACTTGCTAAGCAAACGAATAAGCATAGCAACAATTTTATTGCCACGTTTATTAGTTTGCTTTGAACCTGTGTTAAGTGTACAATTAATTTAATAAATATTATCTACTACAATATAAATTAGATAAGTACAATAAATAATAGCGCGCGCAAACGATACAAAAATACGACATAAAATAAATTACCACAATTTGTTGTGATAGAATTTGAGATCAAAGAATCCCTGTTCGGTTAAATGACTTGGAGTCTTTTTGCCAGTCGACGATTTGCCATCATCGTCGACGATTGGCTTTGCATGTTCAATTTTGTGTCCATCGAAATGGATTTGTTGAATTTCCTTTTCAATTTCCTCGATTTCGTCATTGAGTTCTATGTCGCTTTTCGCATCATTCGCCAATTCATCATCTAATTGTATCGAGAGCGATCGAGGACGTTCCAATTTCGGTGAATTATTGATGGTGACCTTTTCCTCTTCTGCTAGCCTAAAATGCGGCGGCTGCTGTTGATGATGGTGCACAGCAGTACTGGAATATTTGATTAAGCGTTCTAATATATTGTGATTTAATTTATTATTTGTGTTTATTAGGAGGCTATTTGTGCCCTGTTGGAAAAGAAAAAAAATAAATAAAAATCATAAACTTAAAACCAATAAAGCAGACAAAAATCAGATCACAAGAATTTAATTACAATAAAAGCCAAAAAAATATAAAAAATAGTTTCATAAACATTTCTCAGGTAAATATAGATATGGAATTCAGTTTTTTTGTTTATTTGTTAAGGAGTGGACGGGCAGGAATGTTACGGAATTTCATTAAACTCTCCGAACTGCAAAACAATCACTAATTAATTACACTAATTGCATCCCCAAAAAATTAAATACTCTCTGTACTGCGGTGGATAGCCTTTCGAAAAAATCTCAGCACCCGCAGCAGGCACTTTAGTATCACCTTCCGCCACATTTCTAGACACACAAACTTTAAAACAAATTTAACAATCACTAAAAATTTACCCATCGGCATCGCCGCCAGCATTGGCATGGTCTTCTCCAACCTTAGCCACCTCCTGCCCTTCATCTTTCTTCAAAATCGGCTGCGATTGCGACACCGCAGTCGCATTGTCCACCATCGGCTGCGGCGCAGCAACCATCGGTGCACTTCTCATCGGCACCACTCTTCCAAATTGTTGCTGCGACGGAGTTCTTGGTTGTTGAGGACTCATTCTTGCATTCACGTTCAAATTTTGCATTCCTGGTTGTTGTACCTGTTGTTGCCCTTGAGTTGGAGCAAAATCAACAACAGGAGTACGAGTCGGCGGTAGGGGAGGAAATTGTTTCGGAGTAAACTCAGGAACGCTAACTGGCGTTTGATAGATATTTTTAGCATTTTGAGGAATTCCTTGTTGTTGTTGTTGATATTGAGCAGCCACTTGTTGCTGATATTGCGGAGGTACTTGTCGTACCGATTTAACACCTTTTGGACTTTGATAAGCATTCGTAGAAGTTGGCACTTGTTGTTGATATTGAGGTGGAGTTTGTTGATATTGGGGTGGCACTTGTGGTACCGATGGAACTCCAGCTGGAGCTTGATAGCCAGCAATTGGAAGTGGTACTTGCTGTACCGGTGCCGCTTGTTGTTGTTGATATTGCGGATATCCCGTTGGTACTGGAAACACAGTAGTACCACAATAAGTGGCATTCATATCGACCTTTGGTTGCGGTTGTTGCACTTGCACATTTTCAACCACTGGCTCGACTTCTTGGACTGGCACTTCTTGCATTTGATTCTCTTCTTGCACAACATACTCTTGCGGTTGACCATTTTCATCAACCGCATAATTCTCATTGTACATTTCTTGAGGGTACATGCCATTCGGATCTTGATAAACCATCATCAACCCTTCGGCCATTGGAGCCGCGTTCATCATACCGTTTGCTCCATCAAATTGTGGATAGTATGGCACTCCATTAGGAGCTTGCACTAATTGTTGCTGCGATTGCACCGGCGTTGCGTACCAATATCCTCCTGGTCCCGGGACCATTACCACTTCGGGATAATTGTAGAAATTCGGAGCACTTTGCGAGTATTGCGGGGGGATCATGGGAACGGGAACTGGCTGAGGCATTATTGGGGAAGGGCAACTAGAAATTGGCAAGGGTTTAAAACAAACGGCAACTTAAATATAGTAATTAATGTTACCCCATCACACTCTGGTAATTAGTAATCGGTTCGGATCGAACGCTAATAATAACAAATTATTTCAGCAACATGCACATTATTTAAAGTTAACACTTACCCTGCTGCTTCTTGCGACTTTTTAACAGTTGAACTATCATTATGAATTATCTAAAACGATTAGTTTTCATTAGTATCGTGTTAAATTTGAATTAATCACAATGTAATAACCTGGCCCATACTGCAAACCGGTCTGGGTGCTCCATAGCGCCCAAAACTGGCCGGTAAACTTTGCAGACCATTAGCTGATGGTGATTTAAATTTGCCAGTTGCGCTACTAGATTAATTATATTAATTATCAATTAAGCACATTAATATGCAATATTATTGATTAGTCTTGACGATAAATACCTGTTATTATTATTATTCGAAGGGGTAACATTGCTGCTCACATTTCGTCCAGCAGCACCCGGGAAAAATCCATCAAACACCACATAATTGTTCATTTGTTTGACGGGCATATTCAGACTATAGTGCTTGTTCAAAAAACCTAGAAACTTTTCGCTTGGTCGATCGATCGCCAATTTAACAGGCTCCACTTGTTCCGTCTGCACAAATTGATTTTTTTTTATCGTGTAACTGTAGTTTTTGAAATATGCCTCAACTCACCTTCAGCATATGCTCAAAGAGCTGTTTGCCAAGTCCGGTGCGTTGACGCGATTCATGAATGTAGAAATCCAAAATGCAAGGCGGTGTCACTTGATAATGTTGGCCATCGCGATCGAAAACGTAGAGGCCCTTTCGGCCAGTCTTCAACATTCCCGTAATTGCACCTTTGCCACTGCGAAGAAAAAAATTGTATCAACGCAAAAGAGTTGGCATGCAATGCATGTTTTATTAGCGGATTATTATTCTTTTCCAATAGCAATAAATAATCACACGTCACGCCATTCATACATCATATCTACAATACATTTGCAAAATTCGTGTTTGATGTTATTTAGATTACGGGCGCTATAAAACGAATAATTTAAATCAAGTTCATCATCCCTAATGAAATTAAAAAATTTAATACCCCGTGAAGGTCGCAGACATGCATTTGTTATCAAGAAAATAATTCTTGCTGGTCTACGTGTTGGTTTACCATAAAAATATAATTTTGTGAGGGTTCATATTTAGATTATGTTGTTTTTTGTGATTGGAAATGGGAAAATAATGTAAGAAATGTCGAGCCTTATTGAATAAGAAGTAAAATTAAATCAGATAAAATGTAAAGTTGGTTGTAAGACACGCAAACCTAAACTTTTGATATGACTAATTAAATGGAAATTCCTTCAAGAGCTTACATGCAATGCACTCTTGGAAAAGTACCTCAATGAAAGGTGGAAATTAATTTCAAATATTTTTTCAAAATTATTTAAACAGATAATGGAACTATCCCAAAGAATGTGAGAGAAGTATTTTTAATATACGTGAGTTGAATAGAAAGTGGCATATAAAAGGCTTGCATAATAAGCTTTGCCTTTAGATATTAATTTATCATCAAAATATTTATATATTGATCAGTTCTTCGACTAATTTACTCGCCTCTAAAATTCATAACCCAATCAATCAATTAATTATTCCCAAGTGTCGATTAAACCCCAACAATAAACATAACGATTATTTCGTCCTCTTTTTGACCCATTTTCAAAAAGCATGTACACCAATAATTGGATTCTATTTATAAATCCATAATTCTGGCCTAGATACAAAACCAAAAATCCATTTTCCACGCTCTTTAAATACATCTTTAAATAAATAATAAAGTGCAACTTGACATTGAAACAATTACTATTCAAATTATAGACCAATTATAAAAAAGTTTTGTAAACTACCAGCTGGACTAATTTTAAAATGAATTTTTAATACCCAGACATAATAATCTTACTTGTTTGCCGATTGATCCACCAAAACATAGACTTTATGTTCAGAGTTACGAAGACGTTCCGAAGTCGTAATGGGCTTCGTCAGTCCTTGGGCTGCAGCTGAAGCTTCTCCCATCGCATTTACAACTTGCGACACTTTTCCTATCGTATCCCTATAGGTAAACAAGAAATATAATTAACAGCCGGAAATGCAGTCTACTGAACTAGATTTCGGCCAGAAATAGCAGCTTTGTTTTTGTTTCGTTTTAGATCACATACTATGTATTATTTTTAATTATACCCGCTTATGTAATTAAAGTGCAAATATGCGGGCAAGTCAATATTCTTTTATCCAGATATCTAATTATCTTTACAATAAATAACTGTTGCATTTTACACTAAAAATAAATACAAAGCCGCCGAATCGTTAATCACAAAACCGGACAACCGTGACACAAAAATGCACCGAACTAAATTCATGAATGAAAAGCATTAAAAATCATAGCAGGCCATATTTTTAAAAAATGCCACCAAAAGTCAAAAAAATACAAAAATCCCAAATTTTCAAATCGGGATTCCCAACTTACCATAACGCCCTGCGATCGCCAGCAAACCCGGGCGGAACCAGATTTTGATTAATCTCCACAATGGGATGTTTGAAAAACTCATTCACATTGAATTTAAATTCCATTATTTTTCCGTCGCGAAAAAACGCGATGATTTTCTTCCTTTTTCTAAAGCCACTGATGGAAGGTCAGTGAAAGTGTTGAAGCGACACCCGAAAACGTCGAATTGTTTTCACCGCCGCAATTATCGGTGCCCGATTTTAATTTTTTCGATAAACTGTGTGCTGCTCAATTCACTAGTTGACAGTGAATAAAATTGTTTTATTTTTTTTTCGAGAGAACAAACGCGCAACACACTCTTCCACAGCCTTCTGTTTTGCGAGAGCGTGACGGAACTCCGTTAGATTTGTTAGGAAAGGAACTTTTGCTTCTAGTTTACAGCGGCGTAGATGATGGGGACCGTAATTCGTGACTCATACAATGGAATGACTAACTAGTTTAGCTAATTATGGGAGTTTTTCATGTCGCGATGCTACTTTAATTTTGCATTGTGTTTATGAGTGGCCTGATTTGTGATTAGATTATGTTTTATTGCATAATTTTGCTAATTAATGCAAGTATTATCTAATTTGGCAAAGTAATTATTGTTTTTCCAATTTTTTGTTGGATTAATAGGGAAGTTTTTAACGAAATTAGGGAGGTTTTTAATTTTTGGTGAATACGCTGATTATATTTTTGAATTTTTTTGGGGGGGTAAAGGGACGCCTCTGGTTCAAACTAAGAGCTCTTGGATCGATTCGACTTGCATATGCGCATTTAATACAGGTACACATGGTTAACCTTAATCACTTTGCCGTGAAATAAATAAAGTGTTAATTTATATTCTATTCTTACAATAATTTAATTCTATTAATTTTTTAGTAGTTACTTTAAAAAAAAAAATAATGATGGTTTATAATTTTTCAATTAATTTAGACTTTCTCTTAATTTATTGTATTAATTTTTATTAATTAACAATAAACTAATAACAATAAATAATTTATTATAGCTAAATGGCTCAGATTTATTTGAGTGCTTTAAATTAATTTTGTTATGATTAATTATTTATTCACAAACAATATATCGATTACAATAATAATTAATTACAATAAACAATTTAAATAATTAAATAATTTCGACGGGGTTGACATCTATTATGGTGGAAATAAATTATTGGTTGCATGCAAACAGAAAACTGCAGTTGCAGCTGGTTGAGTAAAGTTCTCATAGAGTGCAGCACGACGTTTCCAGACGACTTATTCAAATTTAATATACAGGGTGATATTATTTAAATGGTCAAATTTATTTGGCTTTGACTTGGAAATTTTTTTTTTTGATATTTTATTTCTGATGCTTTGTAATTAAATTTGCAAAAAGGCAAGAAATAATAAGGAAGTGGATTTTTAATTGAATTTTATTCAAATTAATTCCGATAATATACAAAGGACTATTATAATATAAATTCGCATAACTGGATCGCCCAAAAAAATATTTTTGAAACGAAAGAGGAAGGATCTTGCCTTTCAAGAACGAAAGAAGGCAAGAAATCTAGTTGGACTCCCACTAGACCCTCACGATATGAAGAAGAAATTTCCCATTCGTAAGCTTAATGGAGATGATTTGAAATGCAGATGTATGGTCAGCATTTGGCACAAGATGTATACAGATAGTCCTGCCTGCATGATTTGTGCGACCACTACCGGACAGCCTAGCACCATATCCCAAAGGTCCTTGGATTCCACTTGGCCAAAAAGCACAAGCAACCTCTTCACTATTTCATTAGACTAATATTATATTATTAATAAATTGCGATTTGCATGTTGCGCGAATTGAATCGGACCGAGAAGAATTGGACCTGGAGAGAAGTTCGAAGGTGGAATAAATAAAATTTATCGTCGCAGTTTATTCCGGTTAGATAGAAATCTATCACCAGTTAAGGGTTTACTATGGTATAGTTTCGTTTTTTTTTTTGTTGGACGCTTTGTGGAGACGAGAAGGCGGCGGATATGTGTGCGGTTTGGCGAGTGATATAGCAGGGTAGTATCATCAATATTCAAAGGCGAACGGCCGGTGTACAGGGCATCAAATTTATGTGGCCATGTTTATAGACTCGTGGGACAAGTGTGGCCATTCCTTTCTTTAATTCCGGGCCGGCTTTATGTCTCGCCAGGACGTGCCGGAGATAAACAACAAACTGCGCGGCCCCGGAAACTGCCTTCTTCCTGATATCTCCTGTTTTTCGCTCTTATATTCCTTTCTAGCCATCACAATGTTATATATACAGCATCGGGCTACGGTATTATTATACCTCCAAGAAGCGCACTGCAGAATATCTAATCTCCTGATGTCTTCTACTATTCTTCTTTTTCTTCCTTTCGCCTCTTGATGCACAAACAAAAACAATTCTTATTGTTGTTTGTTGCTTTGAGTCTGATGCGATCCAATTTTATTGCAAAATAATTGTTTATTTTTCTACGTTTACGTAACGATCGAATATTGTTTATGTAGATAATTGTGGCATGCATAGCATGATAGAAATCCAATAAAAGAGGTTTTTGATATTCGTGACATCGGTCTTGGATGATGAAACTGTCCACTTAAAAACATTCAGATTTATTAAGAATTCAGAAAGCAGCAAGAACAATTTGTATATATTTACTGTCACACAAAACGACATGGCATGTCGGTTTCTCTGTGTACTCCGCAAAGTCATACAAAGTAATTTGCCTCTTTTATATGCCAACAACACATAGAGAAAAAAACATAGAAAACATGAAACGCTTTTAATTCATCTGCTTTATTTAAATTACAGTGCTTGTAGACACAATCGATTGATTCGATTGCATTTGTGCATTTGTAATAAAGCTCAAGGAAGACGACGCGCTCTTTTCTACAGTTTAAATTTCGTCCTGTATTCCTTCTTCTTTTCCTACCACCACACACACACACATGTCGAGGAGTCCTTATGCATGTTTAATAGATCGGCATGAAATTGCACGCGTTCCGGGCAATTTCCAGGCTTGGACTAAGTGGTCAGTCATGTTATTCCTAGCTCTCCTTTTGCTCCAGAGCATATTCCCCAGCCAGGTCATAAACAAGAGAGCGCCTTTTACACCATCCACCCATATAGTACCTACACCGTTAATTTAATGATACCGCTTCGAATTATTATTATTATCATATTTTATGTTGCACAACATTTTACTCACTTTGAACACGTATCGCTGGAATCATTTTCAGAATTGCATTTGTTTCGTTTTCTAGAGCACTCTGGAGGGCATTCAGCTGATTTATGGTCATAGTTCAGATCGAATGGCTTTCAGTTGGTAGAAATAGGACAATTGTGCATTTTAGAGCTCAAATAAATGAACTTGAGACCAAAAAAATAGACAAATAATTTGATATAGTTACATTCTTCTGGTAAATATCAAAATTGAATTATATATATAAATCTTCTTGGAACTTAAAATAAACTTTCAATCCATCAATAAGTTATTTTAGTTCATATTAAATAAATAATCCGGGCAACAAGGTGGTTATTAATTTTGCTCCAAGCAACGCCCAAATTGTCTTTGATCCGTTACATTATTGAAAATTGAGTTTGATTACTATAATTCGCGATAGAGTATTAAAATTGCAGTCGAGTTTTATGCAACTCGTATAGAGTTTATACTGTAATTTGGTGGTTGTTTTTTTATTAAGAGGAGAAAAGCGCGTTAAAAATACATGACCCTAAAACGAAGTTGCACACAGTTGGAAAGAAAGAAGATGGCAATAACGCTTAAAGTGTAAATTGGATGCTATTGAAAAATCTCATTTGGAGGTGGATATTACAACGTCGTCGATAAAGTTGGAATTGACGAAGCGGCGTCATTTCGCCCAAACTGCAAATAGTTCTGCAGGAACGAAGAGAAAGTAGATATGGTGGAGCCGCCGCCACCGCCAGTATTGTGGCTCTCTGCAAGCAAACTCCTGGGAAATCAACAAGCCCTCTCTCTATACACACACACCTTCATTCTGGTTAGGAAATCGTCATTTTCTGGACCAGAATATGTCGGATGTTTCCACAAATTAAATCAAAAAAAGCAAAAGATTTGCTCCGCTCGCTCTTTTCGTCTTATTGGCTCTTCTAGATCCCATTTAAAAATTACACCCCATATCAGTTGCTTTCTCTGGGATGCGATAAGTCGGTAATTTAATATAGAAAGCGACTTTGGGCTATGAATAGGAATAACAGTAATCCAAAAACGATTACAGCTGCCAAAAATGAGCATCACTAAAACCCAAAGGGATTCGACGACCCTTCTTCCTGCAAAAAATACATCTACACGACTAGATATATTTGTCTATAAGGGTGAACCTGTAAACGCATCAACATCATTTGCAACATTTTTGAATAAGAAATAGTTAATATTTTAAATTATAGACTAGAATGCAGATTTTCCAGTTCCACGTCATGCATCTAAAGTCTATTGAATATATTGCTTGTTGGAAATAATTATGGTAAATTATTGTACTTAAGATAATTATTCTTAAACGAAATTAAATAGTTCGATTGAATTTAATGATTTATTGCCGACTGAAATATTTGCTCTATTTAATTTAATTTTCATCCATTTATTACTATTTTTCCCCGATGTGGATACATTACTATTAGGTATGAAATTCGATCTAGCAGCTCAATATATTTAAAGCACCATTAAGCTAAGAGAGATAAACCTGAAAAATCATATTATTTACTGCTGGCTATAATACAACAGCGAGGGTAGTCTATTGTATCGGCATTACAAAGCAAAATATCCCTTCTGTCCATTATCCAGCTTATCATTTGCTTGCCATTTTATTAGTTAGATATTAATATATTTTCTAAACTAAAATTATTATAATATCGTCCTCGTGCTCGTCGTCGTCTAGTGCTGAATGAATGAATGAATAAATTGAATGAATTATGCAAGGACCTGGATCGAGTTAGATGGATACACACATGGAAGTGCTTTATATAACTGTGATGGACAGGCTCGTAACCATGACATAGGAGAGTAATTTACAATGGTAATCAGTTGACTGGACGATGATTAAGTGTATGAATACCAGATTTGCTGCGAAATTGCTTATTTGCATTCAGCAGTCCAGCTAGGCATTAAATATATTGACACCCCTTACTGTGTTACACAATAAATTAGTATGGAATTAATAAATAACGAATTTGCACTCAATTAAATATAAAACAGATATTTTAAAAATTAAACTAATATTTTCTTTAGACAAACTTACTTTAAAATTAACGCGAATCAAATATTTTAAAAATTTCCCAATTTCTTGATGATATTGCGGTCAAGTTCTTATGCAATGCGCGTGTCGCTAATATTTCGTAAAGTAAAAGGGGGACCATAGCAGCAGCAACCAGGCATCAGGCTTTTTGTTTGGGAGCTGCAGGAGCAGCAGGAACCGGTGTAGTAAGCAAGGGCTGCATATTTGTGCCAATCTGTGCGGAGAGTGGCGCGATTGTAGTTACGTCATTGTTAGAACCCGCCCCATCTATTATTCATGGCTGGGGCCGGGGAGCATTGGTGGGATCACCAGAGGAGACGGCGGGGGCGGCAAATTCTCTGCTTCTACATTGCTGCTTCGGGCTCCTGCTGCTGCTGATGCCCGATTTATAGTATGCCTATATGTTTGAGTTTTGCTTCTATATCAGTAATAATATCGACCTCGCGATTCGCATTATGCGTATTTGCAAATTAATTTCACTTCAATCATTTTCGTATTATCTCAATATTAATGAGCTTTGTAATTGGATTGTAGATGCCAAAATCACGATGATTATTTGCGATTTTTTGATATTTATGAGTTATTGTTGGCTCTTGATCCAAACGTAGTAATTATTAATTAAATTGTAAGTTTGTCTACTATAATATTAGTTTGCAGTGAATTTGATAAAATTGGGTTGCATGATGTTATTGGATATATTTCATAACATTTGAGGTTTTCAATCTTATTCAATACGAACAATAAGTTTTCTATGAAACAAAAGGTTTTGTTCTGAGAAAAATTATACGTTCTGTGCATTAACAACACGCAACAACCAACATAGTTCATTTGACGAAATCATTCTTAAAAAAGGCTATTTTATAGTTTATAGTGCAGCCACACCCCCAATAAATATGAAATTGAACGATTCGTTAGACTCGGTGGGTAATTCCATAAATGAAATAATCATAGCCCTATATATTAAATAAGTTTCGAAATAAGGGTTGTAGTTCATGTGGCTGGAATTTGTGTACGTATAAAGCGAAGCTCATATTTCACAATTATTAGAGCAACTCGAATCATACACATAATAGGTAATTTCTTGCATTAATTACTCGATTAAATATTTACAATGGCAATCATAACGCAGAGCTGCACAACCCTTCCGACAGGTTCTATAGATTATGCGGGGCCTGTGTAATAACGGCCCTGCTATATATTCCCTCAACGCACCCGCAAAATGAAAACTAGTTACCGAATGTTTCTGCTGCTCCAGCTCCACACGGATCATATTTTACTTCGTTTTCAACTATGTATAATCAATTCGACTAAATTACGTACCATGTTCCGGCCATTTCATTTTCGGTATTAATTAAACTGCCTTTTAATCAACTTCTAATCAACACTTCATTTATTTATTTCCAAACCATCCATGAATCAAACAATAAATTTCTTATTTTCGAATACATTTGCGAAAATACTTCTTCTTGTTTGTTTATAAATTGTAATGGTCGCCATTTTTATTTTACATATGACACTTTGACAGTCGGCTGTATTCGTTTCTCCATTTCGAGCGCGCGAAATTCAAATTTAGGACGAGCGCGGGAAGTTTGAATAGTTTTTCCAAATATGATCAAAATTTCTCCTAAATTACAAGTTTTTTGGCTTAATATGTATTAATATTTGTCATTTCTGCATTAAAAGCATGAAAAATGGCGCTTTTTGAAAGCAAAAATTGTATAGTAGATTTTGTGATGATGAAACAGTAGCGCACATACATACAACGTACTAATTACAGCATGATTATGATTAGCTTTCGGCTAGCTAAGCTGGTCGGCTTATGAGCTTTGCTCTCGAGTGTTTGGATGGGGCTTACACAAAGCTTAAAGCTCGTACTATGTTGATGTATTTACATGCGTGTTGCTAGAGTTCTATGCTCTCTGCATTTGCCTGTATGTATGTGGATATAATATCCGTTTGTTTAGAACCCTTCTCTCCAGTTAAACAAACTGTGATGTTTATCAAAATTCAAATACTACATAGAAGCGCATTTTGCAAAAATATGACAAATTTCGTTGCGGCGCTGCCTTAATGTTCGCGTTGCGGGTTTTATAATCAGCATTATCGGCCGTTATATGGCTAAATATTTCCTTTGTAAGCACCCCTTTGCCTTAAAAGCATGCTGTTAATTGTAATTTCGGCTAAGAGCGCAACTTATGACAATTTTATTAGCCGCGTAGAGGTCTATTGAACGCAGTATAGAAAATATTTAGAGTAGTTTGTTTTATTAAAGGCATCATGAAAATTGTAATATGCTTTGGTGTGTATATAAAGGGTGGTTTTGCGTCTGGAAGAATGTTAGTCGGTTCGTGGCGACTATTGAAAAACAAACGCGTACATAGAGCAAAATTTAATAATAGTAAGAGTAGTGGGTGTATAATTATACAATCCTTATTATAGACGGGGGTTGATGTAATGTATGTATTTGCACCTTGTTTACATATACATTTGGGGATGTATGTACCTATCATTAATCATACAGAATCACAATAATTAACATGTGTGCAACGTAATAAACACAACATGCCCATTATGAAATTGTTACCCTATATTACTATTATTGATTGCTATAATTGTACCTATAAATAATAATAAGTAGTACTAGATATTCCTTACAATTTTTTTTTGGAGATTTTTTACCGCCACTTTGTAAGGGGCTAAATATTTTTTGTCTATCAGACATATTTGATGTCCCTCTGCGCTTTTTTCCATAAGCGCAGGAAAGCTCTATATCTGTATAAGAAAACTACTCGTGCTAGTAGTAGAAAATCCAAAAAGCTTTTGCCTTTGCTTTGGTCTAATGGTCAGCCGTCGTCGTAGACACAAGAGAGCCACTAAATCCATCTTACAGAATAAGATATGATTTTGGAAGCGCATTTTAATTTATAAAATGCGCAAATGATAAATCCTAAAGTATTTTCTCTCTCTGCATTAGAGCTAAAATAAACCCGGAATTGATACTTTATTTGATGTCCATTGGGACACAGTGACTAGTAGAGAAACTTTGGACTTGTTGTTCTTCGCCTATCCGATTAAGTCTAAATGGACATACGATTGTCTGACTGTCACCGCTAACTCTCTCCAATTCTTCTATTACATCAGACGTATTTCAAAGTGCAATTTTGCAATGCCGAAGAAAAAAATCGATTTCGTGGAATAATTCCGGAAAATCGTGTGGACCTCTGATTGAGTTGGTTTTGAAGGAAGATTTGTGTGCCAGTCAAGTGTGCTGACGCGGGGTCGAACAGAGCTGAATTATACAGAGGCTTGCATACTGCATGAGCACCTAAATGCGCCGGTTAACTCCAGAGTTCACCTCTGGACCGATCACTTACTCTCCACCCCCGTTCCGACCGCCGCCCGCCCGCCTCTTGTCAGACCCATCACCGGAAGGTCACCCTTTTTTCCATTTTGCGCAAAATTTAAATGAAAAATCCTAGTCGACAAGAAAAAATCAGTCAATAGCACACAGCATCGGTGAATAATTGATCAGCTTAAATATAATTTCCAGGATGTCTCTGGAAAAGCACTTATACCGCCGCTCCCACTTTAAAACAAGAGAAAGTTGGGCTGGGAGACTTTTATCAAGAGGCAATCAGGGCACGACGGACGGCCGACGGGGTCTTCCGTGACAGGCAGCCTGTCAAACTGTGATTTTTAAATTAACTACAATAACTTTGGTTCAAATTGAATTATTTATAACGTTTTCAAATTTGCAGTGCTGCCAACTTTAGCGACTAATAAGTACCTGTAAGTTCCGCCGGCGGGATATTTAAATTTAAATGGTGGCAGATTTTATTAGATTTAATTAGACGGATAGACGATTTGTTTTATTGATGATAAATCGGAATCATCAATCTTAAAAAAGCTGAAAAAGCCGATTGCCATCGATATAGTTTATTTACTAGTCGTATAGTCTACACGCCATTTAATTTGTGTTGTTCATCGGAATAAATGAAAGCCGCAAGCACGAAATTGAAAATAACCAACCAACTAAATAATTAGAAGGAATCAATTAAAGTTTTTTGTCGAAAAAAATTAACCGAAATTGTAGAAAAGCGAGACGGAAAAAGTTAGAGCCGTGATTTGGTATATAGATATATAGAGAACGCGTTCCAGAGAGCACAATGAATAAAAAGGAACGACATGACATTTCACGAACTAACAGTAATATAGAATGCATGATTCCCGACAGAGTTGAACCGTGAATAAATAAAGCCACAATAAACCATACAAGTGGGAATACGTTAATTTCTTAATTTACTAGTTAAGTTGTTCGTCGTCATGAATTTCAGATGAGAAAAGAAATATTACTTTATGAATTGTGAGCTGAACGTGCGCCGCGCTTTTAAATTTGATTAAATTTTTCAGTTAGGCATTATTTCAGCCAATTTTTCAAACCGTTCCACGTTTATTGACCATTCAAACTTAATGTGGGCCATCTGGCGGCAGATTTTGAACTAGACACAGCGCTGAAGCGTAAAAAGTTATAGTTTTCAACAAAATTAAATATTTATCGTCAATTTGCCGATAAATTTGAACAATTAAAAAATTCTGTAAACTTCTGTTAATTGTGAAAAAGTATAGCGAATTAAAGGCCCCCTTCTTGTAAAAGTAGATCGCTTGTAAAATTTAAATATTTTTCAATTAGATTTGCGCTACTTGAAATGTGTATACGCAGAGAAACACTATTTGTAGATTAATTTTTAATGAAGTTAGATCAGATGTTATGTTTAAAATTAGTGTAAATCAAAGGGCACAGGCCCGTCCCGAGAGACAGGTCTGGTACTCAAGGGAGGCCCAGTGCATTATCAAATTACCACCACCCGCCCCCTTCGTTTCTGTTAATCTGTTTTCAATGAACCCTGCTCTTGATGCTTTCTCTCTACTATAAATACATATGATACTGTACACAGAAACTGCGGGGGCTTGATACTCTATTCCATATGCATCGATGGGAATAAGTGAGACAGACAGACGTACAATGCGAGAGGGTTGCTGCTTATCCCATCATAATGTGTTTGCGTATAGGTTAATACGATGGGGTTGCGCGCAAAAGTGGAGGATATATTGAATTTATTACAAAGGATTGACCTGATTTAAATGCCGATTGCTGCTCTTATTACTGCCAATTGTTTAACACTATCCGATTTAAGATAATAGTAGAACACCAATGGGGGATGCTTGTAAATATTTTTTAAAATTGCGATATTTTTGCAACCAGTTCTTTTGATAAGCATATAATGGAGCAAGGGATGTCAAAGGGCTTTTAAAAAATAAGCTTATCAAAGGATAAATAGGGCGACAGTTGTATTGTCAAAGTGCGAAGATCGAAGAAGGTTAGATGATGCATTAGTGTTTATATGTTGATACGATTGTAATTTTAAGCGTAGGGAATTGATGAGGAGGGTGTCTTCTTTTCTTCTGTAGCATGCGACAAGCTTTATGCATTTTACCCCCTTCAAGTGGCGAGCCACTCGAAATATTTCGTGCCGCGTGCATCAATTTTCCAGTCAATTTAATTCCTTTTTCGCATTTTATGCTTAAGATTTAGTTGCTTTTGCTTGCAGCTTGCTTCTGTAATAATTAACAAAGTTTGGTGTACATAATGTATGTTAGAGGCGACAAAGTGTCCTAAGGGATGTAATACTACCCTCCTTTTACACTTTATATTTTCAACAATCCGCCCAACAACTTTTTATAAACAAACATTAATAGAGGTTGATTTTTATTTTTCATACTAATGACATGTAGAGATAGAGAGAGAGTTAAATGGAAAAGTAAAACATGGCAAAGTACATAGATGAAATAATTAATTAGCGAAAACCGAGTTGAACAAAGTCATATAGGAGGACTTTATGTGAAAATTAATCAGCGCTGTTTAATCCTAGATAGCAGCGTAGTTTAGAACTGCGATTATCACAAAGGATTACTTCCTAATCCTCTTTTTCTTCGAACTTTCTTGATAGCAATTTCCTATTTTATTTTCGAAAAGTGACGGGCGGACACGCTTTCCATCTTGCATTAAATTTAATTTGAAAAATTGTTAATATCTTGCTGTATTTATATCATATGAAATTTATCCGAGCTAACTTTGCATATAAAATATTCAAATAACATACATTTCACATTTCCCGTAATTAGTTAGTTTTCTGTCAGTTGTTCACTCTGGTGGAGGAGTTGAAGACGTTTTATATGCGACAAAGATATATTTATAGAGCTTTATAAATAATTGATTTGAAAAGCACATTCTAACACGTTGCAAGGGACGAATGATGGAGAACTAAATGAGTAGTACACTTCCAAAAGGACCACGGCAAAATGTTTTTGTCTTCGTATTTATGACACAGTTTTTCCATTGGATGATTGATTTTTCATTCGACATGCAGCAGCTAATTTTATTATAGGAGATTAAAATGTCATCAAAAATAAATTGAGCGTTTCTTTGGCCGAATCACAAAGCCACACTTTAATTGTATTTATGTTAAATATGAGAGTTAACGACTTACATTTTAATAATTAAGTGTCCCTATTAATCCTGGATACTCATCAATTATCCAAGTATTTTGTTTATTAATGTGGGATTATTTGCCTATTGTTTCTAGATAATGACGAAAGTATTGCATAGTTTTAGGAAATCTTACTGCCACTTAAATGCATTCGAATTGAATTTAAATTGTATAAAGAGCCATTTATTATACTTTGTTGTGTGGATTAAAAAAGCGGGAACTAAAGAGGGCAACCAAGCGTAGCAAGACAAATTCGAAATTAATTAAGAAATACACTCGTTAAATGTTGTTTTATAGTATTTACGTCGTGAAAAATTAAAACTATAAAAAAGTTTCTTTACGACGAGGAGCGACTTTTTATATACGAATTAAAAAGTATAGGAAATTAAGACGATCCGGACCCTTCTGGATTAAATATTAATTAAATTGGATTTTTTTGGTGATAATTGTGATCAATTAATATGTCGATTGTGATGGTGAAAAGTTGTATGGGGATGGTTGAGTTCAGTTCACAGTCTATCGGGGGTATCCGTCAACGGACCTGACCGTGATTGAGTCTGGAACTAGCAAATGCATAATAAATGCAGCAGCCTCTGTCAGCCGCAAAGGCTCTCTGCTCTTGTTCAGCCAGTCAAACTGTCACATGCCCAGTGCATATCACTCAGCAAGTATTTGTTTGTTGCCTTCTTTGCCCGCTAAATTAACAATAAACCAGGGAAGAATAATAAATGCCGTTTTCACCCTCCTCGTCTACTATTTAGTTTTATTATAAAAAGTATTAAACGTGAATATTTCAAGGCTATATAAAATATAAAAAGCTCGCAAGCTTTTATTATTATGCATATCCATATAGGTACACAAAGAGGCAGTGAATGGAGCGGAACTCGAGGAATGTTTAAAGATAAGTGGACCCTTTTAAAAGTATTCATGCGTGTACGATATAGTTGTATAAACAGAAACATGGCATGGTTCGACCGACGTCCTTCCATCATCATCCTTTCCTCCTCTCTTTGGAGGAAAGGAAAACTTGCTGCTGTAGGGCTCTATTGTCGAGTCTCGCAGGACCGTCTGTCACATTGTAAGCGATCCGTATAGGGGATTCCCTTTTATATGAACAAATTATATACAAATATGAACTTTGCTGATTAGAATATCTGAGAGGGGTTATTATAATGTATCACATTGTGTTCAACTTTATACTTACCTTCTGCTCCGGTTCATCGTCGAGAGATCGCTTATGATTTTTATTATTATTCTTTCTTCTTTTGTTACAAGCACTCCTCTGTGTTTGTACACTTTTATTCCGAATCGTACTCCAAAATAAACACAAAGAAATTGGATCCGCTAATCTATCAAATACTTGAAAGAAAATTTAGCGACAATTAAAAAAAATATTTAGACTTCTATTGGATATTTGCCTCCACAACAAAACCCTCTAAATAAATGAACATTATCAATAATTTAGCTGCAAAACACACAATTGCAACAAATATTTATCGGTGGAAATAGAAAATAACAAGAGCCGATCTGCTTCTTTATGCAAATGATTTTATAATAGCACGTATTTTCTAAGACATACTAATTAAATGGTTTTCATTTCCTTTGCGCCTATTAAAAAGCTATATAAAAGTATAGAAATTACTATTCCGTATCTTGTAATTATGAAGTTGTCAAAAGAACAAGTGTTTCATTCACATAAATTCGAAAACGAATAATAACGCTTGACATCATAATTATGGTGAGTTTTATTTCATATGATGATGTTTTTTGAACAAAAATAGGGGGTGGCGATGTGTACTTAAAGGGGGGGACACACACCTGATGTACTTCCGGTCAGGAAGTAATGCCCGGAAACTTTGGCCTTTACCGGAGGAAGTCGCTGCTGAATATTTTCTAATCTTTCTTCATTTACAAAAAATATATTTGCATAATTAATTACGTGAAACAAATGAACTTTTCTAATGCAGCTTCGAGTAACCCAAATTGGGGTGGCATTTAGGGTGCAAAACCCTGTCACGCATACACCTGACTACACTCACGCAGACCCACTTCAACTTACCCCATCATCATCATTATTATCGTATCGTCAAGTGCATCATCATCGGCGGCGGTGGATTTCAAATAAAAAACGGATTTATTGACTGTAATTTTTATTTTATACATCATGATGAGACTCAACGAAGAAATTATGTTACAGTACACAAAAGGCCCGCACACATTGGGGCGACCTTTATTTATTTTTAATTTTTTTTCTTTTGAACAAAATTTATTAGGAAGCGGATCATGTGGTTCACATAATATCGAAGAGTTTCACTTTGTCTCATCAAGCAAGTGAAGCAAAGTAAAACCCATAGGAAAACAAAAATTAATTTCATTAAATAACAGAATAATATTTACATTAGTTAGTATTTACAAAATTAATAATAATAATAATAATAATACGGGGTTCGTTGCATTTACATTGGATTTAATATATTGTTTTTTCGGGTGGAAATCTTTGATTGTAACAGAGTTGACTCAATGTTATTGATTAATTTAATTATCATATGCTTGGACTCGGGAATATAAGTTACCTCTACGTGGAGGTAAACGTGGACAATGAAGAAAAGTTTCGATACAAGGATGGATATATAAGAGGGAGCCTCTATGTATTTATACACTTATATACTACTTGCTACAACAGTACAAATATAGATTTATTTTTTTCAATTAATTATTATGTAGCTAAAGATCAATATATTAAATAAGGAATGTAAATGCAACGATATAATAATGATATCATTCTATTGATATGTAGTAACTTTGTGATATGTTTTTAATTTAATTACCCTGTTAGTAGGATTTTATTTAATGGTGAGCTATTTTGGGGGGGCGATAGGGGGATGCTTCTTTAACTTTACAATATTTCTACATTTATTATTGCTTATAATGCTGGAACAAAATTAATAGTCGCGATATTTACATAAAATAAATTTGAGTCAAACATTTTAATTGCCTAAAAATTAAGTATTGCACTTAAATAGTATAAATAATATCACTTCGTAAAAATAGACCCAAAATACTGATGGAATTTCCTCTTAATACTGAGCTGTTTTTTCGTTTTGTGCCTAATAATAATAATAATAAATTAATTCTGTTTCTTCATCTGACTAGTTTATAATACAATGACTAGAATTATGACTAGAATTATATATTTACAGTTTACAATATATAATAATACTGCATTATTTCTATTACTTTTTTATCAGTTAATAAATAGTGATGTGAATTACTTTGTATAAAAATTGTACTATTTTACTTTAATATTAATTCATTTATACAAGAGCGTTTATACAACCAACAATATTTTTCATGATGCTATTTTAATTCCACTTTTAATTGGTCCTTAAATCTTCACAATTCTTAAAAATTACCAATAGCATCATACGAAAAGATTGTCTTTTGTCCATATTTGTAAAAATCTATGAAGGTACAATGTGTTTTCTAATATTTACAGTGCATTTGAGCCGACGACCTCTCCTCAATTCTTTTCTACTTTAAAAGGGAGGCTGTGAGTTGAGCAGTTACAGGGCAATCGAAAAAGTGCGTCAACAATTTGACCATCACTAGTAAAATTACAGCCACACTTCCCCAAAACCCTGTAGAAAAATTGCATCGCTGAGAAAAGGGTAGGCGCACAAGCAAAGAAAAATCGTCTCCGCGAAATCTTCACTCATCCGAAAAATCGTCATCATAATATACACATTCGTTTTAACCCGTTAAATCATAAAATAAACCTCGTTTTAGTTGACCGAAAAACCAAAATTCACATCGGGTCAGTGTTGCGCCGCAAACTTCATACGTTTCTGCTTTTGTCGCTGATTGCAGAACCACACACGCACCACATTTTTCTTGAGGTCCAACTTTTCCGCAATCGCTGCAATTTTCTCACCCGACGGCCGAGGTTGCACCGCAAAGTACGCCTCCAAACTCCGCTTTTCCGGAGCCGCAATCGAGGTCCGCTTACGCTTCTTCTCACCGGCCGGAAGCACACTTGGCGCATCTGGATCTCTTCGCTTATTCTTCGCTTGCGCTTCGGCCTCTTCCAGCCACGCTTGCAGGATCGGCTTCAAAGCAATCATATTATTATGCGACAACGTCAACGATTCAAATCGGCAAATCGTCGATTGCGACAGCGCTCCGACTCCTGGCAACTTTAAATTCGCCAAAGCTTTGCCGACATCCGCTTGGGTGACTCCTAACTTTATTCGTCGCTGCTTAAACCTCTCAGCAAACGCCTCCAATTCCCTAGGATCGGTATCGGCATCGGGATGGAGCCCCGCGACAGCGGCAGCCGCTGCTGCCGCCGCCATAGCCGGATGATGTGCCCCCGGATGACCGCCATGGTGACCCGGATGATGCGAAGGCGCATTGTGTCCGGATAAAGGTCCGCCATGGTGATGGTGGTTCATCACATGGTTCATTCCATAGGAATGCATATGTGTCGGCGTTTCCGACATGGGGGTCAAAGTGGTCATTGAAGAGGTCGAAATCGGGTCCAGCATTTCCAAGCCGTCCATGTGGCCCATCTGCAAATCAATTAATTTTATTTTCGATTTAGGGAAATGATATTAGATTGTGGGTTGAATAATTTATGGGGTTGCGTGCAGATTACTATTGACTGCACGCATCCCCGTAGCATGTAATCCTCAAAGTACGTTATTTGACCATCCATTTTTCTGTGTCCAATAATGGAATTGATGAATTTCCATGTACTACACAGAATTTGATTAGGAAATGTCCGGTATTATGTAATTCGATTAGTTTCTTGGCTTGGCGTGTGACAATTGTGATTTTTGTGCACTCTGATTTTAACGAAGCCATCAAAATTATTGGAGCTTTGAAAAAATACGCTAAAGTGAATCATTATTTGTTGTTTAAAAACTGTGTGTCGCATATACACAAAGATAATGCTTTTAGATTAGATCTTTATATGAAAAAACAGATATAAAGTATAAAAAAAATCGTAACATATTGTAAGGCAATTTAATCCTCCGAGGTGCACTAAATTAGACCATAAAATGGGCCATATTATGACAAAAAACGGCGTTTTAACATGTAGGGCGGGTGCCCATACATATTTATGGGGTATTATTTGTGGATTATACGCGTAATTTTTAACCCTCTACGGAACGGCAACTGCTAATACAATTTATAATGGCCCTGGCAAATCCGGAAAATTGTTCCAACAAACAAGGGTAACATTTTTAATAAAGGATTGTATTATTATAAAAATTTCATTTGCCAAATAGTTAAAATCAAACAACGAACAGTATTTTTTGTGGCAAAACAAACATCACGTAAAAATAAATATAAATATATTCGGAATGAGAGATATGCATAAAACAAAAACGGGAAAAAAAAATATACGAAAAGCAAACAAAACATAAAAATTCTGAACATTGTGTCGCTTTTTTATAGCATGCACACATGAAATTATGGACAATCATGACACAAAAGTGTACACACAATATACTACAAATAAAAATACTGCAAACAGACAGTTTATTTCACGACATTTACTTTTTGGAGCAATGCTGTTTGTAAAATTACCACTTCGCATCCGCCATTAACAGTGAAAAGTGTCAATTTGTGAAAAAAAAACTACAAAATGATGGATTCTGGCAACCAAAAATGAAAATCGACACAAAAAATACTGAAATTTGGCTCCTTTCTTAATCTAAAAGGTCATTAAATTTAACGTGCATGTCGCTTTGTCCAAAAACAAACATCTAGTTCATAAAAACTAGCTATTTTGACAAACATATGAGTGTTTATATACGACAAGTGTAGCCCCAAGTTACACAAAACATTTCCCGGGGGTGCAGTGTAGAGCAAGGCCCCAACATACTACGTCCCTCACCGTGTTCTACACGTCAAATGACCACTTTACACCAATGTGCGGCCTAATGATGAAATATGGCACAGTTGGGACCTCTCCACGTTGAATCATTCGACATTCAGATGGACAGCAAATAAATATGAATTACTGACCTGATGGGGCCGACTGACTGGCGGCGGTGCTCCCATCCCATGATGGTACATCATGTCATGTTTGAGCTGCGGAAGGCCTCCAGGTCCACCGCCACTTTGGTGCTTGATGTCGACGGCGGCCAACGCCTCAGCGCGGCTGATCAGGCCATCGTTCAGTCCGGAAAATAAATCGCCCTGTAAAAATCTCGCTCTAAGAAGGGTGCTTTCCACAATGTGTATATTAGATATGTAAAGACTACTAGAAAATTTATGCGTCCGGAATTATGATAAAATGATATGGTAAATTATTTATGATTTTTTCACTAACTTTTTCACCGGGTTAAGGAATTACATGCTCGTGTTTTATATAAATAAAATAAAAAGGACTTAAGTGATACGTCATGCTCTTTAATGCATTAAAAATGTATGCATGTCGTTGTGAAAAGCTACGCTATGTTTGATTTATTTAGAGTAATTCTCACCTGTTGATATTATACTCTCTTAACACAACTTTTTTTTTTCTACTCGTTACTTGAATATTAATTTTCAGTCATTAGAAATTTATGCGCTCATATAACAACAACAACAACTATTTTCATAATTGCCATTATGAAATTACAATATAGATGTCGCGTCCAGCCAAAAAGAAAAACAATATAGAGTCGAAACAGAAAAAAAGAAATGAGCATTTTTCTCATCATGACACATGTCAAATGGAAAACAGATAAACGAATGAAATAAAAAGCTTTAGTAGGCTATGCAAACACTTGATAGTCAGTCTATTTCTTTTTCAAGTTGAAGCTTTTATATGTGCTGTCAGAAGAGCCATGTCACTTCCACTAAACAGCCAACATAAAATTTCACTTATGTTGTCAGGTCATAAGTCACATGTCCTTAAATGCTTTCCAAGTCGAATGTCTACTCGTTTTTCCACTATACATGCTACTACTTGAAAAAGAATCTGAGCTTTATTTTAAGCTCCATTACAACTAGATCAAGCATTATCCCGAAAAGAATGTGCAACATCCAAAAAATAGAATTTTGTTCCATCAAGATCAATTATCTTAATTTCAAAAATGCAATTGCAGAATTTAATTTCGAGCGGGAAACACATGTAATCCTTGGGCGAGTAAATTGTTAACAAGGGTAGCTAATGAAGAAAAAGCGACGAGGTTAAATTTGCGCTCAAATAGATGAAGAATTATAACATTAGAGACAACAAGTGATAATCGCTGTAATTCCATTGTTGTTTGCAGTTTGTATAAGGGGTGGGCATGGAAAGCAAAAGAGCCAGTAGATTTATCATGGGTCTCAACTCATTTACAGGTTAAGGTTATATAGCCTCATTCGTCTTCTAGCTTACAAATTATTTTCTTCTCTCCAACTCAAATTATCCGCATTACTTTACTAGCCCATTTATTTTCGGAGGATGATGATGATGAGGAAATGAATTGGCGGTTATAACAAAACATTGAAGACTTCAACAGGTATCATTATTTTTCTTTCAATTATTTTTATTGTTCATTAAAACTTTAAGTCTGCCATAAGACTTATTATAGTAGTTACTCCATTAAAATGTAACTACAAGCAATTGGACTCTATTATAATAATTCTAGCATTATCTTTTCGGAAATGAATAGTCTGCAATTTTGGCCTCCTGAATAATTTAAATATAAGAAAAAATGGGTTGTCTCAGAGAGAGCCATTAGGGTGGAAACTGTTATTAAGCAATAAGTATAATCCTTGTAAAAGGGATTCCGATAAAGATATAGAGGAGGGCTGGTATAGAGGTACTCTTTGCATTACCATCAAATATAAAGCTTAAAATTTGTAAATTTGCCTCTTGTGAGGCTTGTATATGGAAAAGGGCCGCGGAAGTATAAAAACATCGGGAGAGAGTTACTTCTTACAGCATTCATTTATTATTCAAAAGCAGAGCTCCACTTGTTAAGGGAAGACGCGTGCTCCCTTGCTCTCCGTTTCCTCGTTGTTGTTTTCCACATCCGGACAGGCGTATGCCATATGCCCGCCGCCGCTTATATTTTGGCACTAATTGATACAACTAAATCTCTGATGGACAAGCTGTTGATTTTTATCTAAATAACACTTACATTATGTCTTGGCGACCAGGAATTGCACATGATTGAAGCATCTTCTAAAATTCGACTCTGCAATAAATAAAAGACAATAATTATTATTAATTGCATAAATGTATCAATCGTGTGTTTCCCATGCGAGTGCGTCTGATGCATTAAACTCAATGCACCCTTCAAAAGTTCTAGTAGGAAATTGCATGCACGTGTCGACAACACTTGCATGGTGAGTGTGTGTGGTTCAATCAAATTATTAAATTACTATCTACGTTCTTTCCATAATCAAATTCCATAATCACCATGATCTAAGTGGATCCAATAATTATTTTCCGCTTGTGAATATCTGACAATATGCACAACTATTCTTATTCCGTTTTTTTGTGCAAAAATTTCCCTAGAGCCGTTTGGTTTTGACACATGCTTACCTACTTCCTTTTGAAAATAGCAAAAATAAAAATGTGAGTGGAAGAGAAGATGATGATGATGATAATTTCCGAAAGAGGAGCGAAAGGCTTAAAAACAAAGTGAGAAAGCTGATTACTGATTCATGTGCTCAATTAAAGCATAAGGGGTTGCGATAAAACAAGACTGGCAAAGGCTACTAGACCTTGTTCTCTCCGCATTCCATTTTCCCATCGTCTCTTTCTGCATATCACTGTTCAGAAATTCTCTTTATGTTCCACTCAAGACAGTGCTAATTGTTATTAGGAAAATTATTCGCTAGGAAAATGCTTTCCATCCAGAAAAAAAATATCTTTTCCTTTCCAAAGAAAGGAAACGACCAATTTGTCGTCGATACATCGCGCAAAAGAGAGAAAAAAGCTCAAATCTGTATAAACATCTACATTGTGCATAGCACAATTTTCAGGAACATATACTGTACATGCTGGGGGGGATAGAGAGTTGGGGATCGTGGGGGGAGGTCGAGTAGAGCTTTTGCTTTTTCGGTTAGCGAGTGGGGGTAAAATGGCGGCCGAGGTGAGTGAGGAAGTGACGTAGCAATCGATAAAGCTCGCTAGATGATTGGCTTATGGCATGAAAAGGGGCGGGGGCATTTGAGCTTTTATAGCACAGTTTTACTATCTGTGATTTCGGTTGCATATCTTGATGTACTTTGAATTTTTTTTACGGCGGCTATCTATCGCGGGTAATAAAGAAATTTCTATGCAAGAAACAAAAATAGCGCTCGAATAAAAATGGCAAGCAAAATAAATCATATTTTTACAAATAAATAAGGGATATTGTTGGTAAATAGTGGAATCAATGAGTATTATGAATAAGGATAGTTAGTTAACAATGCAAATCTAATTATAGCGAGGGCTATTAATATCTGATATGTTAAAAATCAGTGTAACAACGAGGGCCATTTAGCGATTGTGGTTTAAAGCTTGTTCTCTTATTAAGGGTATAAACAGAAGGTAGTAGAGCGTGAGTTAATATGTTTAAAATATATACAAACCGCCCTCTAATGAATAAAGTGTGTGCTGTCTATATAAGAGGGTGAATAATACCCACTATACGTATTGAAGCAGAACATAAACTGGCATATGGTTCTATAGCATCACCATCCCAGATTTATATCATCATCCCTTATGTCTCATTTTTTGTTGTTTTTAATTTTCGCCGCATTATGTGAATAGTGTTTCGTGATAATTTGCGTGTCAAAGCATCTCGCTTAGATTGCGACACGCACGCTAATGAAATATCAGGTAATTAGGTCTAATACAATAATGACCATATGTTAATAATCCGGTCGACCGCGACATGCCATAGTACTACTAGTGATGACATGATAGTCTCTTTTATATTTCGCTATTTTGTACATATTGTGCTTGAATGAATCTTTAATGTGTACTTGTCACTGATTTTTTATATGAATGGTCGATCTTCATAAATTTCTGGGAAGTACCGAAATTGTATTGCTGGTTGCGTTCAATCTAATAGTGGACAACAAAATTATTGTCTCAAAATTCTAGCGAATTTTCGTTCAACTTTTATTTAATTTAATATTAATATTAGACAATAAATAGAAAATTCATGCATTATTAACTAAACATGTGGAAAAACAAGCGTAAAAAATATAGTAAAAACTTTGCATATGTCATTTTGTATTTATATAACACCTATAATGGTGTGTGTTTTATAAAAGCATAATATTTTATTTATGAATTTCGATTTTTGTTTGCGTTAAAAATAATGGTAATAATATAGTTTTGATTAAAAAATAATGTGCTCATCACGTATTTAATCCACTATTAGTGAGCTTTTAAAAATAATAAATACATAGCATGTAATATTAACAAAATTAACGAGATTTTCTATATTTAACTCAAGAAAAATGCAATATCTTTCTTTGGTAATTTTTTATTAATCCTTTTTTAATATTAAAAGCGCTTATAGACAATATAAAATCATCTTGAAACCTTTAATTATTTATTTAAGAAGTTTATTGACTCGATTTGTTCTGATTATAATTCCAATTAATTGCTTAGAATAAATATTCATCAACGACTTGTCACTGCATTTTCGAATACAAATTAATTAGTTAAAATTCCATCTAATTTATTATTTTCTTGTTAACTATTAAAATTAATTCTTCCATTCAACTAAATGTTCCTCGAGCGCAATTAAATTCGTTTGGCTCAAAATTGGTCAATTTGAATCGCATTATTTGCAACATTTCCTACATAGGTAATATTATTTGAACGTTTCGTCTAATGACACCTCTCTTCTGGACAAAACTCGTCCTGCTATCGATTATCAATTACTCATATTTCAGTCGCGCTCTTCACTTCACCCTTCTTTCTCTCCCTTTATGCCCACCACTCGATATAGTATTATTGCTGAATAATATGATTGATATTTGCGTTATTTGTCATCAAGAAAAATATTGTTTCTTATGTAATTTGGCAGTAGGATTAAATTAAATGGCAAAAGAAAGGGGTGGAATTGTATATAATTAGTTATTTTATGGTCAAATAGATATTGAGAGGTTAAAATAATGAAAAAGTGTATCGACCAAAGAGACAAATAATTAGTATCAACCGTTAACAATATATTAATAACAGGTTGGTAATAGTAATAGTGAGCCAACGTGGGAAAAGCCACAAGTGTTGCCACCTGATTATACTTCACATGGCCTACTACTACCAACTATTATAACCGCTTTCCTCACGCTACAGTTTCGTTTTATATCCAACCAATCCACATTTAACTTTTTCTACCAAATAATAATAATAATTTACGAATTTTCTTATCATATTATTATATAGTCGAGTTATTTATTTTAGAGATCGTAATAATAAAACTTTTTACTTTCAGTTTAGTTGAAAACTTTTCCTATTTATTAATCTGGACTTTTGACGTACGAGTATTTAAATATACAAATGAATATTGTGATTATAAATTTTTAATGGAAATCAAATGCTGGTGTTGACATTATTAGATATGATTTTCGTTTTTCCCATCTGAAATATGCATATCACCCGAATTAATTTTACATATATAATTAGCATTGTTTATTTCCAATTAATAAATATTTTCGGTTGGAATTTAATTAGCAGTCTCTTTGGCTATACATTCAATTCGTTCCCCATAGATCATTAATAAAAATCTCATTTATAATGCAAGCCGAAAGATTATCATAATAAAAGCTTATAATTAATAATTTTCTGCTATAATTTAAAATCAAACATTTATTAAAAGACTCTCGACGAAAGTTAATTTAATCCAATTAGATGATGATAATTAATATTGATTAATAAGTTTTGTAGCGAAAAATACTAAAAGCCAAGTTATACGAGTCTCTTCAGTGTGATAAAAGCACCACCACACACATACACTTAACATCATCCCGATGGGTAATAGTTAAAGGTACTTATATGGAGAGAATTCTAGCATTTCTACTAAATTTAGAGTCAATTCCCCACAGTTCTATAAATTGTGGCACAGCCAAGAGCCACTAAAGTTGTTAAATGAATTTATGGCTACTCGATGTCCGACACTGGTCATTACTGAATTTACTGCCACGTCATTCAATTTATTTTTATTTATTACATTAGGCATTTTAGCTAAATACCACCAATGTACACTGTAGAGACTTTCAAATAAAATCCGGCTAAGCAAAGAAGGCACACAAGGAACTTTGTGCTAACTGAATCTGGTAAGTAATGCATGAGAGTGCGATCACGGTGCTCCAGCTGGTCCATCAATGATGCAGTATCTACCACGATGTTGACAAACATTGCCGCATACTTTTTTCGTTTCACGCAAAAATATAATCCAACAGCTGATTGTAGGATTTTTGAATTTGCCACCAAAAAAGCACTATCTAGCAATTTAATTAGAAGGACATCGAATTTTATTGAACATAAAACGTAATAAAATGAAACAAAGTGCAGAGAAAAGTTTATTGAGCCGATCTGCGGTCTGAAAGCTTTGCCACTTGTGCCATTTCGACCGATCTACTTTATATGGTCTACTACTATATAAAAATAAGGCATTTTGATTTTCTGTTTGCCAAATAGAATTTCCTCGATGGCATTCTTAATGTTGAAGTAAGTTACTACACTAATTCTATTCCGTATTATTAAAGCTTTTAAATTTGCGCCCCTTTGTGTAATAAATTACAACAGTAATTTCAATAAACACTGAAGATAAGAAGAGCTCATCGGAATAATTCCCCATGTTTACGATAGTAGTCCTTGTTCTTTAAGTTAAATTACAAGAGGAGCGCAGCAGCTTCACTTAAATGCGTAAATTTCGCTAAAATATCATCAGGGGTGCGTAGTATATATTTCGCAAACGGAATTAGGCATTTTTTTCAGGAACTTTTAAGTGCTTTTATTATTGTGCACTTTTAGCAGGAAAATAATTTGAATATTAAATGAAGTGTCTTACCGACGGATTGGGCATGCATCGACGTCCCATCGGTTCGGGATTCCGGTACGTCGGTGAATAGCGACCCGCGAAACAAGCTCCAGAAGTCGTTATGGGTCCATGTAGGCCTGTTGGCCCTTTGGACCCCATCATTTTGTCTGGCGAATACATCACAGTCCAAAATAGTTAACTTGCATTTTACAAATATTCGATTCAAATGTATTCCCACTACTATTATGATTTTATAAATATCGCAGCACAGATTGTTTTTATTTATGTATTACACTTTCGCATTTAATTCTAAACATTTTCATGATTTTTGTTTGTGAATGCAGACGACTAGTACGGAATTATTCACCCTGCAGTTCTAAGGGTTGACTGAAAGCAAACTAGCGTCTACCATTGGAGTTTTGTGCAAGTTTTAGGGGTTGCAATGGCAGGGCGCATGTGTGTCGTCTCGACTACCGCCCCCAACTTCTATATCAGAGGCCGCATTCGCCTCTAACAAATTAGTGGCATTTTGATGGGGTATGGATTTTTGAATTGTACCTACGATCTTATAGCGTTTATATTTTTAACATTCCTCTCGCTTTTATACGAGAGCCAAATTAGCATAATACAAGAAGACGGATGGATAATGCAACGAATAAAAAATAAATGGAAATTAATTGTCCATGTGATATGAGGACTCTTGCACACGTAACATTAATCAAAACGGAAACGAACCAACAAGGGGTGACATATATATGAGCGTATAAATGGGTATGAATGTTTAAAATATAGTGGCAGAGAGGAAATTGTGGCGATTGTGAGGAAGATGGAGAAGAGCAGAATGTTAATTGAACTCTGATAGACGGGTCACCGGTCATGTTAAGCAGGAATATACTGAATGTTTCAGGAAAACCGTCGCATTTAAATTCCGAGCTGCATTTCTCAATGAGTAATTACTAGCGTACGGTAATTATTGATGAATTTGTTAATAAACTATCGATTTTTTATGCACATCACAATTTACCATTAAATAATTGTGTAAAGTGTTTTCCTTGATTTAATCAAAAGCTATTTGCTAGCGATTAATATTTGTTTAAAAATTGGTGGATGCTGCGGGAACTCACAAAAATGTTAAGAAGAAGAAGAACAGTGACACATCAGGTTATGTTTGATGGAATTTATTAATTATCCATAAATAATGTCTACATAATTCATCTAATTACAAGCTAATAATACGGAAATTGGCAACAAATGCATTTTGGCTGACTACGATACAGCTTCAGTCAAACAGGATCCTTTCCATAATGTCATTGAGATTAACACGAACACCATCGCAATGAAGCGTCGTGGAGCAAGCAGAATCACCTTTAATAAATATTAAACAATTACTTTTCATGCAACTAAGTAACTTGCAAAGCTTTACCTTTACAAGCCATTCCAAAGTCACTAGAACACAAAAGAAAGTCAATGCAGCAAAAATGCACGCTTGAACTTCAGGACTGGACCACAATTTCCAAAAGCATTCATCGAATTGGTCGATATTCATAACTAGGGATTTTATTTTTTTGACAGATTTGACATTTACTTGAAAATGCCATCTAGATGGACTTGTGTGTATTGATAGGCGGAAATGGATTTATTATTTGAACATATGCTGCACCCTCTAAAAAATTGGTAAATATAGAGCGAAAATAGTGCTGTGGTTCAATAATTACAGTAACGAAAACGTGATTTGGTATTGCATTGCATGACTTGCAATAGGTAAAACAATTTAATTACAATATGTTCCGATTTGATGTTGACGTCATTTCCTATGAGACGAAAATTGTGTGTGTATTGAAATTAAATTCATTTGCAACAGCCATCATCATCGTATAAGGTTTTTTTTATATTTTTTGCTCTAGAAACGTTAATTTGCTTTGAATGGTAGTATTATTGTAACGATACTTTCATTATACAATTATCGTAAATGAAAGACAATCGATGGGTTCAAGTTAATGGGTGATTTGTATTTATTTTTGCTTTTCGTGCAGAAAACTTCATCATGCCCCTATATTTGTTCAAGCTCCTAATAGAAAGTCATTTGTCCGATAAAACTAACTTGAACAAGGGTTCTAA
Source organism: Cryptophagus acutangulus (assembly GCA_963556235.1). Taxonomy (NCBI): domain Eukaryota; kingdom Metazoa; phylum Arthropoda; class Insecta; order Coleoptera; family Cryptophagidae; genus Cryptophagus; species Cryptophagus acutangulus. The sequence continues at coordinate 669,603 of OY744562.1, read as the reverse complement.
CTACCCGATGATTTTCTTTCTACTAGACCACTTAATTGCCACATAAACATTAATATCCAATCTACTAGTTGGTTCAGTAATTTGAAATTGGCGCGCTTAAAGTTCGGAAGTGAAATATTAACGACACGTGGCGCTCAAGTAGTGCATTAATTTGATCACATGATCACATCGGATCCAATTAGATAGCGACTAGACCGGCACGTGCTGCTCGGCAACTTGATGGATGAATTGCGGTTTAAGGGAAGCTTTTGCTGATTTAATGGGCTTTACAACAACAAATGTGACAAGATGACATGCAACCTCACTTTTATTATTATTTCGCAGCGAAATGGTTTTATGCAAAGACGAAGACTTCAAGTCCCTGAAGACACTGAGCGATATTTCTATAAAATAGTAGATATAGGAAAGAATCGAGTCGAGGAGTCAACACAAGACGAAGAACAGCGTCTCTGTTGGGAGCTTTGGTGTGTCTGTGCACTATGTATAGGAGAAAAGTCTCGTGACTCCCCAAAGTGCCACAGGATCAAAGGGAGTTGTTCCCCCCATATATTTATTTTATTGTCATGTACACATACACTTGTGCTAAGATTGCTGAACACTGTTTCGTGTAAAATAGACATATGGGGGAAACGGTCGGCATATATGCAGCCAACTTGTCTTTTCTTTTCTTCTCTACGTGTACATATAAAGATAATATACGCTCGCAGCTTTCGGGAATTTTATGTTGATTGCTATATGCCCGACTTCCTGCTTACCTAATATGATTTCTGGATGTGTGCAATTTATGTTTATCTCTGCGGGGGTTGAATTGCAGCTGAGTGCCAAAATGGGGATGATCGGCTCCATAATTGCACTTTTTTATTTTAATCGGAAAAAAGGTTTCTGGGTTATATTTTTTCCTCAAGGAAAAAATCCTAATTGAAGATCCTGTTTATTTATTGGCCCGGCCGAGCAACTCTGGGGGTATGTGTAATCTAATACAGACCAAATAAATCCACATTTAGGTTGACAGAAGCTGGGCAATCTCGCTTTATATATAAACCGACCTCCAGTCGAGAAAGCTTCTCCTTCGTAATACAATCCCGAATTTAATTAGGTCGATAATTAATTTTGGGTGCAAGCAAGTAATAAAAATGATCATCAATGAGTTCGGTTGAAAGGCAAATAAGCGTTTGACATAACAAATCACAGAGGTTGCTGAGTGGCGGAACAATTAAATATTTGAGTAGATGTTGCAGGTCGGGTCAAGCAGCCGGGTTAATAATTGAACCGCGTGGCTTTTAACACGGCGGACGCCTCTTCTTTTATTCAGTACCTTAGCTTCTGTAAACGAGGACTTGACACCTAGCCTCTGGATTGATTATAAAACCACGAGGGATGTACACCACCACCACTCATCATCACCCTCTCTCCAAATTTCCATGCTGCACTTTTTCCGACCTCACAATTTCATTTGGGACGCGATTTTTTTGGTTTTTTTTTGGTATTTAGTGGAAGCGTGGATGAGAAATTTAAATTGTAGTAATTTTATTACGGTTTGTGGGGAGAAATACTTTTTGGTGGATGCGCCGGTTATTTGTATGCATCACACGTGGATCAGATGTCGCGATAAATAAATATGTTTGGAAGAGAGGCAAGTTTTATTGTAACTCTCTGTAGTGATGAATGATGCATTGGCAAGAAGTAAACGGGTGATTGCCTCTGATATACGAGTTTCCAATATGAGTTATGGGCCTCTCGCGGCCTTACCGACGACTTGCCAAAGATCGCCCATCAAATATGCACCAGCTTGTTTATGTATATATGTATGGATGGCATGGCGTCCTGCTCTTCCTGAACGGAACATGTTGTCTGTCTGTCCGCACCAATGCGGTCTTGAAAAATGCCGCAAGAATGTCAAAATACCTTTAAATAATCCTTTTTGCTTCACACAAACATTTTAAATAATAGATCGAAGTAAAAATGATTGCTCGTTGCATGTGTGATTGAGGAAGAGGAGGAGTGAGGAAAATCAAGTCTCTGGGAATTTCGTCGACTAATTGGTATTGTGAAACAATTAGTGACGTTACAGATTTAGTAGAATTTGATGGCATCTTGTCCGTTCTCTCTCTATCTGTATATTGTTTGCATTATCACTTAGTCGTATTTCCCCACAGAATAACCTGCTCTACCATCATCATGCCACACTATATCGGATATTTTAAATTAAAATTCGAATGGCAACGTAAATGCAAAACAACGACCCACATATATTTTCTTTGTAATTTCTTACAAAGGCAATGTCATAAAGCATTCTTCTTTATGGTCAGTGCTGAACCGAGCATACAATTGCTGCCTGCCTGCCGTTCTACGCTCCTAGAAAGCAAATTGCTTTAGCTGAATATATATGATATGGAACGAAAACTTGGTACGGAAAAAAAACGCCACATTTTCAAAAATACGTGACCTTTTACAATTATTACCCACATCAACCATTTAGCTAACTTGAAGCATGACCGACAAAATTCGGATGAAATATTGCTATATTTTGGAGAAATATACCGAGTGTTGTAAACTGCATAGGCCTTGAGGCCTTTTGGACCGCACCACCAATATTTGCACTACATAATTAAAGCATCAAAGTAATTTTCGTGCAAACAAGATTCAAAAGGGATGTAAAATGTATTATTGTGAGGCGAAAAGTAAATGAATCACATATCGGTTCGCAATCTGTGATTTGGGCAAACAGCAGCAGTGAGTTAACTGAGCTAATGACAAATAGACCCTGCGGGGTCGCAGTCTTAATCAGGGGGTTGGTGCTCGACTGGTGGTGGTACACTAACCGCAGGCTACATCGATACGCCTTCACTACCTTATATTACAAAATAAAAAAACTTCATTAAAAAAAGTTTAGCATGCCCGTAAATTTTAATCGTGTTTGCGCTCTTTTGGCTGCTCTCGATGGAATGCAAAACGAAATTGATATAATCGCGCATAATTTAGAGCAATTCTGGGTGTCTATCCTAATTATGCACACACTAGCATTACGAAATTATAATTGTGCGATTTATTATTAAACTATTAATACTCTTTATTAAACATAGAACAATTGCTTTTAAACCAAAATTTAAACTTTGCATTTACATACATTAAATATTTATTGTTTAGTAATAGATAGGCATTTTCGCGTAACCAAACAATGCCTAATTTGCGGTTAATTGCCGACCGCCAAATACATATTTATAAATATTGTGCGGTTTTTTTATAGTTTTATGTTTGGGGTACTAAAATTAAATTCAAGAAAAACGGTTCGTTTGCGTTCAGTTTTTTCAATTTGAAATCAAAAATAATCAAACATATCTTGATGATGGATATGCACGCCACTTTTTAATTAAACTGATGTAATTATTTCATTAGTAGCTTTGTGTAGAATATGTTGTCGCTATTTGATTTTCATTGGCGTCGCAAACCTTCTAAAAAATATTAAAAAAAATCCTCCACCGTTTTGCTTGATAATCTTTTGATGTATATAAGTGCATCATGTGTAAAAAGAAAGTATATACTAGCAGAGGGGTAGCTCACGTGCCAGTGAGAGCCATCGCACCAACTTGTTCGAACTAAGAATAATAAAGTCGACTTATGGTGCACAATTACACAAAATATATTCACGGTTTTTTATCGCTCCTTGCGGCGAAAGAATCGCTCCATTCTTTTATTGTTCCGAGGAGAGCGTCGAATTGATATGTAATTGTTTTTTTGGTTTGATATTGCTTGCAATTTTCTTCTCATTTTCTAATGGCAACTTTTATTTCATTTTATTTTCTTTTTTTTTTGCTTCTTGTATGTATTAAATTTTATTACGCGCTTTTTCCTGCAGTTATTTATTTATGCAGCCGGAAAACAAACAACTTGGTCAATGTTTTGCAAACTTTTTACTTCATTTCGTAGAATTAACCTTTGGAATGATTGAAAGCTAATTAAAGAGTTTAAAACAGACTTAAGCGACCTATCGGAAGAAAAGTGATTGTATTATGTATGAATAGCTGCACCGTCGTACCGGAGGCCCCAAATGCCGATACTACTCTTGCATTATTCAAACGCCACTCGATTCTAGATTACTTGCGATTCTTTCTTATCACAAACTTTTTTCATATAAAAATAGTACTCAAACATAACGAAAAGTATAAGGGAGGTAGAATAAGTTTGCTTTAAGGGTGCCATATTAAGCGTTAACTAGCCCAATCTATTTTCAGCTAAAAGGGCGACAGTTAACAAATTGTCTTCTGTAAGCCTGCGGTGTACAGAATCGTTTACTTACACTTCCCAACGTCTGATCCTGTTACGCTTCGCATACGTCTTATTAGCAAGATTGATTCTGGTCATTTTCTTTTCTACCTCTGCTCCAATTTACCACCTAATTATTTTCCCTCTGCAATATAACCACACTTTGTCCATTTGACGTGTTATATGTCAAAATAATTACTTTTCTAATTGGAATTATTGACATTTACTACAATTTTACTATTTTTTTGTACATATTTTAATATTTCTTTACCATTTTCAATTTAAATAAATATAATCAAATATTTAAATCAAATATTCATATATTTAAATCTCGATTTAAATCGAACACCCTGTATATACATTTTCTACTTTAAAATACCATGCGACATCTATAGAGACCACGTGCACTACCGAAATGTAGCTAGTGAATCACAGGTGGCGCACCAGTTGTCAGAACCATAATAAACAATTCATTATTACAACATTTCAATTGTATTCGTCAATTATGAAACCCAATTAATTACATTTTGTGTACCTGAATTGAATTACTCTTCTCAGAGGTGAGTGATTAATTGTACATGTTTTTATTTATTGTGTAATTATTTAACTCGTAAAAGTAAGGTTAATTGACTCGATCTGTCAGTGTGACAGCTCCAACACGCAGTCAGATTATTATTATATCAATCGACCGACGTTTAGTTAATCTAAGCAATTTTAACAATGTGATAGTAGTAATTTTATTAGCAACACATAGTTTATTAAGTGCACATTTTACTTTATAACAATGACGACTAGTCAAGACGAACAAAATGAACAATCCAAATTGTTCTTTCGCAAAATCGGTTCGGCTTTATTTTATGGCATTGCCTCGTTTATGATAACTGTAGTGAATAAGACAATTTTAACAACGTACGAGTTCCCATCGTTTGAAGTGCTCGGTTTGGGCCAAATGTTTGCGACGATTATCGTGCTCTATGTGGGCAAGCAAAGCAAGTTGATCACATTCCCGGATATTAGAGCCAACACTTTTCGGAAGATCTTCCCGCTGCCTTTGATTTATATTGGGAACATGCTGTTCGGATTGGGTGGCACGAAGGAGTTGAGCTTGCCGATGTTCACGGCATTGCGACGATTTTCGATCTTGATGACGATGGGGTTGGAATTGTACATACTGGGAGTTAGGCCCAAGTTTAGTGTGCAGATCAGCGTTTACACGATGGTTTTGGGGGCGATTATGGCAGCCAGTAACGACATCGCGTTCAATTTGCAAGGGTACATTTTTGTGTTTTTGAACGACTTCTTCACTGCGACGAATGGCGTTTATATGAAGAAGAAGCTGGATTCCAAAGATTTGGGGAAATACGGCCTAATGTTCTATAATTCGCTGTTCATGGTGCTACCAGCGATCGCGTTTTCGTATTATACCGGCGATTTGGAGATGGCTTATAATTATCCACATTGGAATGATTATATATTTTTGGGGCAGTTTCTTTTATCGTGTATTATGGGTTTTATTTTATCGTACAGTGTAATACTGTGTACTTTATATAATTCGGCTTTAACCACCACCATTATCGGTTGTTTGAAGAATATTTGCGTCACTTATTTGGGAATGGTGATCGGGGGCGATTATATTTTCTCGTGGATTAATTTCGTAGGGATTAATGTGAGCGTTTTTGGTAGTCTATTGTATACTTATGTTACGTTTAAAAAGCAAACGCCTAATGTTGCCTATGCACCTTTGATTAGTGAGAAACCAAATCGACTCGAAAATGTCGTATAGTATAAGATTTATTGAATTTGTTTATAAATACAGGGTGCAATCAATTCGTTATTCAGAAGAACATTGACATCGTTTTATTTTGCTGTCATTGCCATTAAATTAGAAAGTCATAATTCACAATAATACTTGTGATTTTATACCGGGAATACGAAAAGTACATTATTGTTATAAAAGACTGTTAAGTTGAGATAATATTTTATCTAATCAGTGCCATTTGATTTGGATTCAACCAAATTGTGTTAAGATTATTCTATATTCTTTATTTACACATAAAGTATACTTTATAATACCAAAGTACGCGTCGTCACAATTTTACGAAAAGTTGATTGTGATTGTAAAAACTAAATGTAAATATTTATAATAAAAATGTAGATTAGTTCATGTATTGTACTGTGATTAAATAATACACAGAAAAAGCATTGTTTCCTTTTAACAATCCCGTTAATTATTGATAAGAGATTTGAATTCCAGATGTGGCTCGCTACAAGGCTACCAAAGCCCAGCAAAAAATTACTGCACGCTTTGCAATCGAGCTATTCAACAGCGACGACAACATTTGAGGATGATTTCGTAAAGCACCACATTGAAACTAATTTTTTCCAACGTGCTTTATTAAGTATAGGAGCCTCAGCAATGTCGCTAATTGATCCCCATAGAGGTGATATGATTGCTTGTTTAGGAGAGACAACTGGTATTTGTTTAGTACCATAATAAAATGCACTTGATGGATTTGATGATGGTTTTAGGATTGAGCGCACTTGAATTTATGCAAACGCAAATGGAACTGTCTAATGAAGGTTTGCGAATATTGAATGATCGGCCTCGAATTAATTCGAGCACTGTGGATTTAGATTATTTGAAAAAGTTGCCGGATGGCACTTTGGGCAAAATTTATAGCAATTTTTTAGAGCAAAATGTAAGAAAGTTTATTCGATATTCAATTTATTTATTGATTGTGTTGTTAGCAAGTTACTCCCGATTCAAGGATGACCGTCCAGTTTATTGACGATATTAATTTGGCGTATGTTATGCAGCGATATCGCGAAGTGCACGATTTATTTCACGCTATTTTAGGAATGCCCACAAACATGCTTGGTATGAATAATAATAATTGTTTGATAAGTTTTGATGGAAATAATTGAAATTCTTTGTTACAGGTGAAGTGACTGTCAAATGGGTGGAAGCCATCCAAACCAAATTGCCGATGTGTATAGGGGGCGCTATTTTTGGGCCGGTTCGTTTAAAGCCCAAGTAATAATTTGCGATATGGTAAGTTTGATTGCATTTGTTGATTTGGTTGATTTTTAAGGCATAGGCAACTTTATTTAAATTATAATTTACCATGGGCCATTGAGACTGGTAAAAATAGTAAGTTTTTGTTGAATTTGTATTTTGAGGAGCGATGGGAGCAACCGATTGACGAGTTGCAGAGGGAAATTAATGTGGTTCCTTTACAAATGCGAACGACTTAATTAAATAGGGAAAATATATTTCTTTTATGTTACATAATAGTATTGTTATAAATATTTAACGTTTTTAAGTAGAATTTTTGTTTTATAAAATATATAAAGTGCTGACGAATTATTGCAATTGCACAATGCTTTATATTTACATATGAAACTATTGCTACAGAAAATGTACTGTAAACTTACTTACTATTTTGATTATGATTCGTTTCTTCTGACACTTCTTCAATAGGCTCCATGTTCAATTTCTGCAGTAATTCCGTTAATTTTTCCGCTTTTCTTTCTTCGTTTTTCTCGATTATTGCACATAAATGTTCGGTCAACATTTGCTTCTTTTCTCGTTTTTGAAAAACTTGTAGTTTCGCTTCCAGGAATTCCTTTTCGATTCTATCGTAGCGTTTCTGGGCTTCTGCATAATCAATGCAAGCAACTTCAATGTGTTGTCGCAATAACTTCACATCGGTTGATAGAATAGCGTCCAACTTTTTGAATTCGATTTGTATTTCTTGTAGGCGTTGCGCTTCTTCTTGCGTTTGCCTTGTTCGATCAGCAAGTGCTTTCGAAAGCAGTTCCTTTCGTTTGCGATTCGATTCTTCAATTCGCCTTTGCCTTGCTTCGAATTCGTCCAAATCGATGGATTTCTTGACTGGGATTTCAGTGTCAGTTTCATTTGAGTTTATTAAAGGAGTATTGATATTGTTTAATTCCTCAATTTTTGGTTCTTCTTCTGGGATGTTCGTATCTTCATTTTCTTGACTGGGACTATCTAATATTAATTCTTCTTTGAACGTTACGGTTTTCTTAACGTATTCTTTTGGTTTTTCGGTATTGCTAAGCGAGGATACTATTGCTTTATTGTTTATTGCTAAATAATGTTTGTTTAGTATAATTATTTATATTTTAAAATTGTTGTTCTTACTATTTTTATTATTTGGTTTAATTTGCAACCGTTTAATATCATCCTCGCTAAATCCCGAAAAGGACATGGTGTGCGTGTTTTAATTAAAACAAGTTTATTTATTGTTTAAACATAACCCAATAGTTTATTTAAAAAATTGACAACAATGCAGTTTTATACATGCTATAATCAGAAATGCAGTTAATTATAATATTAATTAATACAAGGTGGTAGTTCATGTAGTGTTCGTAAGATGGGGTAGAATAAAATTAGTCCGCGGTAATTTATCTACTGTCCGTAAGATGGAGTAAACTAATTATTAAATATTATTATATTAATAATATTGTTATTAATTATTTGTCTATTATTTAACTAATTATTAATCCGCAATTTCTGTTTATTAAAGTTTATAATTAACCGTGGTGGAAGTAAACAGAATGCGCTCAGCGATAGCGCAGTCAATTCAGTCGAGTCGAGCCAGTAAATAAATAAACGCGTACTAGTGCGGACTTCGTCAATTTTTGTCAATGTTTATCTTGTATTATTAACACTTAAGGGTAGAAATCCGCTAATTAAATATTACACATTAATTATTTAATAATAAAAGGTAACTATTTCGTATGATATGTTACAGCATTCACTCGCGTGGTGGCACTAGTAGTTGCATTTTTCACTTCGTCTGTCGCGTCATTTTGATTAATAACAATAGTTTTTATTTAATAATATAGTAATTAACGCTAATGAATGTGTAAAAGTGTATTAAATTAAGTGCTCAATCATTCCACGGGTCATTCATCATATAATTGGTATGTTTTTGAAAACATTTTTCTCGATCGCATTTATATCGGTTTGAATTTCGGTAGACGCAATTATTAGCAATGCTTTTTATTATAAAACTATTCATTGGTACAAAGGTATGATATATTAACTATATACAAAACAAAAATACTAGATAAAATGCTAAAATGTTACAATAAATACGTACACGTATATTTACAAGCAGAAATACGACGATTTGGCAGTGAGCGCATTAATTCCGACAAAACATCTATAATAAATTAAAGTATTTACAAAATGCGCGACTGCTCACCTAAAACAAAAATCTATACAACACTTAAAAACTAATCCTAATAATGAACTAGTTCTCATCTTTGGTTGATACTGGCAATTTAAATTAAACCTAACGAAATTTGAAATTTCAGTCTTTAAATAGTAATACATAACTAACTTGCTCTGTACAATATTAATTAATAAATTGGTCCGGGAATCTACGCTAAATAATCATATTATATACACATTAAGCAAAACGAACATAAAAACTATTATAAAAATGGTAAACAATAAAGAGCGTCGTGTATAATGGCATCGCAACGAGGTAAAAAATATCGAGTGTGCTGAGAAAGCATAATTAGCATTGTTCTCTGCTTTTGAGTCGCATTTCGCTATTCGAAATGGCAATCCACTCATTCCTCGAACTATCAAACCAGGTTAAGCCCAGATTGTATCGACCATTCAAATTAGCTTGTTGACAATGCGAAAACCACCATCCACCTTCGTAAGTGCTTGCACAATGCGTATTGGAAATATCGCGATCATTGTCCACTGTCGAGAATTCCATGTTATTCTGATAGTCTAATGCATCACTTGCATTTCCATGATAGTTGCCAACCACTAATTTGAACCCATTCGAATAATCGCCGATGCGAAAATCATCGTAATTTGCCTGCCAATATTTACCATAAATGTCTTTCATGTTAATTTGCAGCTTGGTGCAATTTTCTTTGGTCAAATAGTGCAAGTTCCGATTACCTAAGTAATGTTCGCCAGTTGCCGAGCCAAATCCATTTGAATATTCGTTCCAGTTTCGGTTGAAGTTTACAGATCCGTCGTAACGTTTTTGAATTGTGGTCCAACCGTCTTGGCAATGGGCTAAGATTGGTTCGCTATCGCCCGGCGAAATTAAGTAGATTCCGCTAGGTCCATTGACGGTGTTGCAATCGCGGGGTAGTTTGTTGACGATGCTTTTGTATTCGTTTTCGAACGATTTTAGTTCTTGGACTAGGTGGATTGTTGATTTCGAGGTGTTTAGGTCTAAGCTAGATGATTCCGACTGAAATTAAATTAGAAAAAATTATTAGTTGATTTAAATTTTATATTTAAATAAGAGACGTGGTAAATATGAATCGTCTGTCAATAAAAGATAAATATACGCGACTCCCAAAGGCTTAGAATAATGAGAGTTGACAGAATTCGCGTATTTATATAGAGGGAGAGAAAGATAAGTACAGAAAATGGAGCAGTAATTGTTCCGAGTTCTCTCATCTGTACTTTATGAAACATATTGATTGTTCGCAAGTTCATTTCATCATATATGTGCAATTGTAACTAAATATACACATGTATATGTATGTAAAGAAGCGAGGTTTAATTGAAATTTTAATGAAATGTCAACTGAGCCAGCATTCAAATTCGAATAAAGGGGGAAAAATTTACCTTAAAAATGTGGTCGTGCAGTTTGGACGTTTGCAAACTGGTTGATTTAATTAGATTGCCCACTGAGTTGTTAATGTCTTGTAACAGTAGATGATCGCTATCGGTTTTGTCTTGCATATTTGAAACCCCAACACCGATAGCCTTGACTGAATTTCTCGTGTTGGTCTGGTCCTCCTTCAGCATGGACACGTCTGCTGTCGCTTCAGCAATTTGCACCTCCAATTTCGATATTTCCTTGCGAAACTCGGGGAAACTCTTGTCAACTTTGCTCTCAATGCCTTCAACGTTTTCCAATAGTTCCAACATCGACAAGTGCAACTTATCGAAGTTTGTCAATTGGATTGTCAAGTTTGCAATGTTATCGCTATTTAAAATCTGCTGTTTTGTTAATTCTTCAATCATATTGCCATCGATTTGCTCGTGAATTCGGTTTGTTCGAACGTAGTCTTGAATTTCATTGCCATTAATCCGATCATACTGTTGTTGTCCTTTGTTGTACTTCTGTAATAGGGACATTTCTTCTTCGAGTTTCAATAGTTTTGATTTTAAATTGTCGTTCTCTTTGTGCAAATTGTTTGATGCTTTCTCCAAGCTCAAGATGTGCTTCTTAAGAATTCTTTGGTGTCTGGTTGAGGGATGAAGTTGGTCGCTTTGCTCATTCTCGTTTAGTAGGTCTATTGTCGATTTTCTTTCGTTTGCTATTTTCCAATTGTGGGTCCATTCTAACTGCACCGCTTTTAACTGCAACAATAAGTTTAAGATTGATACATTTTAATTATTTTAATGGTTTTTTGCCTGATATTTATAAACTTGTTATTGCAAATTGTAATTGCGAAACTTGAATAATATAAACGATGGGATTGACTTTAAATATTAATTCGATGAAATGTACCAGATAACGGTTAACAAGTGAATTTATTTTCGAAAAAACTGCAGTGACAATGTTGATAACAGTGAATTTTAGATGCTGCTAAATAATTTATGAAAAATCGAATGAAAATCGTGGTCTAAAATTGATTTGTCGCAAGTTTTTATGTCTCAGTAAGTTAATACTGTAAATTTTCCGGTTTGTTCGTATTATTTTAATATCTACGTAGCCAACATATATAATTTGTAGTTTACTTTATACTTTGTTAACAATGCATGGATATTAAACAATTCCCTTTTGAAATTATTCTTTCCGGTATGTATTATAATTACAAGTAAACCAACAGCGTTAATTTACATTTTCGTTAAAACCATTAATGCAACCATGCATAAAACATTTAACCGCATGTTATGTATGCACAACCGTTTTTGGATCAAGAGTACTCCACAGGTAAAAGGGATGGAGGGATAAGATAATGGATCGAATTTATTCTCTTTGCTTTACTTTTGACAAAAATATGTTGAAAGGTATTTTATTTGACGGTCACCACATTTTTTGTGATTGGCTACGAAATAGGCAGGTGAAACATGTAGTATGCTGAAGAAAGAAGAATATCGGCCACACGCTGGACCGCACCTGCCACTCGTTACGGGATAATCTTTCTTGCCTCTACCGAGCCAAGAAAAAGTTTCTCTATGTATATAAATGCGGGTCGAAATTGCTTTTATTGCAATCCTTACATTTTTATTCAAACTACTTGGATATAGGACACTATGTGTTACGTGTATAGTTCCAGAAATTTAAAAATCTGATAATATTTCGAAAGATCTGAAGATCGTAACGACTTTTCTAGAAATAATAATAATAATAATTTAATGAAGCAAGGTGTTCCACGGTTTGACCGTCTACCCTTATGTCGGTAATTTCTTATATTAGAAGACTGCAGCAGCAGATGTTGAACGTATAAAACTAATGTTTATTTTTCGGAGTGCAAGCAACATGCGGGTAGTAGTTTTTCTTGGATTTTTTTAAATTTATACTAGCCTTCGTATTTTTAATAAATACAAGGCAAATATTGAACAATGCAATCCTGTTGAACACACACATGCACAGGAGGCAGGACGGCCTCATTTGGAAAGCGTATCCTGTTGCCTCTATTGAAAAGCAAGACGAGCGAAAAAATGCTTTTGTACATGCGAACAAGCACCACATTTATAATGGATGGAGAATTTTTCCGATAAAAGAAGGAATTTTCTACCTGTTTATTTTCGTGTAGCTTGATTAAAATTAAATAGCACTAGAACTGGAATTATATAAGAAGAAAGAATTATAACGAAGAAAAGTCGTGACGAGATCATCAAATTCGAGAGCTAGGACTTTAAAATTGGTTTTCCCATAGGAACCATTTGTCTGCACATTTACACGAACTGCTGAAATAATTCCAACCATCTGCAGTAATGATGAATTACTTGAATTTTCGATGGAAATAGTGTAAAATATTTAATGGGATTGGAAAGTGGATGATTACAGCATACTGCACTTGCAAGCTCACCAACCAACGTCGTCGTCTGGCATTTTTAGCACAACTCTTAAAATATCTCAAGAACAAGGAGCAATATTTTTATTCAAAAGCAAAAGAGAGAAAGACAAATTGCATTTACTGCTGCAACTTTCAAGAACCGCTATTCAAAATTGTGAACAAGAATGCAACCTGTTTTTTTTTTCGGGGCTTTTTCTTCAAATTAATTCGCGAATTCCGTATTGTATTTTCGTCATTACTTTGCAATCGCGAAAGTATTTCGATATGGAATTGGAAAACCACCTGTATGTCAATGCAACATGCCCTGCTTGGTTTATTATTCAATAAATAATGCAACATTTCAATGTCAATAAATCTACCGATGAAATATTTAACAAATAGATCATCGAGTCGAAAATTGGAAAGAATTTCAAATATGTTAGGATTTCCAAAAAGCTCAGAAAAGTTAGATGAGTAAGTTTGAAATTAGTTTACCTGATTTTTGGTCCTGCCAGCCATCACAGCAGCTGCACGAGTGGTGTCTTTGAGTGAAGCTAATTCTTCTCGAGTTTCCATCAATTCGGCTTCAAACTTGGCATTTGTCCTGCGAGCACTCTCCAATTCCCGATTAAGATTGCTAACGTCGCTTCGCAATAAACTAAGTTCGGTGTCAACTTGTTCGTGATTCTGTAGAATGACGGTCGAATTTAAACTGCTTTGAACCTCGATTAATTCGGTTTTCAATTCAGCCACCGTATTCGACAGCCACTTCAATGTTGTGCGGTCGTTTTTCTCTTGACTATTCGAAAAATTGCTGCCGCCGTCCTGAATTGAATTCGCTCCAGTTGGATTGCGAAGTTGCGCTATTTCTTGTCTGCAAATTAAATAATAAATTTATGATTTCCCGATAAGAGTGGATGTTGGAAAATTGTTGGCTGGAAAATTAAATTCCAAATTGGTTGCTCACCTCAATTTTTCGATATCTTGATGCACTTGAACAATTTGCGGACTTTGGTAAAGTTGTCGACGCAAACTTTGCTCAATGCTATGCAAATCTTCACGTCGTCTATCCAAAAGTGTGGTCACTTGTTTGGTGAGTACGCGAACCTCCTGCTCCAGGTCGGCACTAGTCGCTGAAGAGGAGCCCGCACTGCACACAGCCACCACTAGCACCATCAGAACCGCCGTCGTCGTCCCCTTCATTCTCTTCAGCTTCAGCACGTCGTCGGATCGAATGCGAGAGAATAATTTGTGTGTCGAATGAAGAAGAAGTCTGAACTGAAATTCGAAGGATGTATGAAATTGTTTTATATGGGTCGGAGGATCCGAGCGCAAGCGTACGACGATATGGCCAGGTGTTTTTATTTTCTACACTCTGTTATTGTAATTTATTTTTTAAGTAGGGCTTTTTCGGTTTACCTGTGGCTGTAGTGGGGGCGCATTTTACTCTTCACCTGCATTTCGGTACATAAGGGGCAGATGCAGCGGCATTTATTAGATTAATTAAAAAGTGCGCTTTTTTTACGTTCGAATTTGTTTATTAATTAATGGCGGTTCCATTATTCGTTTGCATTGTATGTCTGTCCGCTACGTAGAATTTAATTTCGTAAACAGTAATGATGTGCGTCTGCTGGTGACTGAAATTATTTCTAGGAAAGAATCAATAGTGATCAAAATATACAGCAGCAATATATAAATTATGCATGCAGAATAAGTATGAAACTCTTTTTCAAGGATTTGTATATTTTTTTGCAGAAAAAAATCCATCAATTTTCATTCATATTTAATTGATATTGAAACAAACAAAATACAAAAGTTTATATTTTTATGTGGAGCAGTAAATAACAATGAAACGTAGAGAACAAAACGATTTTTGATTTGAATTTGAAGGCAGTGCACGCAATGCGGAATTATATTTTCCGTCTTTTTGTCGACTAGTAATTAATTTTCATACACAAAAGACTTTCGTTACATCAATAATAGATGTTAGTGTGTTTGTATTGCAAACCACGACTGCAACACAATGCGATAATTACTACTTTTCTACACCTAGTAGCAAACATATCGATTTTGATTTCAAGTTAAATTTACTTAAATTTATAAATAACAGATCTATTCTTGGTGCATTTACCATCATGCACTTATATAAATATAGAACATCTGTCATTATGCCTTCAAGTCATCTCTTCGGTTATTTCAATAGATATTATGTTCCATGTCCATATGTGCATTGAAAAAGGACCTGCCTCTTAGTGTATAGTCGCACCAAACGAAAATGGAACTTGGCTGTTGATTAATAAATTATTACGATGCCGTTGAGTAATAGCCATTATTGCACGCGCGTATTGCTGTTTTAGCGCACTAAGTGCAAAAATTCGAGTGGATTTTGTTAAAAGTGTACCATTTTTGGAGCTATAGGTGATCTGATACCTGCATGGTGTACCATTAACAAGAAGGATCAAGGTGTTCCTGAATTGCTGCTGGCTATTTGAACCAACATCTGCCGCACGTGTGCTTCACATTGTACATTAATAATCAACGGAAGACATCTATCTATAGACGTGCGACCAGTCAATTAATTCGTCTGCCTTAATTATGAGCCTATAATCGATTGGATGATTTTAGTTTCGTCTTCTAATTTTCTTTGGAAAAGGATTGGAGCCCATATGTATTTATTTACATTCGTTGGGGGGTGCTAGGCACGAGTGCCAAACAAGAATGTTGTGGATGGCTAAACGCATGAAAAGAAGGGAAACAAAACCAGATGAAAGATCCGGATATATGTATGCATAAGGGCGGATGTATTTCCGTCACTATCTCGCTCTTTCTACATTTATTTCGAGTTAAGTGTAGTGAAACCACCTGCTGAATGCCCGTTTGGTTTTGTTTTTCCTTAAGATGTTAATAACATTAACATAAAAAGGGACGGTTTTCCTTTTCGTGCGCTCAAATTATACCCTTTTACGAACTGCAATTACAACTTTCTTTCTATACAAAGATTCGGTTATTAACTATTGCACAATCTCATTTTGGTTGACAAGAGTTGAGCAATTCATTTAAATAATTACGAGCAGCTGCGGTCATTCCGAAAGATGTTTCTGCAAATTGCAGCAGCTGATCATTGCATATCAACAACAAGTAAACTGTCGTAGAAAGGGTTTATCATATCGAGAATCGGGTTGGAATTGAATAAATATTTCACTCTTGCCAGTCAATAAAGCACGCAGAGTTTGAAAGAGGAATTTGCAACCTCCATCAAACATCTGTCTAACAAAGGGCGAAGAATTGTAAATTAGGAGGAACATTTTAAAAGCCCAAATGGAAAAGAAAAAAGCCACAAGAACAAGTGGCACGCGTCTATCTTCCTTGGCCTGTCTGATGTGCGCCCCCTTTTCTTTATTTTTACGTTCTGCAGCTGTCGCGACTCGCTTTATTTTGCTTTACATTATATTAAAAGTTGTGCTTTTTTGTTTTACATGTACGAGTTGAAGTGAGAACGGCAGACGTACAGGTAAAGGTAATATTCTTGCAACCCCCATCTGCCTTTGGGCCATTCTATATTATCGCTCGTTTCATGCTTCGATCAACAAATTCGCAATTTTTTCTTTAATTAAATTTACTATAGGGTGAAATTGACGACGTAATTTCGAGGGTTTTAAATGAATTTACGTAAAATAAACTCAGCAGCATAATTTTGAAATATATTTTCAAGAAAGGTGGAGCTACTCGAATTATTTCTATTAGTTTGAGAGACTGGGTGTAGCTGCTGATAATTCAATCGTAAAAATATCAATTTAATCGTGTGGGATTTTCGAAGCGACTTCATTCGATTAGTGTAAAAGGAAAATGTTGCTTGGATAGTTTGGATTTCCAAGTGAATTAATTCGAATCGATGCGAGAAAAGGCGACGCGACGAAAAGTTAGCGCAAAGCTTAAATATTTACACCAGGTGAATTGCGAAGAAGGATCGCAGAGAGTTCACCTGGTGATTATTATAAAAGCGATACACACAGTCAGAGCGCTTATCAAAGGGCTCCAAACTAATTATCTTGAGCACTTTGCGGAAACGATCTATGTAATATAATATATAATGACATATATCGCTTTAATGATAATGCATGTTTGATGGAGGTGGATATAATATTCAATTATATAATCATATCCGAACAAATATGGCATGGGTCATCGCTATAATTAAATAAAAAGTCACTAGTAATAATAGAAATCCATTGTTTGGCCGAATTTTCAGAGAATTATAATTCAGGGGTTCATTGCGGGGAAAATGTTGGCGAACCCCTGTGTTTTGTTGTTGCTTTATTATTATTTTCTGAGCCATTGCACTCGACAGGTGTTGGTCAGTGTTACGTTTCCCATTAACAGTCTGTTCTCTTTTTTCCATTTGTTTCCATAGAATATACAGGGTACACTATAAATTGTATTTATTTGATTAGCTCGAATGTTTTAAATTTGTCGCGCTCAATCCTGAACTTGTAATTGGTGAATGCGCATGGTAAACAATAGCGTAACCAAGGAAACCGGCAAGTAAAGCGGTGCGCAACCAATTACAAGCTTGTGATTTGGCGCGACAAGTTTAAAATATTTCTAGTTGTAAAATAAACTATAATTTAATTAAAATAATTAATATTCATAATCATATTCGAACCTTATTATTTTTGTTTGTCGAAATGTTTTTGTTTTTAATTAATTAATATTTACCCGTATTTTCCCTCAACCAGGTATACACTACTAATTAGTTTAGTCCATTACTGACCTCTATGGGATTATTCTTAAATTAAAAATATTTACAGGTAACATACAGGTGCATAAACCCACCTGCAGGTGCATTTATAGTGCGTTACCTAGACAACAACAGTTTGTTGACATCAACAAACAATTTACAGTTCACTAAAATAGTATAAATCCCACAATTATTTAAAAAATGCGTACGATTCCCAAATGGGCCGATAAAGTGCAAGATAGTGAAAAAGTAGCGCAAAGGTAACAAATAATTTGATTAGTTTTCAATTTAATACAATCGATTTTTATTGATTGGCAGCATTTTCGATTTGTGCTTTAATCCGGAAGGCACGCAGCTTATCGTGGCTGGAGGTAATCATGTGCTTGTCTACGATACAAGCGATGGTAGTTTAATTCAACCCCTGAAAGGGCATAAGGATAAAGTGCATGCAGTGTGCTATGCGAAAAACGGCGAGAAATTTGCTAGCGGCAGTGCCGATAAAACCGTCATTATATGGTCGAATAAACTCGAAGGCTTATTGAAGTACAGCCATGGTGATTCAGTGCAATGCCTTGCATTTAATCCACTCAGTCAACAGTTGGCTTCTTGTTCGCTGTCGGACTTTGCGTTCTGGAGCAGCGAGCAGAAAGCTGTGCAGAAGCACAAAACGAATGCGAGGATTAATTGCTGCTCGTGGACCACTGATGGACAGTATTTGGCACTTGCGCTTAATACGGGATTTGTTTCAATCCGAAACAAAGTAATATGTAATGTTTGTCTTAATTATTTCATCTATAACGCAAAATTTCAGTTGGGCGAAGAAAAAAGTCGCATAGAGCGACCTAACGGGTCCGCAATTTGGGCTCTAAGTTGGAGCAACTTTAAAGACGATCAAACCGATACGATTTGCGTAGCAGATTGGAATAAGACGCTTTCCTTTTACACCCTCGGTGGTAAAATGGTAGGCAAGGAGAGAGTTTTAGGTTTCGAAGCCTTGCGGCTTCGCTATTTTGCGAACGGCGAATATATCCTGATTGGGGGATTGAATAAGGCTTGCACCATGTATACGCGCGATGGTATTAAATTGGGCACGATTGGTGACCAGCAGAACGCCTGGGTTTGGTGCTGCGAGGCCCATCCGAGCGGAAATTTTGTTGTACGCTCAGAAAATTATATTTCCTAGTTAGTGGAGTAATTAGGCGATTTTTAGGCAATTGGTTGCGAGGATGGCACGATCGCTTACTACCAATTAGTGTTCAATACCGTGCATGGATTATTTCGCGAACGTTATGCATTCCGGGAAAATATGACGGACGTTATAATCCAGCACTTAATTACCGAACAGAAAGTGCGCATCAAATGCCGCGATTTGATTAAAAAGATTGCCATTTACAAAAATCGATTGGCAGTCCAATTACCTGAAAGAGTCGTAATCTATGAGCTGTATTCGAATGATGCGAACGACATGCACTATCGAGCGAAAGAGAAAATCACACAAAAACTCGATTGTAGTTTATTAGTTGTGTGTACCGAGCATTTGGTCATTTGTCAGGAGAAAATGTTGCAAAGTATGTTTTTTAATGGGGAAAAGGAGAAACAGTGGACTTTTGAAAGTCCGATACGATACATTAAGATAATTGGGGGGCCGCCTGCGAAGGAAGGATTGATTTTAGGATTGAAAAATGGACAAGTTTGGGAAGTCCATTTGGATAATATTCATCCATTGCTGAAGGTTACGGTGAACGATGGCATAAGATGTTTGGATTTGAGTCAGAGGAAGGAAAAATTGGCGGTGGTGGATGAGACGGGATTGTGTCAAGTTTTTTCGGCCAAAACCGGCGATTTATATTATCAAGTAAGGCTTTATATTTCAAATTGATCCTGCAGCACTATCCATTATGCTTTTAACGCAATTATCTCCTTTGGGCGTTTGAAAATATTTTTGCATGCCATGTAGTAGTTGATTTGAATAATTGTTGACGGCGCCATCATTTTTACGAGCAAAAAGCTAATTGAATTTTCCACATTCAATGAAACTACTTCGAAATAAATTGCCAATATGTTATTGCACTTTTATGTGGCAACAACAATAAAATTTGTGACAATGTATTTCTACACAGGAACCAAATATTAACAGTGTGGCTTTCAATACGTTGTACGAGGACATGCTGGCGTTCAGCGGAAATAATACACTGGCGATAAAAATCCTCGATTTCCCCGCTCATCGACAAAAATTGAACGGTTTCGTTGTCGGCTTATCCGGCTCGAAAGTGTTCTGTTTGAACGGGCCACTCATGAATACATTGGAATTACCGCTAAGTGCACCGATGTATCAATACATCGATAAAAATATGTACGGCGAAGCTTACCGGGTGGCTTGTCTGGGGGTGACTGATGGTGATTGGGAGGAATTGGCACATTCAGCGTTGGAGCATTTGGAGTTTGAGGTGGCACGATTAGCGTTCATCCGTTTGCAGGATTTTACATTTTTAGAGCTCATTCAAGACTTACAGGTAAACTTATTTCCAGTGTTGTATTTAAATAAATTGCGGGTGTTTAGGAGCAGCAACGCAAAGGGGATGCAAATCGCGAAGCGATGATTGGCGATATTTATGCACATCGCGGTAAGTTGAAAGAGGCTGCGAAAATGTACCAAAAAAGTGGACAAGAGCATAAGGCGCTAACGATGTACACTGATGTGCGAATGTTTGATGAGGCTCAAGTACTTATTGATGAAACAATTAGGCCTTTTTATTGGGTTGCCTTTTTGTATTGTAGGAATATTTGGGGTCAAGTGATAATAGCACTTTAATTCGTCAAAAGGCGGATTGGGCAAAAAATATTAACGAGTATAAAGCAGCTGCGGAAATGTATCTATCGGTGGGAGATAATTTAGCTGCTATTGAAATATACGGCGAAAAGGACTGGACTGATCAGTTAGTAGTCGCCAAATAGTCTTACATAAATCCATCAATATATTTTTAGATTGATAGATTTGGGAAGACGATTGGATAAAGCTGACCGAGCTGCCTTGCTGGCAATAGCGCAACATTTGAAGCGATTAAATCAATCATCGGCAGCTGCAGAGATTTATCGCAAACTGGGCGATTCAGCTTCAGTCCTCTCGTTGCATGTGGAGGCCAAAGAATGGTCGCAAGCGTTTGCTTTGGTACAAAATCAGCCGCAACATAAGGCACTCGTTTATGTGCCGTATGCGCACTGGTTGGCTGAAAGCGATAATTTTGTGCAAGCACAAAAAGCTTTCCACAAGGCCGGCAAGCCAGATGAAGCTTTCAAAGTTTTGCATCAGTTGACGGAGAATGCGGTGACTGAGTGCCGATTTCAGGATGCTAGTTATTATTATTGGGTGTTGGCAAGGCAAAGTTTAGATTTAGCGAAAGAAAAGTAAATTTACTGTATGGTTGCCAAGAAAATTCTAATCTGCGGTTTTCCAGCTTGGAACAGCAGAAGAACTTGTTGCGAAACTTTGAGGAGAATGAGCGATTGGCGGGCATTTATTATGCTTATCACGCTTTGCATAAATATTTAGAGGAACCCTTCACTTCCTACATGCCAGAAGCGCTTTTCAACATTGCGCGATATTTATTGACGGAAACTAGTTTGCAACGGCCGAAAGGAATTTCCCAATTGTAGCTATAATTATTTGTTGCAGGAATATTTTCATTTTGCTTTATTATTCCAGTGCGATTTTGTATTCTTTAGCGAAGCAAGCTCGTAAACTCGGTGCGAACAAATTGGCAAAGCAACTTTTCGATAAGATACAAAGTTTGCGCATACCGATTAAATTTCAGGAACAGGTGGAAATTGCTACAATCTCAGCTTCAGCACGACCTTTCAGCGATCCGGAAGAACTTTTGCCAATGTGCTATCGCTGTTCGACTTATAATCCGCTAGCAGCGGCTAGCAATCGATGTGTTAATTGTGGCCAGAAGTTTGTGCATTCTTACGTTAGTTTTGGTATTTAAGACAATGTTTAGCTTGTCGATTTTTACAAATTAATTTTCGACGTTTAGAAATTTTGCCGTTGGTTGAGTTTGAGCTAGAGGAAGGTATAACGGATGCTGAAGCTGTGCGATTGATTGAGACACCTCCAGGTGATAAAAGCGAGACCTGGCAGGAGGATGGTGTTCAGGAGGTTTTACAGTTGGATGTGGAAAGCGATGTTGTTGATCCGTTTTCGTATAGGGTGCTAAATAATGAGGCGCAGGTATTTTCGCCGGTTGTAGTAGGAAGGAAGACGTTGTTGGAGATGGATAGTGCTACTATTTTAATTTGTAAGTGGGATGCGCCATTGCGTTACCAGTTTTTCAGGAATTTCTTGCCAGAGTTGCCGATTACCAAGTGCAATTCCTGCTTAAAGGTTTGTTGGTGTTTTGTTGGGGATTGTAAATTGGAATTTTTGTTTGTAGGCGTTTCATGTTGATGATTACGAGTTGCAAGTACTGCAAAAGGGTTATTGTCCATTTTGTCGCGTACCGCCAGATAACTCTAATCATGAAGTTGTAGACGATGTTTTAATGTAGATTGTTAAAGGTGAGTAGACAAACTATTAATGGAACAACAACAATAAAAGTTTGTTTACTTATTTATAAATATATTCTCTTATCCATAATAATAATAACAAGTTTTTCAGTCTATAATAATATTTTTACACTTAAATTAAATAAATATTGAGTCAAAAGTATTTACAGTAGGTAGTTAACAATAATTTCTATACAAAAAAAGATTCCATTAATTATTACAATTCAGTGGCGGATTCATGATCGCTGAATTTTCGGTGACAAACATGTCCAACTGTTACATCATTATTAATCACATATGGACCCTTGCGAAACGTTCCGTATCCTTCCGAATTCGAACCATCCTCGTAATTAATACTACTACGCGCTAATGGATTAATATTACTCGGAAATGTTGTATTTGTTGTTCCGTTCAAACTGCTATTATTACCGCCGCCGCCGTTTATCCGAATTATCGTCGAATTCGTTTCCGGATTTATATAATACGGCGGATCAATTTCAGTCGTATAGTTATTATTATTGTTCGGATTGTAAGTTCCCGATAAGGAGGGCGACAGGTCACTAATAGTAGTTTGGGCTTTCTTCGCACGCTTTTTAACCGAACGTGTATAGTCACGAGTACCTCGTCGTTTCAGGGTGAAATCGCGTTCGCCTTCCTGCATTTTCGAGTTCCATTTCACCCAGTTGTAGCGCTGGATCGGATCCTTGGGCCCCCATTTCGGCGACGACGTCATCGACGATTTCAGCTTCTGTAAGTTAACTTATTACCTTTTATTACGATATTGCGAATTGTTTACCTCAATTAACGTGTAGCCGTCTTGTCGTAAGACTGTTAAGAATCCTATGACAAATATAAATAGCGTTGCAAGCAAAACGACAGTCCATCCAGTCACATACAGCCAAGCCGGGTCGTTTTTGTAGATTTTTTCCAAATTTAACGTAGCTAACCCCCAAGCGAAAATGCTGGTTAGTAGCACTGGCATTATCCACCAGAGAATTGTCCAGATCGGCGATAATAGTCGCCCGCGAATAAATTCGAAGTCTGATCGAATTTTCGACATTCCTAGAATTTAAATTACGCTTAGAATAAATAGTTTGATTGCGTTTTGCATATTTTTGTTACCGTAGAATGATATGAACACGAATACTTCGAGAATAACGGAAATTAAAATGAGATTTCCAACGATGTAATGATCTAGCAGATGGATTAAATCGAAATTGCTTTTTAGCAAAAGTGCACATCCGACGATAAATCCAATAAAACAAATTACGAGACTTGTTTGCCACCATTGCAAACGATTGGTTTTCCAAACGGTTAATGTTTTCAGGATTGTGTAAATTATGGTTGCCTGAAATAATTCAAATTGTTTTATTTTTAAAATTATGGCGCTCTTTTAAAATTTAAATTTACGCGCGTAATTCAAATAATCTTTACCATGCTTATAAAACCAGATGCGATAATTAGCAAATGCAAAACAATCGCCCAATAATATTCCAATTGATGTTGACTGCTCATATCGTAGATTAAGGAAGTTAATCGAACTTCAGCAATATCGTTGTTCGTTATTGTCAAATTAGTATCGCCTGATAGAATATTGAACATTAATACCGATCCAACGCCGAAGATTAGATTGATTGTTATGTATCCTAATGCGGTCCTGTAACACACGATATTAATATTTGCCTTTTTAATTAAGCTATTCTATTTACCATAATAAATTGACTTTATTGTACATGATGCCGGCATTGGTGATGAACGAACCAAAGCCGACGTTCGTTGAGAAAAATACTTGAATTGCGGCAAAGTACCAAGTCTGGAAAATATTATTGTAAATATGATGATGGCTTTAAGAAATATACATAATACATTAGCGGATGATAGATCATTCCAATCAGCCTTGTTAACGAAATCAATTATACGAACACTCTGACTATCAGAGATGATGGATTTCGCCGTAAGGGCTATATAGCATCCTAGTGTCGGCAATAATAAGATTGTTAATGATCTCATATAACTTCGTGTCTTACGAATCGACCTGCAAATTAATTAATTGCTACATCCTTATCGATATTTATTTTTATACACTTACAGCGTGGATATGAGAATCCAAATGACTAAGAGGATTCCACAGAAAATGCCGAACCAGTATGGGTCATCGAGCGCTGGATAAAGGAAAGTTTTCCTGCAATTATTGGTGAGTGATTTTATTATTTCTATATTTGATTTGGGTTTACCTTACACAATCTTGCCCGGTTTTGCCAGATGCGGAATATCCGTCCTATAATTAAATTGCGCTATTTATTGATAACCGTTCGATTTTATAATAGTAGAAAATATGATTATTATGTAATTGTTCACGTTAAATATACCGTACGAGCAGATGTAAGGAGCGTGAAAAAATATTGTTCTTGCGGTAAATGATGGTCAGTTTCATAAATATTAAATTAACATTATGTACATTTTTGCGCAAAATCTTTTTCGGATTCTCCATATATTTTACGAGCAAGTGAACAAATAGTGCATGTCCTATTAATTAAATTAAAATTATCAATAACCGTTATAGTTAAATTGAAAAGCTTGTTTGCATATTATTTACTTGCAGTTAGGTAAAAGTGCGTTGCTTGTTTATTAGCCTTGATCAATAATGAATGTTTATAAATACTAGTTGGTAATGAGAAGTAAATAGTAATATCATTACTATGCGATTAGCGCTTCGAAAGCCATTACTTACATCAGTAATTCGAACTCCTGCTGCACATTCCTGAAACGGCAATTCTTCCTTGGCCAGCCAAATAATGTAGTAGAGCGACAATGCCATGTAAATGGCATAGTAGACACTCAATAGACATCCAGCTATTAGTTTCACATATCCTATACCTAATCAAATAATTACTACCAAAAATTCGAATTAATTTCAAATAGTTACCTCTAAAAAATGGCACTGCTCGCCACGATTTAACAAATCCTTCTTGCGCCAATTGCCCAATGCCCAGTTCCAGAAAAAGTAATGGCAAACCGATCAGTAGAGTCAGAATCACGTACGAAACTAAAAAGGGTAAACCACCACGTATCAGGGTGATTTGGGGTAGACGATAGATGTTTCCCAAATTTGCTGCCATACTTATCGTGCAGATTACTGTCGACATGTACGTGAACCATGTTTGAGACGACTGTAATGCAATTAATTCAAATAATGTAATTATTGAACGTCGTTTATTTTGGTTCACAAAGTCTACCATTTCAAACAATGTCAAACTATTTCAATTTTTTGTATAACTTTTTGCAAACATAATTCTTGCTATACTTTGTTCCATATTAAAGTAGAATTTATAAATGAAAAACGGTTAATTGAAGCATATTGTTGAGATGCATATGTGCGAATTATATGGCACTTAACGGTTAGCCGTTACGCGAATCTAATCAATTTCTAATTTTTCTTATTCGATAATAAAATTCCGTAGTGACGCATCTGGTAGATAAATAATTGCTCGATGTGCGGCTTGTTTAGGCAAAGAAAGTAAAGAGTCGCTTATTGTGGTTCATTGGCATTATTTCAGTGTTATATCGGCATGAAATTGAAATTGGTTCATCATGTAAGTTACGTTACATTTTTCGGTTATTATTATTTACATTTCATGCCAGTTGATTATATTTGCAATTATAATTCAGAGGGAAATTTATTAACCGAAACCGGATTGCCTATTTTTGTACCGCTATATTGGCAACTTAATTAGAAGGAAATTAATGTAGGTCCTAATTTCTTAAATTGCAACTAATTTAGTTGAATATTTTATTTTATTAAGAAATAATATTCAAATTGTTAATAATTTCTTAATAATAACTTACGTGTATTTCACGCACACACATTATGATGCAAGGAAGAATCTTTATTCTCCCAAGAAGATAACAATCAATTTATAAACAAAGTGTGTATGAAGTAGGCTAAATTAATAACTGATAGTGTTTTGCATATACCAACGAAAAATATTTAATCATCGTAAATATTTTTATCTAATTAGCTTATTCCTGTGTTAATTGAATATGCATTTAGTTTAATGTTTTTTCGATCGAAATATTTTTTCCCAAGAACTTTCTCTCCTCCACTGAGAGGACGCAGACTAATTTTCATAAAATTTATTTGATTGACTTCCGCAATAGTTGGTTTCTTTTCAACTTCCTGTTTATATCACATTTTTGTCGTACCCTATGATTATTTCATATTTTTACCAAATTGAAACAATACAAATTAGAATGGAATTTATTAACGCTTGACTCATTCTCTCTCAATGTCTTATCTAACTAATTATTATCTTGTTGCCAATTAAAAATATTGTGTAGGTGTTTTATTAATTTCAAAAATACTTTGATGGGTTGGTGCTGTTCGAGACATAGCGCCTTTTTCAAAATGCATCGCAACTTCCAGTTCCAGCTATCCAAGTTTTCGCCTTTTTTGAGATAAAACTGATGGGGTTGCGCTATCTCCTGATGGCTCTCGTACTCGTATTGGCAATCGTTGTAGTAGTAACATTTGTGTTTTTGATTAAAATCCAAATACATCACTTATTGATTGTTGTTGCACGTCACAATAATAAAACAACACCATATTTTTCCCAGTTTAAATAAATATTGTTGGTGGAACGAAGCACTATGATATACTAAGGTGCACATTATTAAAGAAACTTAACAAGGCCTGAAGCCACTAGACTGGAAATTAAGGAAAAAGAATGAAATAATGAACAGCTGCATAGTAATTCTTTCTTTAATTTGGGGTGGCAATTTATATATTTTCGTTCGTAAGCCAAATATATTACGCAAAGGTACAGTTATTAAATATTTACATGCTGATTTACTGTTCAATTTGATTTGAATTTAATTTAATGCAATAAGGTCATTTGATATCCTGATTGATAAATTCCGTTCAAGAATTTGAATCACATCCAGTAGACTGAAATCTATACTTATTTTGTCTATGTTTAAATATTGGATTACTTAAGTGTTAATTGAATTACTGTCGCTTTTTTCATGGTCAATATTATTCTTTAGTCTTCTTCAAAAGTATTAGAAATTTCTATTATTCAAATTGACCAAAGAAAGTCAGAATGTAAAGCGGCTAAGATATTTTCCAAAATGTTTATAATAGCTTTTGTTGATAAATTCCAGTTTAAACCATTATTCACGCCAATTTGTTTTATGTCATTATACAAATTTATTGAGACACATTTTTTAAAAATTTCTCCTTTACTAAGAAAACAAAAATTCCTCGGAAGAATCAAAAAGTGATTTCTATTTAATTAAATATGTTTCGTACACACATTGACTTGATTAGCAATAATAATTTTCTGTCTAATTTCCTCATCTCAACCATAAACTTTTAATTCGCTTAGCTTACCATTTTAGTGGTCACTAATTTCGCGGTTGAGCCCATATCATTTCTTTCCGAATTAATTTCAGATGCTGTAGTGCAAGTAGTCATCGTACCCATTGTATTAAAATCGAACAAATAATCCCTCAAATCACTACTATCCTCCACTACACTTTTAACATTTAAAATCGTCTCATTTTTTTCAGGAAGGTAACTGAAATTGTCGATGCCCCCGGATTTGCTGAAATCTCGATCGTCTATCGACATGTTGTAGTAGTTTTTGATGGCGCGGATTGATGGCGTTTTCTGGAGCAATTTTGGCTGCTTGTACATGGTGGCGGGTTCGAATCTCTGATGGACCACCTGGGAGGAAATTATTATACGTAAGTAACTTGAATTTTATTATTGCATGCGTCCTTCTATTATTATTGTTTGGAAAAAACAATGCCTGATGAGAATAAGTGATGTAATATTTTATTGTGCGTTTATTTATTGTTTATCTATGCATAATTACATTTTGTTTTTATTTTAATACTACTACCAGTCGACCTTTAGTCTTATGGTGCTTTAAATTTAACGAAAATATTATTGGAATGTTAATTAATTAGTTCTCTAAAATTCAGACCTTGACGCGAGCGACTTTCAGCTAGAAAACGAAAAGTTTTTCGGAAAATTCTAGAAATTCAGTCACACGTTAATTAAATTGCAAAATGTGCTCGTTAATATTAAAATACATAAAAAACATGTAGATACAAGGCTGAATTGTAGATATAAAATACGGTAATTACGAGTAGTGTTTAATTTTTTAATTCAGCCTTCATACAATAAATATAATACATAATTTATTCTCAATGGAACAAATATTTTCCAAAACACTCAGCAGATTATCTGTTTAGATTACTAGCGTTAAAAGTGCTTATCAAATCAATATTTTGATAAATTTATTAATATTAATACGTACGGGATGCCCATTAGAAATCCGCGGTTCCTCTTCCTCCTCCTTATTCCAACTTTGCCGCATTTTTACTAATTAATTAATTCGCACACTAATCACTATAAATTTGAATTCTCTGTGCACATGATTGCGTTGCACACCGGTGCACGTGTGCTTCATTAGTGAAGCAAAATGAAACCTGTTGTCGATCGCGACGCGCAACTTACTGAACAAGTGCACGTTTCAAATGCAACTTTTTGTATGTTTGGAAAATCCGCGGCTCGAATCGTGATGACGAATATTCGAATGCGACAACACAGTCGAGGCTAAAGGCGCTTATAATTTTAATTCTGACGTACCACTATATTTTTTCCTCTTATCGCCTGGGATTTACTTTTATCATATTTATTAATATCTTTTGTGTTGGGGATTAGGCGTATCAATTATTGTGTACATATTTTTGTAAGATAGGGTGAAGACCCATTAAGGGTCAGCGATTATTTAGGTATTTTTGGTTTCCCAATAGGATTTAGAAACAAAAGATATCCAATAATATATCATTTATTAAAAATAATTTAACATTAACACAGTTATTCAGAACAGTTAGGGACTCGGGGTATTTATAAAAACCCACTATTAATAGCTATATTAAACAAACTTAAGTAATTAATAATTAAGGCAGTTAAGGCACTAAAATACTAAAATATTACCAGAGAATCAAACCCTTAAGGCCCCGTTTTTAGGAGACACCCCTATATTTCTGAAACAAGTTGTAAAGCACACGCAAAGTCGATTTCAAATCCATATTAACAATATCTGCAATAGTAAACAAAATTTAAGTGAGGAAAGTAAAGTAACTAATTGATTTAACCTTCAGGCCTTGATTTGGGCTTCAGCAATCCAACCTCTTCCATCAGCTCAAAAGCAAACGTAACATTCTGAACCTTTTGCTCAAACTCATGCGGTGTTAAGTGAAAGCTGTAATGCGGTACGAAAAAACCCTCAAGTAAACCCATCAACATAATCAAATAAACCCCATCGTGAAACTGACTCTCCAAATCGGTCACTTCAAAATTCATCTTGTTCAAGTGTTTGTTCACAAACGTAACCAAAGACTATAAATTCGAATTGTAAATTGTTATCAACACTAATAGTAGTTTTACCTTCTTAACAACATGTAGCTTTTCCGGGGCGTGGTCGAAAAGGGTGTCAAAAGCATCGCGTTCGCAACGCATACCAACATCATTGTACGTGGTAGTTAAATGTTCTTTAACAAACTTGTGTTGCAATTGGCCTTTAGTTTTGACGACCACAACAACATCGACGATCACCCGTTCCGGTAAACGAACCGGAGGGCGAAAATGTCGCGCCAATGCCACAAGCAGGTGAATAATCGATACGATGTTTTTCGAATGGATTGCTTCGATGGTCCATTTGTTTTCCATGCGTTTTATGCCCAAAATCTGCCAAAAAACTCATTAATCTAAAGTCGATTGCAATGCAAGTTTGTCTAACGTTGTTAAAGTATCGCAGCACCACGCTAAGCTTCTGCTTTTGGCCCTCTTCCGATTGTGTCACTTCCGGCACGTCCAATTTGTCGCCCGTTAATTTTTCCAGCAGCTTTTGTAACACTTGTCCGTCGTACAAGTCTTCAGCTAGATCTTGTACGATGATTCGCTGCGACGCTAGTTCGTCATTGATCCAGTCGATTAGGATGCAAATCAAGTCGCGGAACTTGAGATTTTCGTACGCTTTTGGTGCGAGCATGCAACGTTCCTCATTATCGTCTGCAAGCACATTATTAATTGTACGCATATTGTTGTAAACAATTTATTTACTGAGATTGTAGTCTTCTGGTGACGTTGACACAGTTGCAGCATTTCCAGGCGAGTCAATTGCATATTTTCCTTCAGCTTGCACTTCATGCACTGAAATTGGACAAAATTAGTGACATGAGTGGCGCCCCACAAACGAGTGGCGCCCACATGAATTATGTTTGTAAATAAACATTGCCATATATGGATATGTTTAGAATAGGGTGTAGAAATATTGTACTTGCCTTCCCTTATGCGTTTTTTACGTCCCAATGTGCCCAACTTGTCCCAAATCGATTCATCTTTCTCGCTTTTATTTACATTGGCAGGTTTTGGAGACTTTGGTCGTAACGTTGCCATGTTTTCGTCGCTTCTGGGTCCGCCCACTCGCGCTTCGTCGTCTTCTAAACATTTTGCTGTTACAGATACCTGCAATACTAATTAGCAACCATTAAGGTGGCTTCACATTGCTTGAAATTAACGTAAGTTTACATTTCATACGTCCCACCGTGGCTTCTTCGATTTCTTCTTTTAACTTGTTATTTAAAACTTTCTGTTTATTTGGATTTCTAAGTTTAACTATTGTTTCAGAAACACACTTTTCTGGCGATGCTTCAAATGGCGCGTTTGGCTTCAATTTGACTGCGAGAATTCGCGGTGAGATGGATTCTTCCTTATTCTTACCAGGAGCAGGCTCCTCAGGCACTTCTTGATCTTCAATCGGTGTTAATTGGGTTTCGTACAAACTTTTCCTATATAAAGTTTGCACTATAGGCCTTTCAAATCCTTCTTCTAATTCCATCCTAAACTAAAATATTATGTAAGTATATTGTTTGAATATTGATTATGAACTGATATTATAGCATTTTATCGGGGCAATGCAAAACAAGCAGGAAATTGCGGCTGATAAACTAAATCCACAAATAACAAACCATAAAATTATGCATGAAAGAACATACTTTTTTATGGGAATATGCAACAGAATGTGAATCAATTATTTTTTGTTATTAAAACGCACGGCATCCCACTTGCTAATAAATTAATTAATCATGTTTTTTCTTTTTGTTTAGATATGGAAAAGAAAATGACGATACCCTGCCGTTCAAATCCTTCATCACGTGAAGAACTGATAAGAAGAGGATATGGAAACAGTGACATGTAAATAAATAAAGTGAATTTGTGATGCAGTATATGTGTTAGGTAGAATTATAAACTCGTTTACGCTGTAAAATTAGGAACACTCTTTATAAAAGTGTTCTTAAGGCTTGAAATTAATTATTTAAAATAATTTCTAAAACTGTCAATATCTTTAGTAACACTCTGTATAATTGTATAAATTTAGCATGAATAGATTGGCCTTTTTGCGTTGTATCCAAAATGGGGCAACACTCTGTATAAAAATATGTTTGAAGCTTGTAAATTATTAGTACTCATAGAACACCCTGTATATTTGCATAATTAACCGCTGATTTATGAATAAAGATTTTTTTCTGAATTTTCTGCGTCGTTGTTTTCTTGATACACCCTGTATAATTCGACTTATACGTTAAATAGTGCAAAAAGTATCAGGAGTACACCTCCTCGTGTTTCTGCGATCCTGGTAGCAAATCCAAGATTTGCATCTTTTTTCCCGAAAAAATCAAACAAAAATCGAACAAAAATTTGTGGAAAAATTGTCCTCTTGATCCACCCTGTATAAATGTAGAAAAATTGTCCTCTTGATATACCCGGTATATGTATCAAGAGTATACCTCCTCGCGTTTCTGTGATCCTGATAGCACATCCGAGATTTGCATCTTTTTTCCCGAAAAATTTAAACAAAAATCGAACAAATAAAAATTTTCGAGAAAATGTCCTCTTGATCCACCCCGTAGTTTTTGTCCTCTTGATACACCCTGTATAAGTATCAGGCGCATACCTCCTCGCCTTTCTGCGATCCTGATAGCCCATCCCGGATTTTCGTCGATTTCGTTGTTTTTCGAAGTTTCGAGCTTCAAAAAGAACGAAAAACGCTGAAAATCACGAAAATCTGGGATGGGCTATCAGGATCGCAGAAAGGCGAGGAGGTATGCGCCTGATACTTATACAGGGTGTATCAAGAGGACAAAAACTACGGGGTGGATCAAGAGGACATTTTCTCGAAAAATTTTATTTGTTCGATTTTTGTTTAAATTTTTCGGGAAAAAAGATGCAAATCTCGGATTTGCTATCAGGATCACAGAAAGGCGAGGAGGTGCCGCGCATGCGCAGATTCGACTTGCTCCTGATACAAAATATACAGGCGATGCAGAGAGAAGGGATTTAGCCCTTCTATTATTTATACAGGATGTGTCAAGAGGACATTTTCTCCAATTTTTTTATTTTGTTTCAAAAACATATTTCACTTAGTTTTTACGCCTGATAGAGATTTTGGCGGGAAAATTAGGCTCAATGGGTGTAATTTGGACGTTTATTTAGTTATACAGGGTGTATCAAAGAAAACAAAGACGCAGAAAATTCAGTAAAAATTCTTTATTCATGAATCAGCAATAAATTGTACAATTATACAGGGTGTTCTATGCGTAATGACAATCACATTTTTACAAATATCTTTAAATAATTAATTACAAGCTATATACAGACATTTATACAGAGTGTTGCCCCATTTTGGATGCAACGCAAAAAGGCCAATCTATTCATGCTAAATTTATACAATTATACAGAGTGTTACAGAAGATATTGACACATTTATAAAATATCTTAAATAATTAATTACAAGCTTTAGGAACATTTTTATACAGAGTGTTGAATATTTTTAAAATCAGTGCAAAATGGCCTGTCGTTTCATACTAACTATACCGGGTGGCGGGTGGTATTAGTTGTAAGGCGACTTTTTAAAAGAAACATAAATAAATACGTAGCATCTGCGCTGCCCTAACACATTTTACTTCTCGTCTTCTTTTCCATAAGTAGTTCAATTGCTGTCGATGCAAAATTCCTATGACTTCTGAAACAAATCGAAAAACTAATTTAAATGGTCTTAAACTCAATCACCATGCATGGCTTAAGAGCGTGCTGCCGTATACCTGAAAAATAGGATGGCGCCACTGTAGAGTGCATTTAATAATTAATTACAAAAAAACTAAAAATATTTTTCACTTTTTGTCATTAGTAACTGATTGAAGATTTTATCATTATTTATATATATTTTTTTGATGGAAAAAAATATAATATCAACAGAAATATTAGAGAAAAACCTAAAAAGTGAGTTTTTGACGTATTTCAAAAACTAATAAGTTTTTTGAATTAAGATTTAGTTGCATGATAATTACATCTTTTCCAAACATATTACCACTATAATTAGAGTTTAGTTTTCTTTGGTATTCTAGATGAATGCACCAAAAAAACGTCCGTTTTCCAAAATTTCGAATATGTTTGACCCCTACATTTTAAAACCACTATTTTTTCTTTATTTTTTTTGCTACCATTGGGTCGATCATGATGTTGTGACGGCCCTGGTCAATTTTAAATCAAATCTAATGCCTAATAAAGAAATTATTTAGAAAAATCAATATTAATATTCCATAGTCGAATACATAAAAACCATAAAATATTTCATAAATGTAAATAGATTTATCAAAAGCTACATTTATTAAAAACATACCGTGAAAATTACATAGCTTACTTTTATTGCGTTTAGTTTTAATTAATATTTTTAATCTATATTGAATGAGAAAATTTGTCATAAATATTGATCATCGAAATTTATCTGTTTAACAAAAAAGAATTCTACCTGCATTGAGTTCAGCCCAACGGGGAAAGAGGGCGACATTTGAAAACCATGTGGCGTTTCGACTTGTAACAAGTCGCGGGAATTACAAAAAGATTATTATTTGTTTTGTATTGCGTATTCTTATAATATCATTATAAAATATTTTTTTTAATATGAATACTATTGTATTTGCATTGAATTTTATAAATAAATAGATAACAAAGCTGACCCAGCAAAATAAAACAAAAAATATATGGTCGATTGCCGCCAATATGATTCTAATTACTAATTTTAATTAACAAAATTAACTCTTGTTGTTTTTTGGAAAAAAAAACAGACTTTCCTATTTTAATAAAAAGCTGGCAAAGCGAACAATCAAAAGTCATCCGATTTAAAAAAGAATTGTTGCTTCTTTGGTGCTGCTTAGTTACTCTAATTAGCGACAATTAACCAAATATATTTTTATTTATTCTACTGGGTGTGCTTTGCCAGTTAACAAGCGTTTCAAAATTTCTATTTTGTTAATAAGGACCGATGCTGAAATTTGTTGAACAATCAAAACCAATGAAAATGGATTATTTTTGAATGAATCTAAAGAATGAATCCAATTGCAAAAATCCAACGGCCAATTGACTTAAATAAGATAAAAGAACCAAATCATTTTATTTTTATCAATATGACCTTGGAATTTTTAAAATTCAATATATTAGTTTGATTGGAAAAACTCGAACGCGAATCGACTCAAAATAGCGTTGCAAGCGGGTACCGGGTATGTATCTGGTACCCGTTCGGATTTTGTCGGATATCCGAATAGTTATGTTATACCCGGCCGGGTTTCGAATTAAACAATTTTTAAACTTAATATTTATAATATTTGAATAATGAGTATTTAGTATTATCCGCCCGGTTAACCCAGTATCCGGCGTAAATTTATAGTCTGGTATCCGGTTTTCCGCATTTAAAAAAAATTAAGAAGTATGTATATAATTTTGAAATTTTCAAAATCGTTCATTATTAACTCAAATTTAAACATCACAAAAAAAATAAATAAAATGTAACTGAATGTGAAGCAATTACATATATACATGTTTGCAATTTTCGATTAAAATGACATCTTTTTAGTTGCCATTTTTGATGTTGAAACAGCCTTCTCTTTTTATTGTTCTAAAAAAAAAATGAAAAAAAGACTTTTTTCCAACCGTCAAAAAAGCAAATGCAAAAATTATTCTTATTTAAATTTTTTACTGGGGTACAAAAAATATTTTTAATTTGTGAAATGTACGGTAGTGAAAAGTACCTACCTAATGTTCAAACAGCGTCGCGGGTTGCGCTTTCTATAATACACTCAAAAAATGCGGCAAAGCTCAACAGAACGCCGTACAAAAAAACTCGTAGTTTTTATAAAACTTGAGCAATATATGTAATTCTTTCACTAAAAACTTCCTCATTCTTTTCTTCATATTTCATTCGCTGGAAGTATGCATCTATCTAGACTAGTTTAGATTATCCCTCGTTGCTGAAGTTTGTAGTGCAGTTTTTGGGCACGCTTTATTTAAACAATTTCGGTGGAAATTGTTTACAATTTGTTTTTGAATAATTTTGCAGCATCTAAATCTCGGTAAAATGCCCTTTCTATTAGTCTAAAAATCATTAAAAAATGATCAAAAATAAGATTGTAAATGGAATGTGAACATAAAATTTAACATTTTTCTATATAAAAAAAAAATGTTTTAAATATTTTTTTATGGCATTTTGAAAATGCGGATAAATTGGAGACTTCCATATTCAGATCCGCAAGATCATTTTCAGTAAAATGAATATTTTTCCAAAACTAGGTCTTTGAGTGCAGATTTTTACATAGTTTATTTCTCTAATATTATTCGCCGCAATATTGATTAAATTTAAGTCAGGATAGGAAGGAGGGGGTCGAGCGTGAGTACGAGTGCTTAGAAGCCAGAAACCTGCCAGAAACTCATATACGAGATAGTTCGCATTTTGTACGCTGATTTTTGTCGTTACTATGCAGACCCGATATACGAACGAGGCGCAACTAGCGGACGTTCTTGCAAGTTTTGAATTGCGGCGCGCTCTTAATCACCATGCAAAATTTCATAACAATCTGAGAGATGAAGTTTTTTTGGCGACAAATGAACAAAGACTATAGTCTTTGTTAATTTTTCGTTTTCGCCCAAAAATTAGATTGTTATAAAATTTGGCAGAGTGATTAAGCATATCAAAATTAAGATATTCAGCAAGTTTCAGGCCAATCGTGTGATTAGTTTTTAATAAAAAAAATAATTAAGGTAAACCAAAACTGCTAAAAATTTACCTTAATTATTTAATTTTTTTATTAAATACTAATCACACGATTGGCCTGAAACTTGCTGAATATCTTAATTTTGATATGCGTAATCACCCTGCTAAATTTCGTAAAGATCGGCGAAAAATCTATTTTTTGGTCGAAAAATGAACAAAGACTATAGTCTTTGTTAATTTTCGAATTTTTTCAAAAATTAGATTTCTTTAAAAATTTTCATGGTGATTAAGCACCTCGTAATTAAGAGATTCAGCAAGTTTCAGGTCAATCGTGTGATTAGTTTTTTTTTTACAAAATAATTAAAGTAAACCAAAAATTCCAAAAATTTGCCTTAATTATTTAAAAAAAAAAAAAGAAAACTAATCACACGATTGACCTGAAACTTACTGAATATCTTAATTTCGATATGCTTAATCACCCTGCTAAATTTCGTAAAAATCGGCAAAAAATCTGTTTTTTGGTCGAAAAATGAACAAAGACTATAGTCTTTGTTAATTTTCAAATTTTTTCAAAAATTAGATTTCTTTGAAAATTGGAATGTTGATTAAGCACCTCGTAATTAAGAGATTCAGCAAGTTTCAGGTCAATCGTGTGATTAGTTTTTTTTTTAAAAATAATTAAGGTAAACCAAAAATGCCAAAAATTTACCAGTTCATTTAAAAAATTTACAAAAATAAAATTGATAACAAAAAATAATTAAATTGGCAGTTAAGCTTACCATTAAAAGTCTTGGTGAATGTTGCGTTTCGATGTCCATTTCATTCTGAAAATTCAAAATTATTGTAAATAAGTCTGACTCTCACCGCGCATAGAAATATACTAAACAAAACAAGAAAAAGAATTGAGAGAGCGTTGCGCTTACATTACTTCGAAGCGTTAAAAGTTTGAGCTGGCAATAATTCAAAACATCAAGCTTGCAGTGCATCAAATTACAGAGCTCTGTAAACACACCTGCGGCATCTACTTTTGAATAACACTAACTCGTTACCAACAATTACAGAGCTCTGTAAAGCCAGCTGCGCCATCTGTTTCGAGTAGTACTAACTAGTTACCAACAATTACAGAGCTCTGCAAGCGCACCTGTGCCATCTGTTTCGCGTAGCGGTAACTCGTTACCAACAATTACAGAGCGCTGTAAACACACTTGCGCCACCTAGATTCCAGTACAAGTGAAGTCGTTATCCCTAAAATTAGACAACTCTTAATACACCATCGTAAAGTACAAGTGCTAGTCCATTTAAAAAGCAAAAATGCTTTTAAAAAACCGTATCCTTTTATTAAAAGCTCAAAACGACGGACCCAGTGATAAATACACCGCCTTACTATGTGCCAATCATTTCAATGTTAAACAAGTGAGAACCCTAGACTTTGCTTTCGAGAATCTGGATAAACTCCAAGAAAAGCTCGCAAACCCTCAAAACTACAGTGGAATTATATTATCTAGTCCACAATGTGTTCAAGCAGTTCATCATCAAGCTCTCCAATATAATCATTGAATGGATAATTGGAAATTTAATCGGTTTTGATGTAAGTATTATACTTTTTGAAATATAAAGAAAAATAAAATATTCATAAAAATTGGTGTTAATTATTTTTTTAATTAAAAACTGATCAATCGATTGACCTGAAACTTGCTGAATATCTTAATTTCGATATGCTTAACCACCCTGCTAAATTTCGTAAAGATCGGCGAAAAATCTATTTTTTGGTCGAAAAATGAACAAAGACTATAGTCTTTGTTATTTTTCGAATTTTTGTAAAAATTAGATTTCTTTGAAATTTGGCATGCTGATTAAGCACCTCGAAACTAAGATATTCAGAAAGTTTCAGGTGAATCGGGTGATTAGTTATTTTTTTAAAAAATAATTAAGATTAAGGTAAACCAAAAATGCCAAAAATTTACCTTAATTATTTTTAAAAAAAGAAAAAACTAATCACACGATTGACCTGAAACTTGCTGAATATCTTAATTTCGATGTGCCTAATCACCCTGCTAAATTTCGTAAAGATTGGAGAAAAATCTATTTTTTGGTCGAAAAATGAACAAAGACTATAGTCTTTAATTTTCGAATTTTTTCAAAAATTTGATTTCTTTGAAAATTGGCATGCTGAATAAGCACTTCGTAATTAAGAGATTCAGCAAGTTTCAGGTCAATCGTGTGATAAGTTTTTTTTTTAAATAATTAAGGTAAACCAAAAATGCGAAAAATTTACCTTACTTATTAAAAAAAAAAAACTAATCACACGATTGACCTGAAAGTGCCTGTGGGAACGATCAATGGCGTCGTCGGGATGTTCACGGATGTCTGAGCACAGAAATATATTAATTTATTAACAAGAAATGAGTTGGGCTTGCATTACTTCGAAGCGTTAAAAGTTTGGAAGTTTCAATGGTTTAAAACTCGTAAAACTTCAAAGTATGAGGCGTCCTGAACTTACAAAACTCTGTAATTTAACAACCCTTCGCCATCTAGTTTGAAGTAGTATTAACTCGTTACCATCAAATTACAGAGCTCTGTAAACACACCTGCGTCCTCTAGTTTCGAGTAACACTAATTCGTAGAGAAACAATTACAGGGCTCTGTAAACACACCTCTGCTATCTTGTTTCGAGTGGCACTAACTCGTTACTAACATTATATGGTTTTATACAATAATTAGAGATGGCATCCCAATAAATAAAGTTTCCTACTATATCAACAAGTTTGGTACCAGTTTAGTGTCGCAGAGATGGCACTCAAGTAAATAATGTACCTATAAAATTTTACATGCACCGTATGTCTCATTTTTGGAATAAATAAATAAATATCAAAGAATAGTTCTAGTTGATTTGATTTCTGTGAAATTTTAAATAAACAATTATTAATTCTTGTACAGTTTAATACACTTATTACCCTAAAATTAAAAATAATCATACAGAATTACTTCAAACTGGTAGTGAGATACTGTACAAATAAATGTGCAATGCTCTTCGTTTCAGGTGCATGCATTTTAGAAAAAGTAATATATTGCCTTCTCAAAATCATTAATTGCTGCACACTAGCATTCGATAAATCTACACTTAAATTGTTATACCCTGATAATTCCACCATCCCTTCACTTCCCTTAACTTTAGCAGCTACAAGTTCATCCGTAATTTTCTTTGTAATCTGATCCAAATCGTAAAGAAAATTTGTAGAACTTAATGGAGCGTTTTGCGTAGACATGTTGGGCTTAGGAGGATTTTTCCTAAAAAGACTAGTAAATATTTCACCGTAGTCCAACTCGTCTTCTGCCAAAATGGTAAACAATGGAGAATCCCAGCGATTTTTCCCATCAGGTTCTTCAAATCTCATTATCAGGGCATCAAAAGTATCCCTCGTATACTTTTCTGCTTCTACCTGTCGAGATTCATTGTAGCCCCACGCAATTTCATGATTAATTTGAGTATGCACAGTGCACTGAGTGCATTTATTCGATTTCGTTGCACAAAATAACTCATATCTATATCCTTTAATATAATTCGAACCATCGAGTATTACTACATTGTTCGCAGTGATTAATTTCGAAACCTCCGACTTCAACACACCACGAATATGCTTTTCCTTATTAGAATCGGCGTAAAATGCATTTTTCTCGAAACCAGCAGCTGCAATTTTTGCATTTTCACTTACAATGTGAACTTCTTTGCCTTGTTCTGTGAAATACTGCTGCAATTCTTCAGTTCGCTTTGATTTACCGCTACAAGGTACACCACAAAGTACAATCAAAGGCATTTTAACTTTTTAAAATATTTTTAGGTTATGTTAAACTACTGTAATTAGTTTAATTAATTGTTCGTTGTGCTTTTCAGGGTCGTTCGTTTTGTGCTTTTCAAAGTTCTTCGTTTTCCAATTCATAATAAAATCTACTTAACAAATTAAATACGTTATAGAACAAAAGTATTCTATCAAATTATTAACAAAAATGACTCAATAGTTACGGAACAATAGCAATTAATAATTAAAACTGCATATAAAATTTAAAAACAAGCACGTGGGAACTGTCATGTGTCATCACCATGATTGTGAGTTGTGACGTTTGATCAGCTGTCAATTTTGCAAATCGCAATAACATGATTAATTAAATCCTTATTTATCATTAAATCTAAAAAGCTCAAGTGTTTAATTAATTAATATGTCAGCCACAAATCCTTTTGCCGCACTACTCAATGCTGCATCGAAAGAAGAAGCCTCCAATCCACCTGTACCGTTGGAAAACATATTAGAACATATTTTCAGTTTCACGTTGAATGCAAAGAAGAGCAACGAATTGCTGCTGCTGGACGAAATGCTCAGTGAAAACCCGGAATCAGTATTAAGCTTAGATACGGTAAACCATGCTTTATTCGCTAGATTATTTATGTGCAACCAAAAAGATAATCTAATTGAACACGGCAAAAAAGAACATGTTCTAAATAAACACTCGTACGAATCGCGATCGCTAATTTATTTGTACGAGGCTTACACTAAACTGGAGACATGTAAGGATTTAAAAGAGGGCCCTACAAAAGAAACAATCAAAGAATATTTAATGCTGAATGTAGCGACTGCGATAATACAGCCGGATATTTACGATGGGCAAGATTTGCCAGCACAAATGATCGAAATTTTGAAAAGCTCTGATGAATTCGATGAGAAATTCTTCGAAGCGGCTTGCAAAAAGGTGGTGCTTGAAGAATCTGATGGTAAACTATTGATTTTCTTAATAAATTAGTAATTAAATAAATTAAGCGCATTATTTTTTGCATGTTAGACATACAAAGATTGAGCGAATTTATTCGACTAATGGTCAAAAAAATCACGAATGAAATAATTGGCTTCAACTTGATTACATTTAATTATAACATCTTTAACGTGCTGAGATGCTTTCTTGCTGACGAATTGACCGCGAATATATTTATGGATTGCATTCAGCCAGATCGGTCAAATATTGGCTCCGATTATGGACTTACCGCCCTTGGAGCTATTTTAAATATTTCGGTCATACCCAAAGCGCACACAGGAAAATATGACCATTTTACCAATCCAATGGATGTGGTAAGTACCTTTTATAATTTAATTTAACACGACTTATTGCTAAAATTATTTAAGACAAGTAATTCGCGACTTGAAGGAATTCTGTGGGATAATGTTGAGAAGTTGTCGCAAGAGACACACGCGCTCTTGCTGGCAATGCTAAAAAGCAGCTCGAGCTTAAGAAATCGCACTTTAAGTTGGTTAGGTAGTTGTTTAAAAGCGAATTCGTACAGAGGGAAAATCTGGAGTTCGCAAGCGCCACTTCAATTAAACCCTGCTACTTATACGACTGTAACTGATGGCTTTATGATTAATTTGTGCAATGTCATGTTACGTTTGTGCCAACCGCTATGCGGAAAGAAAATTTTGAAAGTGGATCCAACTTATACCGCAGTAACGGTAACTAGCTAAGCTATATTAATGTACAGTCTTTTAAATATGTAATCCTAGAATGAGCAAATGAAAGAAAAAAGCATCCACATGTTCGATTTATCTGAAGAAACTTGCGTGCTATCCATTGAATTAGGAGAAGAACGACCAACGGCCGCCAGTGGGTACAATTTTGTAACCGAGTGCTTCTACATAACGCATAAGGCAATTGATTTGGGATATCGCGTGGCCGTTGATCATTTAATTCGCAAAAATCATGTAAGAATTTTATTACTTTACCAATTTGATCAATTAATTAACCGCATAATAGGAAATGGGCAGGATTGAACGTACCTTTCAAGATGCTCTTCAATCTGGTGGCAATTCCGAAATGGTAAACGTCCTGAAGGAACGGATGACTTCCGAGCTAGCCAAGTTTCTCTCGTTGAAATGCCAACTTTCCGATCCCATTTTAGTGAATTTAATGTTTGAGTTCATTTCTTCCTCTTGTTACTGGATGACAC
Organism: Cryptophagus acutangulus; assembly: GCA_963556235.1. Classification (NCBI taxonomy): domain Eukaryota; kingdom Metazoa; phylum Arthropoda; class Insecta; order Coleoptera; family Cryptophagidae; genus Cryptophagus; species Cryptophagus acutangulus. The sequence goes on along the minus strand of OY744562.1, from coordinate 626,927 downwards.
AAGTAGCCATACATACTGAAAACAATAATAAAATGAGTTTTATGCCTTCAGAAGAGTTGCCAATTAAATTTCCTATTTCTACCAAAGTTCCTGATACCTTAAAGTAATTAAAAACAATGCCTATACATATTATGTCAAGTTATACTATTTTTTTTATTGCAGATGCATTCCAGAATTTCTAATCGAAAACATAGTTTCGTACTTGGTGTTTTTGCGCCGCTTTAACCCGAAAGTGTTTGAAGAACAAGGCCTTACAAGACTGGAGCCTGTTTTAACATTTATTTTAATTTTTATGGGCTCGCAGAATCACGTTAAAAATCCGCACATCCGAGCCCGTTTAGCTGAGTCTTTGGAAAGTCTACTGCCTTATCACAAAGACGACGATTCGCAAGGAATTAATAGTATGGGCAGTTATCAACGCGAACAATTATTTGTCGGACATCCGCATTGCTTAAATGTAAGTGAACTAACTTAGTTTTTAAGTGATATTAATGAATTTAATTTAGATTGTTGAAAATGTAATGCATGTTTTTGTGGGCATTGAAATGACTGGGCAAAGTGTTGAGTTTGAGCAGAAATTTAATTATCGCCGTCCGATGTATGCGATTATCGAATACTTGTGGACGATTCCCGAACAAATGAAATGCTTTAAGTAGGTACCATTAATTAGGAAACTTTGATCGTAACTGACATTGTCGAATTTAAAGAAAATTAGCTGAAGACGCTGAGCAAAATATGGAAGCTGTGAATCCGCCACTATTTTTGCGCTTTGCTAATCTACTAATGAACGATGCTATATTCCTGCTAGATGAAGCCTTATCAAACATGGCAAAAATCAAAGAAATGCAACAAGCACAGTAAGTTGTACAAACATCTCCGCAAATAAAATTTACAAACATTTTATAGGGAAAATGGCGAGTGGCAACAACTGCCCGAACGCGAGCGCGCACAAAATGTGAGCAGCATGCACCACATTGGAATGCTCGCTCGTTTCGACAATATCTTAGGCAAAGACACCATAAGCACATTGGAGAAACTCACATCGAACATTACCAATGTGTTCACACATTCCACAATGGTCGATCGCGTCGCATCGATGCTCAACTATTTCCTACTGAATCTAGTCGGACCAAACAAGAAGAACTTTAAAGTAAACAATTCGAAGGAGTACAGTTTCAATCCGGCAGCGACCGTTCTGGAAATCTGCAAAATCTACTGCAATTTGAAAGAGAGCGACGCGTTTTGTTTGGCAGTTTCGCAGGACGGTCGCTCGTACAGTCCGAACTTGTTCGTATTGGCGTCAGATGTGTTGGCGCGAATTGGAGGTGGCACGCTAGTCGGGGAATTGCAAGACGTCGCAGCGCGCGTTGCGATTAAAGCGTCCGAGTATAAAGCGAGTGAGGAGGCGATTTCGGAAGCGCCTGAACATTATTTAGATCCGATCATGTCGACACTTATGACTGATCCGGTGATTCTACCTAGTTCCAAGCAAACGGTTGATCGTACGACCATCGCACGTCATTTGCTGAGCGATCAAAGTGATCCGTTTAATCGTTCGCCGTTATCGATGGATCAGATCATTCCGAATGCTGAACTAGCAGCTGAAATTAAAGCGTGGCTAGCCGAACGTTTAAAGTAATTATTTATTTATTGTGATTGTTAGGTGTTTGTATTTTAATTTTGTAAATAAAGAATATATTAATTAATTAAGTAGTTTTCTTTAATTGTGGCTTAGTGCAACGATGGCTTAATAGATGGAGTGCATTTTAATATCGCGGCAAATTCGAAAGCAAGCGCCAACATTTAAAAATCAATGATGGGAGCAATTGCTCCCCCTTAATGCTTTCATCCTGCGGACGAGGGTGAAATTGTCTATTATCTTGGGGCCTGTACCCTCCTCCTGCTAGTCGGCAACAGCAACTGCTGGTCATGCGCTTTGCTCGTGCAGGAGGGAAATACGGGCCCCCGTTTTGCCTGCTGTATGTTGACGTGCTGTACGAATCGCGACCGGCGGGAGCAGTTCGCGGCCTCGCTCATAATATTACAGCCGGCTTTTCTTAAATGTCGCAATAAAATCCGCTGACATTGATGTTTTTACCGGCTTTCAAAATCACCATGTAGTCAAAGTGTGCGGCGGTTCAGTTTTCGTTTCTAAAATCATCTATCTGCATCGCAAATTGAAAATCAAATCCAAATTTTGTGAGTATTTTTTTTTTTTGTTTCAAATTAGAAATTTAAATTGTTTACAAAATAAATAATATATTTAATTGGGATTTTTTTTAATCTTGCGCCCTACAAAAATTTCGGTCTAATGGACAAATTAAATCCATTTGAAAGCAAATTGAAACGTAGTTTGTTTTTCAGTTCAGCTGCACGTTAATTAAATTTTAAAGAAGTCGTAGAGATGATTTTGATCAATAAATACGGTGATGAGCTGCAAGAGTGCAGCAGGTAATCTAAAATATTTATACAAAGTTGTTTGCAATCAATATGACGATCACTTTATGCTAATATTTACTAATACGTACACAGTTCAGTAAATAAATAATATTATTAACATAGTTTATTGAAGTAGGCCCGGTATAGTATATTTTGATGATGTGAGTCATCATCATCTTCATTGTCCATAATAATTATCTTCAAGGTATAATTTTAATCAGGAGCGCAAAATTAAAAAAAATTCCCAATCATGTTGATGATAAATAAAACAATAAAAAACCATTTGAAATAAGTAAATTCAATTGCATGAAGCTGATAATTGAATCAATAATAAATCACTTAAAAGTTTAAATTTCGCGGCAAATTCAAAATAATATAAATTTGACAAGTACAGGTTAGAATTGCTTATCACCTGTCATTTAAAAGCTAACCCCAAAACAATTAAATGATGACACAATAATAATAATAATCAGAGGACAGTTATGAATGCACTTCTTACTGTTTAGCCGAAATGCTTGAACTAGTTTTGTTAAATAAATTGCCATTTCACACGCAACTCGAAACTTTTTTCGTTCACACATACAACGAAATGATTATTTTTTTTTCGGCTAAGTCAATGAACATTATTGCGTAAACACTATCTAATATCTATGCGCTTCAATGTAATTTCAAAATATATTTACATTAAATTCAAAATAAATAAACAAATTAGTAAAAATGGGGTTAACACTATTATTTCTGGCCTAGTTCAAGCCCTAATCGATATAAAATAGTTTAATGTAAATATACATGCGTGTTTATTACGTTCAGTTCAGCTTCTTGCTGATGCTATTATTAATATTAAAAATTCAGCAGCGAAAAAATGAATGAATGGCGGAAAAATCAAATTTCATGGTGAACTGTAAAATGATCGAATATGGGCATCGAAAAATGAAAATCTAAGCATAGAAGCGTAAAGATGTTAGATTCAGATCAATATCCATTGGAAATGTTAGTAAAGTGTGACGAAACTGTTACATCCGCTAAAATTATTATTATTATTCACCATGCACAAGCAATGCGACCAAAAACCCCACCTACTAAGCCAAAATCACAATCAAAACGAACGAGGGTGTGCCGAAAGTTTTGTTTATCAGACTCATAGTCAGTTCAGAAAGTCCCCCTTGGAATTAAAACACCTCTTATACACACAATATCGATCAGAATCCTCATAGAAATGGCATAGACGAGCTTTAATCAAATTTCCAGATGTTGTCAAGCTTGAAAAGCTCACTCGTCTGGTTTACTGATAACTCAAACAATAATGTGTCTCAAAGACAGAGACAATTTGAATCGGGACAAAATATTTCAAATTTCTGCAGAGGAATCAAAAGTACTAAAAAATTCCTACTCATTAAATATTGAACTAAATCTCCCCCATTCATCTTTCCAATTCTTTTGCAGATGATTCACTTCGCCAGTTTTAAACAAGTGCTAATTTAAATAAATGATGTGTTAACAATTGCCAATTTTCCAAAGAAGAAAAGAGGCGCTAAAAATATGTTGTCGTACATGTTGCCGGTGGATGAAAAACCTCCATCGGGTGTCAATAAAAATCATCACCACCATCAACATATGCAATTAAGTCTTGGTGGTTCAGAAACATTTAGTAATGGCAGGACTACATCGACGCCAATAAGCAAAGACACAAGTGTTAGCAGTTTTGTGAGTGATACTACAACAGCGACGGTCAGTTCGATGACGCCGACAAGTACCAGTGAAAAGGGAAAGCCTAAGTTGTTTATCAATGGAGGAAAGCATCAGTCTTTGAAAAGGTAACAAAATTAATTTTTTTTGAGCAATGGAAGACAAAGAAAAATTCCTCTAGGGTTTACTAAAAACATCTCCAATAGGAAAAAATATTTTAAAAGATCTTTGAAGTACCACAATATTTAAACCGCAAAGAAACTTTTATATTTCTGATAAAATTGTCTCCTATATTTTATAGTCGTTTAGCTAATCAATATTTCACGCTTGAAAAAGACTAAAAGGCTGTTTGTTATTTCGTCCCCCTTTTATACAAAAATAGGTGAATAGTAATAGTTCTATTTCAATTTTTTTGAATAGCATGCATCATTTTTTTTTCCCTACAATTTAACTGTAAACCATCATGAAGATTTCATTCATGATGGAAAATCATGTCCATAAGCACCTACATAGTACGTATAACTTAATTATAATTTTCATTTGATGCCGATAGCTAGAGTAGATTGATAATTATACAGTATGCAAGTGCGGACTATGCAATAAGTTTGTTCTTTTTTTTTCGAAAAAAAAGATTGGCTTTTTGTATGCATATCAGCTTTAAAAATCGTAACCGGTGCACGTGGCCATACACATTTCCTATTATAAAAAAAGAATATTAATGAGTCGAGCATGCAACTTAATCAGCTGCTTTTTATTCAATTAAATCCTGCTGCATGCCTTTAAATTTTTATACGACGAATAAAATATTTAATTTTCCACGACCGATAAAAATTGTGAAAACTAAATTAAATCGTCATTGACCTTGTTGTTCTATTTTTATGGCAAACAAACCTGCATTTTAGATGAAACGATATTCGAAATGCAATTAGTTGGTGAATATGTATTTGTGATAAATTGTTGTTGAAGCAAGGCATTTAGAAAATTGGCTTTTAACCTTTCGAAAACCCGATTTATATTTCGTTCGATGTGTATAAATAAATATGTTACATTCTAGCAAATTTCGCCCATCATCATACGAAATAAAATCGTCGTCCATATGTTAGAAACAAAAACAAATTAAACTACAGATACTATTAATATACCGCACACATTGCGTTTCGTTTATCATGCATTAAAAAATTAAAACCCGCACCATTGGGGTCATTAAATTAGATTTGAAATTTCGCATAATTATTGAAATGTTATATGCAATGAACATTATTAATAGAATAATATATTATTAATAAACAAACAACCGTTCGTTGTTCGTCGAGTCGTTGCATGCAGCTGGATATTAGAAAAACGTCTAATGAAGCGTTGCATTTGGCATTTCTAATTGAAAATCTTAGAAGGAAATGTAAACAGCACCACGACAAAATAACAATTACAATGCTTTAACAACTAAGCCATTAAAAGCGCTCTCTCAATGCACTATTAATATCACAGCAATTAAAATACTAATTTAATAGTCAAATGCAGTTTTATGATCGACATTTTCCGACTTGAAATTGCAAAGGCTTTAAAACGAACCGAATTATTTTCATAATTTAAATCATTTTGGACAAGCTCCAAATTAATTTGTAAACCTAATCAAAAAATTAATAACGAAACCGCCTCGTTCAAATTTAAATTAAACAACGAAATACCCAACTAATTATCACACACTTAGAAAAACACACTTGTTATTCAAAGTATGCGATGAAAACAATCGTTAGGTCATAATTGCTTTAAATTGACACTAAATAATGCGTAAGGTCAGATTTTTCTAAATCGTAAAACGAAAAAAAATGATGTCATACATTCAAACGTTTTTAAAATGGTCCCACGCAAAAGCGCGACAGGCAGAAAGTTCAATTTTTTTTTTTCATGCATCTAGCAGCTCACATTTATAAATATTGGATTACGTCAACGAACAAATGCGTTTAAAAATGATTCGCACTGAACTTCACGATGATCGTCATCGACGATATAATCTCGATTTACTGCCATCCTGTATTTGATTTGTGAATGCAGTGGCTGGACGCATTAATCTATGAAAGTGAAGCACAAGCACGGTCCGAGCTTCGTTGAACATGGTGAGAATATTTTATGCTTCCCACGAAACTTTTTCCTCGCATTGCATCCAATTTTTTTCCTTTCATAATTCCAACAATTAGTCGGGCGCATGTGAGCGGAACCTCTAAGTCAAAAACGAAGAAATCGGATGCAATTCCTTCTTCATCAGAAATTGAGGAAACATTTTACCAAATAGTCTAACAAAGCATAATCCGGACTTAAAACGCTGTGCATAATTCCAACTATTAGTCTGAGCCTCGTAAGCTCGCGTCAAAAAATGAAGCAAGTATCAAATTTCCGCTTGGCCAGACATAATAAGCCAATTTGCAGGAATATTTTCACATTTTTCTATTCCTGCTATGCGACAGCGCCAAATGTACAGCTGCTTACGATCAATACTTGCATCACCCCCAGTTTTACACCCCTGACCTAGCTCATCGCTGACCTTCACATCGTCGTCGTCTTAGTCTAGCCCACACCAATTTATTTATCCTCGATCAAATCGAATAAGTGGCAGACACAATACAAATTTGACAAGTGACAAGTTGAGGTTAACTATAGTTAAGATGCAAGCAAGCCATTGACCGGATTTTCTTCTCGATGGCATTCGAAACGTGCGGAATGTGCATATAATATATTATTTAAATGATTCGCACAGTTATAATTGATGATTGGCAGTATAATATGAAGTCTTGTTCTATAAATTTACATGATTGACGTTGTTAAGTTGCTAGATGCATAAACGAAAAAATAAACCTGCCCGCCTGCAAATGTATTGTTTATAAACATGTAAATTACATTACAGCGCGATATTATTACATAATAAATGCTACATTTTCATAAATTTCAGTCAGATCCTCATAAATAGATGCATGCGTGCTAGTAACACACTGAGACACGAAATTTTGGATCAAATCCAACTCGAAAAAAAAATATATCCGACACTCGAACTTTCCGAAACTATGTTTAGTTCTTCTCGAAACTGAATGAACTACTTTATTGTTTCTGTGAATTCATAAAAAGCACAGCTACTCTAAAACATAATATAAAAATGCTCGAAATTCACAGAAAAAAAATAAGTAAATAACCGTCCGACTAATTAAAACGCAATTTAATTCAATAGAGCATAAACCTGTAGAGAAGATGTTCATACAACTACTGTGCAGTAATTAATCTCCAACATTTCGTTCCGGGTATATAAAAGAATCAAAGAGTTATTAGAAGGGCACTAACCTGCAATCAGTGTAATTTGCGAGACCATATCTCATCTCTTGTAGATGTTCTCTTATATTCCTGCTAGACGTGTACACTCGAGTCGAGAAAGGAAAACCGCTCTTGCTGATGATGCATTCCCACTTCAGTCGATTCCTGCAATTACACAATAGTTAACTTTATTTTTATACACTTGGCATTTATTTATAAAAAGTACCGAGACTTTTTTCTGCAAATTAATTAACAGCTATTGACAATTCAAATTTATAATGGCAAAGATTACGCAGATGATAGACAATTTTTATTAAGGTACATGAAAATGTGACAGCCCGCAGTGTGACCGTTCGTTTTTGGGGGATTCCGGCAATGTGACCGCTAGACGCCTGGATATTTCAAATATCAATTAATCAAGCATTATATCGTTATAGATTTTAATTGCCATCAATTAAGGCTAGGCGATCGTTGTTGGCTTATTGAACGAAATGTGTACTACGATAATTCAATTTATCGAAATGTTTAATCCAATAAAATTTTAATTGAATAGTGCACGCCGCGCCTCTTTATGCCTATGCATTGTAAACATGCATTAATTCAATCCTATTAAAGTGTCCTTAATATCCATTCAAGAAAAAATATGAAAATCGGGTAAATTCTAGCAGGATGCTCGTTCTGTTATCTCCAAGTGAGAGATACATACCATGTACTATAATGAATGAGATGAGAAAATATTTGCACATAGAGTAGAAGAATTGCAATTTCCTTCTACATATACATAGTATATTTGTTTTGACATGTGATTTCATCTGATACGAAACGTTGGATAGTGAGTGCAAATATAATGTATACCATATCAATTTCTGCCTTACTTAAAAATCTGCCCAAACTTGTGTTACGAACGTTTGGGCGACCTCTATTGCGCGTTACACCTACCAGCTTATAATTTACTGGTAGGTGTAACGCGCAATAGAGGTCGCTAAAACAATCATCAAGTGGTTCTGGTCCGCAATATTACGGACCATTAAGCCAAAATTATCTACCAAAACTAGATGGCGTTGATTCTAGTACATCTGACATTTGACTAACTACAAAGCGAAATTCCAATCTGGGTCTTATACATACAAATTAGAATACTCTGTCTCATTTTTTGTATGAGATTTCTATATAGTCGGGAATCTAGACTCCGAAAAGACGCTGTTTAAAAGTCGAACTGTGCACTCGGGAGATATATGATTTAAAAAGTATGCATAATATGTAGAATGATTTTCCGGATCTGAATATGTGGTAGGCCCATTTCTTCAAGATTGCAAAAAGGCACAAAAAAATATTTTTACTTTTTTTTTAAATTGAAAATTGTGAAATTTTATGTTTACACCGCTGCAGCAGGAGTATTTTTCATCTCATTGAAATCATTTTCAAACCAATAAAAAGCTAAATTCTTTTACGGTCACACGCTGCAAATCGTTTATCAAAATTCTTAATAATAATTGCTACATAAATTGTTTAAACAAACCGCGCACAAAAACTGCATTATAAACTTCAGCATCGAGGTATTTCAAAAACTTATATAGATAGATGCAGACATAGTTGGTATAAAATGTGCAAAAAAGAATGAAGAAGTTTTTAGTAAAAAAATTACATGAATAGATCCATTTGTGTAAAAGATATGATTTTTTTAACAACGCGCTTTGTTGTTTTCCGCTGAGCATATGCACGAAGACGGTCTCGCACACATTATTTGATCACTTGCGTTACCACTGCACATTACTAATTATATGAATAAATAAACTCTATCTTTTGTAATAATTTTAAATTATACATAAAATTGAAAATTTATTGAATATTAAATTTAAAGTTATCGACATTGACCCTCACAATAGCAACCTATTATACCAACCTATTATCCAACTTTGTTACACCTGCAATTTTTGGTACATTTTTTAAATTTACATTTACAAAACATATTTTCGGATGATACCTTTGGACGAGCATTTATAGTTATCAACTTCGGTATAAGAACATTGTCTTTTAAATTCCATCCAAAGTTAGTTGGATTCGGAATTTTTGGATTTAAGGCCGTAATATAGGACAGTTACAACATGTTAGTACTTATTATTTTACATTTTATGTGAAGTTGAGATTGTTCCATTATTTGTAGTATCAAATGAAAAGCTAACATTATAACAATATTGAGATGTTATTACAAACTTAACTGATCAACTAATGCGTGCGAGACAGCTTTACTGTTAAAGTCGTATGTTAGTCAGCATACGCTCAGCGGAAGACAAGGCGCTTTATAAAAAAATCATATCTTTTACACAATTGAATCGATCTATGTAATTTTTTCACTAAACACTTCTTCATTCTTTTTTGCACATTTTTTACCAACTATGTATGCATCTATCTATAATAGCTTTTAAAATACCTCGATGCTGAACTTTATAATGCAGTTTTTGTGCGCGGTTTGTTTAAACAATTTCTGTAGCAATTATTATTAAGAATTTTGATAAACGATTTACAGCGTGTGACCGTAAAAGAATTTAGCTTTTTATTGGTTTAAAAATGATTTCAATGAGATGAAAAATACTCCTGCTGCAGCGGTGTAAACATAAAATTTCACAATTTTTAATACCAAAAAAAAAAAGAAATGTGAAAATAATTTTTTTGTGCCTTTTTGCAATCTTGGACAAACGGGCCTACCTTATATTCAGATCCAGAAGATCATTTCACATAATATGCATATTTTTAAAACCATATATCATCGAGTGCACACCCCATGATCGAATTTGTGCCTTCAGATTCCCGAATCCCGACTATAATTTGTTACCACAAAAAAATTGATAAAATATTTAATTTGTAAAAAATTTTACGTGTGTGCTACCTTAACATTAAATCTAACACACACCCCTTAAATATTCCGAACCATAGTAGAGTAATACATACTAATTTAGTACTCTACTATGATTCGGAATATTTAAGGGGTGTGTGTTAGGTTTAATGTTATGGTAGCCCACACGTAAAAAAATTTACAAATTAAATATTTTATCCATTTTTTTGTGGTAACAAATAATATAAAGGTGTGTTTTGTAAACATGTGGACCACCCTGTATATTGTTGCTTTACATAATCCTGATTTTATTTGTTTTCTTATGTTAGGCAACTATCAGCTTTTTGACTTGGAAAAAAATTAGTTAAGAAATAAATTTGTCTGCTCAATGCATTTTTCGGCTTCGGATTATAGATCATCAGTGTCTAATGGTTTGTTACCTAGTGCATTGCCAGCGAATTTCAAAATCATTACTGAGGAAGTTGAGACTACGTCGGAGGATATAGATCAGAATTATGAATTACTCCTATGGTATACTTTATAGTATTTATTATACTAATTTTCTGTTTATGCTGGTAAAACTTCTTAATATACGTAGGGAAAGAATTTATTAAATCGATAACCGGCGGGATACCCTTAATCTTAATTTTTTTGATGAACAATATTGTTAAATTTGGTGTTTACATCTCATATGCAGATTCAGATAGTGCAAAGTTATTCTTAAAATTATTGTTAACAATTAGCTCAGTAATTGTTTAAACAAAGCGTGTTGAAAAATTGCATTACAAACTTCAGCATCGAGAATAGTTTTAAACTATTATAGATAGATGCATACTTATAGCGTATGAAATGTGAAGAAAAGAATGGAGAAGTTTTTAGTAAAACAATTACATAAATTGCTTTATTTATATAAAAGATATGATTTTTTTTTGTACGGCGCTTTGATGAAATCCGCTCCGCGTTTTGAGTATACCTATGGCATGAAGCGCGTCTCATGCCGCTGTTGCAGCGTACTTTGCACAACAATAACAGACCAAAACTCAAAAAGTTATTTATTTTACTAAATAACTTTTTGAGAACCTAAATATTTAGTAATACATAATAATGAAACATGTAACTAAATTCAAATATTGAAGACATATTATGCACAATTATACTGCAAATTAATGTAAATAACTGAATGTTGTAAATGCTGAAGTTTGTAATGCAATTTTTCAACACGCGAATAACATTGCACTATCCGAATCTAGGAAAAATATGTTGTCGATAGTTCCAAAATTTTATTTTATTTTTTGGCAAACTCGATAGAAAAAGAGAGAAACACGAGTGACATTTGGTGCATGAAACATACGTCACAGAATTACAAAATAGTACAATCTATGAGTGAGGTAAACAAACACGGATCAGTCAGGCGCAATTTACAGTTTTCTTTACTCAATATTAATTATTTGAATTTAGTCATTATTTATGCTTTGACCGCCATCTATGAGTAAATATCACACTAAATTCTAGTGATGAGTTTCAGCTAACCTATTCAGTTTATATGGTATACATTATATTTGGTGAGTGCATGCAACGTGGGCGTAACTCACACAGAGAGTAGAGATATAGAGGAGTGCCTGCAGGAGTGCAGGATTAAAGGGCCGGTTCTGTCTGCAGCGCACTATTTATGTCTGATGTATTGTATTTGCAGGTGAAGAACAATTTTACTATTTGTTTTTTCTGCCACAGGGATACATTACAATTGTACATGTTGTGCTCTCTAGCCTAGACTACATTGTTCTCGCGATTCCGTTTGTTTGTTTGTTTCATTTCAATAGAATGTCAATTTTCGAATAAAAAACACTACAAGAACAAAATAAAGAGGGATTGTAGTTGTTTGAACAAAACGAACAATGCGTTATTATGTAATTTGAAAATTTGCTATCTATAGACAATTCAAATTCTAGAAAAATTGCTATTCACCATACAAATTTGAATATTAAATACGTCCGTGTTACATTTAAGCGAAAAATTGCAATAAGATGCAAATGACTTGCTAATTTACTAATTATCTTCAATATATGCCTATTTGTTTCAATAAAACCATTAAAAATACGTGCATCATTCGCGATGCACTTATTATTGTCGGTCGCCCACATACCTTACAGTCATTACAAAATAATTCGATTTGCAGGGTGAGCTTTGGAAGTTCAAAGGGTTCAATGGTGGAAACGCTGATTTTCGAAAGTCCAGTCCAAGAGGAACAGGAACCAAGTCCAATACCGGAAAGTGTCAATCCGTTTCCGGAAGACCACGATCAAACCGAGTGAGTATACAATTCAAAAATAAAAGGAAACTGCAATCTAGCCGTAACCTCGACCTCTTCGCTGCACTACGCTACACTAGCGACACGTTTACAGTTTACTAGCAATTACTTTTCGTCAGTCAAGTGGCGCCCTATCGGTCCCTATTCAAACTACAAGTAGACGAGGCGTGGCTATAGCAAACCCATCCAGCATGCTGCGTTTTGCGTACCAACTATAGAATGCCCAAAGCATTGTCATTAAAAAAGATGCTGTTGCGGATGCTGTGACTCGAAATTAGTAAAGAATTAAGATCGAAAGTGGCCTTTTTGTAATTTTTCTACATAAAAATTCTTAGTGTACAAAATTAGTGTTCAAAAAGTGCAAAATTGGGAATTAGATTTCGAATCGAAATCAAATAAACGAAAAGGTGCGTATGTATACCGGTTTCCAACCCAACAAAGCATCGATCCACTTTGTCCGAGGGGTTGATGGTTAAACGGTAGACAAGTTGTTTCAAAAAAATGTTGCGAGTGCAAATTTAAATCGATTATTCTCGTACTTCACTTGTAGCTGGTTATTTAAATTAAATTATGCAATTTGGTTATACAAGTTTTTTTCTTTTTGAAAGTGAAAGTGGTTCTTTTTTTTTAGGATAGTGTGTTTGTTTGTTGAAAAGAACGAAATTTATTGATCGATGTAAGAATATGCTATCACCATCATCAAGCCATTGTAAACAGTTTTTATTGCGTTTCTAATTAGTTTTTTTTTTAATTATAATTACGTCATTGCTATATTATTAATAATAGTTCGCACAATTGTATTGATTTTGCGTTAAAGTCCAGTGGAACTAGTTCAGGGATGAATTTCTATCGCGAAATATGAAATTATAATCGATTTACTTGCCTTCGCTTTAACAAGAATAAATGAATTATAAAAATAGCACAAACGCCAAAATAAATTCCTGTGTGGGTATTTTTAAATGCAGGGTCGTTCGCAAAATTAAACAATTAAATTACAATTCAAATATTCTATAAGCGAAAGTTTCTTTAAATGCACCAAAATAATATTTGTCCTCGAAACAGCTGATTTTTAAATTCCCATTGTCAAGTAAAGTCAAAATTATTGTCGCAATGTTGTCTAATTACTATAATTAAAACATGGTAATCAAACTGGCAACATTGCTTAAAAACAGCATTAATTGTCATTGTCAGTCATCGATATTATTGTTGACACTTTAAAATTCAAAAATAAGTAGCAAAAAATTCATCAGTATTGGTGCTAGAAATGATCTAATTGATAAAGTAAATAGTTTTGTAGTGTTTTATCTTTACAACTACACACACATAATAAATAAGGAAATAAATATTTATATAGCAAGTTAAATAATAATTTTAAATGATATTTATGACGAGAAATACACAAAACACAATAATATCCCACGCACACAAGTGATGATAACACCGGCACACGTATGACTGATTAGAAAAGGTGTTAGAAATATAATACTCGGGCTAAGCTAGCCCGCTTGCAAATTCCAAAAATGCGAGCGTATTGTTAGACGCAAAAAATTCTACCTTTCGAGTAAAAGCAAGACTCGTATAAAATTCCAACGCTATCCAAAATGAAATAAAAATGTAAACGAATAATAAATGATGGCGCAATAAAACGACTGCAATTTTTCATAAGCAGAAAATTGTTAGTACAAAATTAAGTAGCAACCTTGACATGCTATAATTAAAAATGATAAAAATGTACAATCATTTTCGGTGTTAAACTTAATGAATTGTTTCAAATAAATATAACGTTAAAATTAAACGCGAATTACATCATCGCAGAAATAATTTAAATGACTATATGAATAAATAACTGTGTTATTGTTGAATAATGTGGGCGTATTAAACGAAATTACACAATTAGAATTTAATTAGCTCCAAGTTGTTTGTCAAATAAATTTATTAGCCCTTAATATAATAGAAGGGCCACACCCGCGCCTATTCGCAATAATTATATCTGCCTTCTATTTTTGCCGAATTAATGCGCATTTCTTTTGGCAAAGTGCCTTCGTTTTTCTATAATACACTCATTACACTGTGTGTTTTTTACATACATGAACTAAAAATAAAGTAAATTGAGCGCTTTTACTTGGTAAACATACACCAAACCACATCATCATGATAGTTATAGTGTCTTCAATGTTCTGACCTATATTTTACGCTCTCCTGCAGATTGAAACCAAATTTTGTTTTCTATACACAAAAATAAATGATCATAATAATTGTTGAGTGCGGCAATGTGAACGTGTACATTTACAAAATAGCAGTAAGCGCTCTTCAAATAATTTAAAATGATGTAAGTCCTCTTTAAATAAAAAATAATTACTACCTACGTAAATTAGTGGCGCGAATTCGGGTCAAATTAATTAATTCGTATACGAAAATCGAAAATTCTATTTCCTGCTGGCCAAATACAGAGTTGGCACGTACTTTTCAGTGCATTTAATTTATTTATTTAGCGTATAGTACTTTCCCAGGTACAATAATAAATGTACATCATGGAATTTCCGCCTTAACATAATATTTCCTTCCTGTCAAGCCAAATTTAAAAAGACTAGTATTTATACATATTTTTTTTTCAATTAATTTGCAGAGCTGAAAGGGAAAAAGTCCGAGTGACATTTTTCCAACAGTCCAAGCCGCAAGAAGTTGATCTGCCGGATGAACCAGTGATATTTACAGATACAGAATTAATGATGGCAGCTACAGTTGCTATGAATGATAGCAATCACATCATTTACAACAGAACTGAAAGGTATGTAAATATTTACAATTTATTTTATTTAACACACATACACACTCTTGAAACAGTCAACAAGACTTTCGTAATTTCCTTGGAGGACTTTAAATTCAGGACGAGTTTGAGATGTAAGCTAATTTTCTGGTACCAAGGACAAATATGTTATGGGCTATTAAAATATGCACTAATCGTAAATTTAAATTGAAAATCTATGAATAGTTTGTGGGCACTTAAATATGAAAATATAATATTTGCGCAAAACAAGATTGGGTGCAAACTAAATTGCGCGTTAAAAATAGATGGATTTGATGCCCTTTCAGTTAAAAATCGAAGAATTTAATAAATGCCCCCCTTTAAATCAGCAATGACTCAATATGAATATAGGCCGGCCTTACCAGATGATTTTTATTGCAATTTCATGCAAATTTTCAGGCTGCAAAAAAAATTCTTGGCAATTGAAACAACACTTGATCCACACATGACCTGATGACCCGTTCAGCGAAAAGTCAAGTGACTAATTGATTTAACTGCTCGATCTAATTCAATCTAAACCAAATTAAATCCTTATTAATTGATTTATATAAGGAATAAAAAAGAATCACTTGTAGCTGGTAAATAAAAGTGTAATTTTGCTGGATAAAAGCCAAATAGATTGACATTATAGTATAAGCTAGAAGGGATATAGTTAACTTAACTGTTGCAGCTTGCAGAAATGTCATCGACCGATCATTACATGCATTATCATATTTCAAGTGCACTTTATGCTAGGAAATTTCGCATTTTCTAACAAGGTGGAAATAAATTCAATCAAGTCGAGGCTTTTATCCAATAAAGGCCAAGTTGTTTTCCAAACTGCCAATTTACTTAAATTGCGCACAATCTTATTACTCTATTATACTTTCAAGCTTAATTAAGTGCTATACCCCTTTCTCGTTTATTATGTCTCTACAAAAATACGTCGTCGTCGTCGTCTATGTCTATGATTATTCAACTTTAATGATAGATTATATTTTTTACAAGCAAATTGCTAGAGGCCAAATAGATTTCATTCATTTTTTCGTTAGTCATCAAATTTTTTATATTAATCTTGTCTCTATAGGAAATTACTCTATAATTTAAGATAGGAAATAATTAAATACTAATCAACATTTGAAAATATTAACCAGACACACACCACACAGCTACATAGAGTTGAAGTGATTTATTATTATTTCTATTCAAGCAACTTGTTTGTGTTTGCCCACTTGTTCTAAATAAAAAACATGTTTCCAAAACCATCTGGCAAGGCAAGCAAAGCAACAAAACGAAAAGGCTGGCCAAAGAAATTACTTTTCCATAAAATATAAGGCTTGATGACAAAAAGCTTTATTCCAGTTAATTGCATAGCATGACGTCAAATATTTTCTGCATTAACCAACCCCTACTGCTTTCCTCTGAAAGCGCAGCGCACACTCAAAGGGACAAACTCTGTACACGTTCACCAGGAAATTGTTCCGATCGATGGCCGGGTGCCCCAATAATAATAATAATATACCATGACTAAGATCAGTTGGTGTTGTCTGTGGTTATGGTGAACAACATTTATTCAAAATTTCGTGATAAACTTTATTCATTGTGATAACTAATTATACTGCCCCCCTTTTTCAAATAATTAGAATGTGCGCTTCAACTAAAATATTTCTACTAAATGTTATTTTATTTTATTCGGTTTAAAAATAAAAATGATGTAACCGCATTTTATGACCTCTACAATCTGCTTGGTATTATAAAAACAATTTTTCTCCTTGTTGCTACTAGACAACAAATAAATTTAGCTCTAAGAACTATTTAATTATTCAAGCTACAACTCACTCCATCAAAGCAGTACCGTTAAAAATAGTCTAAAAAAATCTACACACACTTTCGTCTGTTTTTCTTTCAGCAGGAATTATTAAAGATATTTCAGTGGAGCGTTAAAAGCATGACGTCACACCTGATTTTTCTAAACTATTCAATCTAAATTTAGCGCATTAACGCTCGAAGCATACTTTTCTACATCCACACACACACATACATCGAAAAGTTAGTTTTGAAAGTTTAATTTCAGTGTTAGTCATACTTTCATTGGGTTCAAATGCATCATCAATTCTAATTAAATCGAACCTATAGTGCAGTTTTTTTTTCGTCGATACAAAACGGGGCCACAAAAATAAATAAATAATTAAAATACCAGCGAAAATAAAAAATCAACCTTGGGTGCAGATTAAAATATTTAAAGTGACCTAATATGCTGAACTGTGATAAGGGACCCCTGGGATCCTGATTTAATTAACTACTGTTGTGTGCAAAACATGCTCTCCATTGCTAACAATTTATAAATTATTAGTATTGTACAAGCGATATCATGACGACTAGTACTAGAACTCATGGTGGTGTTTTGTATTATGTAGTCAAAGTGCCAGCCCATCTAGAACCAAATAGGTAAAGGCCAAAAGAAAAATTCAAATTGTCCAAAAAAATTCCCTAAAAATCCTACAAAAAAAATTGAGTGTTTGATTTTTGTTTGCAGTATTGAAAGTGGTTGGGAGAACCCCTTCAGGCCTGGCGGAGAACTGAGCAAAGAAGCGGATGAAATCGTGGAACTGATAAAGGGTGGAAAACCGATCACTCCCACACCAGGCAGCCAAGCACCAACAATTCCATCGTTTGACCAAATCGACAACAAAAACAGTATAGGCGAACCGATTACAAAGAGCCCGAAAAAGGCGTCGGATTTGAATGCCACACCGACGACGGCACCGAAAAGTGCCAATGGCAATGTGAAAAATGACAAGACATCGTCGTCGTCGCCCGCGGGAGCGGTCGATGTTCAAAGGGGTACAGTGAAACCGGACGGGGATGCTTCCCAAATCGAACACGTAACGATAAAAA
The DNA here is from genome assembly GCA_963556235.1 of Cryptophagus acutangulus. Taxonomy (NCBI): domain Eukaryota; kingdom Metazoa; phylum Arthropoda; class Insecta; order Coleoptera; family Cryptophagidae; genus Cryptophagus; species Cryptophagus acutangulus. The sequence continues at coordinate 608,681 of OY744562.1, read as the reverse complement.
AGAAACCCAAGTGCAAGTGCTGTGTTATACAATAACTATATTAATTCTCTAATTATATATACTATATCTCAAAGAAGAAAAAAGAAAACAGAAAATTTTAAAAATAATAGTCAATAATAGACTTTTGTTATTACTGTTATAATTATATTTTTTTAGGAATTTAACTAAAGAAATAAAACAGACAAACTTATATTGAATTGTGATGTAAAAAGATTAGGGGGGTGGCAGCAACTTAGAAGAAGAAGAAGTAGCGAGATTTATTATTTATTTACTATTTTTTGGCAATAATATTATTAATTTATTTTATATTATGAAAACGAAGAAGAAGAAGGATCTCTCGATTTTTTTCCATCACAATGCTTACAAATGCATCATGCTTCAAGCCCAGCCACACAAATACACTATTTTAGTGCTAAATAGTAGATAATATGGACTTTTTCCTCTTCCTAATTCGAATTAAGAAGCTTGAAAAACTATATAGTGCCTATTATATTGTTGTTTTATTTTTGTGCATTGCAAAAAATGCATTTTATTAGCACGACAAAGTGGATATCTAGTCAAAAGAATATATTATATTTATGATTTTTTAACATTCCAGATATTAATTGGTTGAATTTTCCAGAATATTGCACAGATGATATTAAATGGAGTAGTTAATTTGAAATTGTAATTGAATCAAAATAAAACAACAATTCCGATTGTAGAAATAATAGAATTATTTTTATACATTTCGTTTGTGTTTGTGTGGTGTCTGGAATCAATGATTTTGTAATAAAAAAAAAAAAGTATATGAAACTCACTCACTCATAAATAAATTTGTTATTTTTCCTATGTAAATGAAACAAGACTTTATACTATGTGAATTTTGCTGGCACAAAAATTTGTATTTGGGGAACCCGTAGAAAAGGAAGACGATGAAGAAAGAGCATATATATTTAATATTTTTTAGACTAAGAAGATAACGTCCCTTGTTCATAATTATATATGTGTAAAGTAAAAAAAAATTAAATAAACTGCAGCTTTGTATGCTTGAAAATAATAAACAAAAAAGGTGTATAGATCTTAGATTGTACATTTTTAATATACATATTATTATGATTATTGTTTTATTTTATTATTATTTTTTTTTAAATATATTTAATTACTATTATTGAATCCTAACAATTTTCCTTTATGTTGTACCTATTCTTTTTGTGTATTATATTGTATTATAGTTTTAACCTGATTTGTAAATCATATGCCCACAATTGCATTAATTATCAAATTAAATTTGTGTTGTACACAAAATTGCTTTTTATTTCACAAAATAATTCTTAGAAACATTAAAATGATAATCTAATCTAATTAGATTATTTAGATACAGAAGTAAAGTGGAGTTCATTAAAAAACCCACAAAAGTAAATAATTTTTAAATTTCCTTGAACTAATTAAAATAATAATCAATAACATTATGTTTCCTAGTATTTATCTAAGCGACAACTTAAGAATTCTAATTAATAAAATCCAGAAATGATACTTTAACGTAGGCAACCAACAATACAATTGAATTCAAAAAGAAATATTTGCAAAAAGAAATAATTTTCTAAATAGTCGTTATTTTACACCCAAGGATTGATTCAATATTAAAATATGTTGCGCAAAAATACTAATTGGCAATATTTTTAATGGCAATATGATCTAATTAGATCTAAAACCTTTCTTCGCACCATTAAATTAAATAAAAAGCACTCAGTCGCGAAAAATACCTTTCAAAAAAACCGACCCAATAAATTACCTTGCCATTATAACATTTGAACTTCTCTAGCTCCCCAAAAATCGCAATAAAAAATGAATGTAACCAATAAGTGAACTTACCTTATGCAGCTTCAATTATAGATGATACAATTTTTTTTCTGCCATCCAACCTTGTACACTTTTCACAAATGCTTCAGGCAATGCAATGTAATCTGGTTCTGCAATCTTCCTTCTATCTTCAAAAAAAATTCGGGGGGATTCTTCGCTATATAAACTACTTGCCCAAAAGTTGAACTCATAGTATCCATTCTACATCATCCACAAAATGATTAAAGTAAGAAAAGCGTCCAATTTTCAATTTTAATTATTTACCATTAATTTTTCTTTAGACTATCTTCGCTTTGGCACTTTTCGGCGTCGCTTCTTGCGGCCGTTTAGACAGCGGATACCTCCCACCAAATCGTCAAGCTCAATTCTCCGGCGCAGCTGCAGGCCAACAATACTCCGCAGGATCAAGCAACCAGTACTCCTCCGGCGGTCAGTACTCGGCAGGACGAGGCGCTTCTTCAGGACAAGACATCCCAATCCTTCGTTTGGAAAACAACAATAACGGAGACGGTTCTTACAATTACGCCTACGAAACTGGCAATGGCATCAAAGCAGAAGAACAGGGTGCTTTGAAGAACGCTGATGCTTTAGCTGCACAAGGTGGCTTCTCTTACACCGCCCCCGATGGTCAACAAATTCAACTCAGTTATATTGCTGACGAAAATGGTTATCAACCACAAGGTGCTCATTTACCTACTCCACCACCAATTCCAGAAGCTATTCTCAAGTCGATTGAATTGAACAAAGCAGCAGCTGCGCGAGGTGGAAATGGTGGTAATCAAGGATATAGTTCAGGACCACAACAGCAATATGGAGCACCAGCTTTTGGAGCGCGTGGATCTCAACAAGGACAAGCCGGTTATCAATACTAGAGAGGAGAGGATTATTTATTTAATATAGGGCAATTTTATAAGACAATAAATGAGAATTTTTATATAAATATGTTTTTTTCTTGGACTAATTTTAAAAGGTCTTAAGGACTTAATTTCTGATAACAAATTACAGTAGGCAAAATTATTATAATTTTGTCAAAGGTTGTCAATATTTAAAGATATAATTACAAAAGAAATAATATTTATCGTAAAAAATAAAAACAAAAATTGACTGTAAAGTCAACTTTTATCACTCACGTGGTTTTTTCCACATTCGTGATAAAAAATACGACTTTACTGCCTTGATACATAAATAACTATTATTTAATTTAAAACAGTAATTATTTAATATTATTATGAGCAAATATAAATATTAGTCTATTTTATAATAAGTCAATTTAAATCCCAAACTGTTATTGGTTAACCCGCCAGGTAAATAGGAGCTTAACCATGGCAACCAGTTTGGGATTTGCATATATTTAAAACGCCCCTCTTTTTTTATAAAATGCACCATGGCGATGGCATTTAAGTAAATACCAATTCAAAGAAGAACTACCATTCTAAGCAGTCTACACTAAAGTATTCAAAAGAGTTAAAAAATTGATTAGTTAATTAATTTTTTTAAGCGCAAAGGTCTGAGGAATTAAAATTGCAAACAAATGAGCTTATTTTCAAATTCGTTTTATATAAAAAAATTACAATAAAATATAAAATGTATATAAAACCTATAAATTAAAATATCGCAGCGCACACACATAAAATACGTATATCAATAATCAATCAGGACTAGTATCTGTATCCAGCTTGTCCTCCTTGTTGTCCACCACTGCTAGCACCCCCTTGGTACCCCCCAGACGCACCCCCTTGTCCTTGATAACCACCACTTTGAGACCCACCCCCATATTTCTGACTGGGCGATGGCTCCGCTCTATACTGTCCATCATCAACAATTCCTCTAGCTTCATCAGCCTCATTCTGAGCCAAAGCTTTCAGGATCTCTTCAGGAATTGGAGGAGCAGTTGGGAGATGAGCACCTTGGGGTTGGAAACCATTCTCATCAGCGGTATAAGAAACGGAAATCTGTTGACCGTCTGGAGCGGTGTAGGAAAAGCTTCCTTGCGCTGATTTGGTGTCTTCGTCCTTTTGGTAGCCTTGTTCTTGAGCTTGGATACCATTGCCTGTTTCGTAGGCGTAATTGTAAGATCCATCACCATTATTGTCATTGTCGTAACGGAGGATTGGGATTTGGGGGCCGGACGATTGGCCGCCAGAATATTGACCAGATCCGGCGCCAGTGGAACCGGAATATTGCTGTCCAGATCCGGCACCAGTGGAGCCAGAATACTGTCCAGATCCCGAATATTGTCCTGATCCAGATTGCGCTGGGGCTGAGTATTGTCCTTGTCCACCTCCTTGTCTTGGTGGCAAGTAATTGGAGTCCAAACGGCCGCAAGCGGCAAAACCGAAAAGCGCTAATGCTAAAAGTACCTAGAAAGTAATTGGTTAATTAACGTTAAGGTGATATAAAATGTATCTTACTTGTTTCATATTGTTGAAAGTGAAATAAAGATTGATCGAATGATGCTCTTCATATTCGGCGGTTTACCTTTATATGAAGAAGCAGCATATACTCCCACCTTCTTAAGTAACACCTAATACTTACTCGAGGATGCGTTACTTAGAGTTGAAATAGATTATTGCTGCAGGGCAAGGTCGGCGAATAAAAACACTTTTTCACGGTAATTTGCATTATTTTAGGCGAAAATGCCAAATGTATCCGCATTTTTGTTTTTTTCATGTAGATTCTTGCTTTTGAAAATACGAAAACAAGAAGCTTTTGCAATAAAAAATAGTGGGTTTAGCTTAGTGATTTATCTGCGATTTTAAGGTGTAATTGCATAAACGTTTAATTTAGATTTAAATCCCGATGGGTGTTATGTTGATTAATTTTTCAACAATGCTTAATGTGGGTCATAAAATATTTTTTTGGGATAATGTTTGCGCTGATTTCGCAACAATTTACATTATTCATAATTAATTTACCATCAAGATGAAGAAACTGAGAATTAAGGTAAAAAGACTTAATTAAATTCTGCCTTATAAGCAAAGGAAAAATTAATGCATTCCTTAGCACCATCATCATCAAGCTGAATTTTTGAAATTCTAATTGTTACTCATCTATATTTCAATTTGACATTAAAGGTTAAGATGTACCTTAACTTATTTAAGTGAACGTAAAATCTACTTTGCAATCTTATGTGGCTCATCTTAAGAGATGATAAATGAAATGTATTTATAAATGTTATTTGCAAATTTACGAAATGATGCCTAATCATCAATTAATACGAAACTTGTTTATCGTTTTTGATATTCAAGTGAACTAATTTAATTTCATGGCTACCACTCTCATCTCATTTACGATTTTAATTAGTCATTAAGAATTATAATTCGTTAATTAATTAATTTTTTTATTGCTTTCAAAGACGAATCTGATTAAGTTAAAAAATCGTTGGCATTGTTTCGAATTTAGCAGAACAAATCTGCTACAAAAACGTAATTTTGAAATATTCGATTACATACGAGCAACACATGTCTAATAAGTATAATGAAGAGTGGTAGAAGTAACCTCATTATAACTAAGAAAAATGTTTGTTTCATTTCTTTTCAAATTTGCTTGCTCAATTTGTAATAATAAAGATAGATAGATCTGGCGATAGTTTAGAATTTAAAAAGAATGCTGCAACACACTTTTTAAATTAATTTTTCAGTTCCGTATGATTAATATATTAAATAATAAGTAAATATCAAGGATAACGATCTAGAATGATCAGAATTAGTTTGAATTTAGCAAATCCTCCTCTGAAAACACTATGATTATGTAACAGGGCGTTTTGATTACTGAAGAAATCCTCAATTCGCTTTGCGCGTTAGAAAAACATGAAATAAAATATCGTGAAATGTTAACATCTAGTTTATAAACAATTTCGGATTATTTAATCACATTTTTTCTCTTTTATAAGAGAATCGCCAACAGGCAAACAACAGCACCGGTATGGCACAGCATCAGCTAGCTCTTATGCAAGCAAGTGCAAGACGTACCTAGCACTAATAGTGTGTATGTGATTAGTCTAATATTCGCCAGACAATTTGTCTTAACTAGGTCAAAGATGATGATGCTATACATTTCGATTATACACAAACTCAAACAGCCACTCTCACCTCTTCAAATAAATCGCACCGCAAGTTCTTTGATGGAATTCACCGGCCATCTCATTTTACTGACCTTTCTTTGTGAATTTTCATACAGGGTGTTTAAAATTTAGCAAAAATTGATATGGCATCAAGGCACCGAACATTTATTGATAGGGTACTAAAGTTAAAATATTTAAAGTACTGCCTATAATGGCCATTTGGAATTTAAATGTGCGGCGCGGCAATATTGCATCGAGGCACCGTAGTTTTACTAAAACTTAATAAATAGTGCATTATTTGCCTTAATTTGTACAACACTCTGTAGATTATTGATACATGCAATAAATAATTCCGAATACACCTTTTATTAATAATAGACTATTTGTCACTAGTTGGAATCTCCTTTGTTATAAATTATGATAGATTGAGCTGTTGATTTTGGAAAAAGGAAAGGATATTGACGCGAGTTTGTGTAGGAGTTATTCTTTGCATTTACATATTTATCTATTATATAATTAGGATGCTATTGTATTCATTTAAGCAGCATCTAGTATTTTTCAAATAATAAAACAAATAATCCATAAAAGAGTCTTGTAAGTTTCAAATTAGCACTCAATTATGTCGACTTATTCAGTCACGAACTGTAATTACAACATCAATTTAAGTGAATTAATGAAGGAGGAAAAAAATGATGGTAAACGTTCATCTCTATTTTGACATTTAAATATGTATTGCAATTTTCATGCAATTAATACGTTTTATAAAGTTTAGAATTAATTATACTGTAGGATTATATGAAAAATTAAACATATCTAAAGTATATGCGTAACAATTTTATGTGTTAATAATAATAATATCACATTATTATTATTATTAGGATATGATGAGAAAGTGTAATGTACAAAATCATTTTTTCTGTAATGTCGCACTAGAACGTGAGAACGATATGGTAAAATATTTCATAATTCCTAAAGAAAAAAAAATTGAAAAACCATAAATTTTGATACTGGCGAGGAATTTTGAGCTAACAAAGTGCCGCAGAGAAATTGGTGATTTATGATTACTAAATGGCACATTCGATTTAATTTCATCATATTTCTTTCTCTAGTTTTAAATACAATTATATATTGTGTAATAATATGTATTTTGATTTAGAAAAATTCAAAAACAAGACGTTGCATTTAAATATGTAGATGGAAATCACGATATTTATTTACTTTTATCGATTTCGTGATAAATATCTCATCTACTTTATGTAAGGCTATTTTTAGCCCCCAATCTGATTAGATTTCGCCATCAATTTCAATAATATGACAAGATTTTACAATCAATTTTGATATTTTTGCCCGGTAAAAGTGATTCCACAAATAAACAATGACTAGAAAAAATTATATACAATTATGAGAATTATTTTACATCATATTATTAAAATTAAGGAAAAAGAGTAGTACTTTCATTCCATTAATTCGCAAAACAATCTAATTAAATCTAATTCCATCTAATTAGTGTATTAGAAACCAAAAAATAATAAAATAGAAAGAAACTATATTTATAATAAATATATTAAATTGCATTGTTCAAGAAAAGTTAAGTGACCACCGCGAGTACCGACCCATCCTTCGTCATGAAATCGTTTATATTATTGAGACCACATAATTTATTAGGCATATCTGGAATGATTATTAAAGACGGCTTAAATGTCAATAAGGAGTGCTATTTGGCTAGAATTATATTTTACTAGATCGCTTTTTATTTAGTTCAATGCGAAATTAACTTATAAACAAACTAATAACCATCATCAATTTATTTATATTTACTAATTATCGGTTGGGCAAATAAATTAATTAGTTTATAGTTAATGGACTCATCGGTTCGGTTGTTGTTTCGAAATTAATTCACCTTCATCTGATGATGGTAATCTGCAGCTCAAAGCGAAGCAATCGAAATGACATGGATGAGTTGTAAAATTGATCCGGGATTTAAATTAGGGATCGCCATCAAGGTTTCAAAGTACACGAATGAAATTAAAAGGAGAAGTGATTTGGCCCACATAATAATTAAATCCTCCTGCTCTCTCAATTATTTGGTAATCCTTGAGACCCACAAGCATTTCTGGTTGTTATTCGTTTAAAAAAATAAGTTCATCATCCTTTCTCTTCTTATTAAAAACGAATCGTTAATTCATAAATTTACACCGCGACTTTTTTTTTCGATAATTAATTTAGTACAAATACTTCTTATATAATGCAATTTAGTTGTGGGAGAATTATTTAAGAGTGACATTATTTTTTTTAATTACAATAATAACTAGTATTGCAATTAATATAATTATAATATTACTTCGAACGATTACTGTAATAGAAGTGCGCGTTTTTTCACATAGAATTAAATTATTTAATTAAGGATAATAATGCATATTCATTAAAAGAACACTAGGAAAAAATGGATCGGCACAAAATTAAACAAAATTGCATAAAACTAAATTGCACGCAACAATTTAAAGCAAGAAAAAAGCCTGAAAAAAATGGTAATTGCGTTTTCGCGACCTTTATGATCAATTCCTTGAATTCTGAAAACGATCAATCATTCTTGCTATAATTGGCGTAACAATAAATTAATTAAAACGCACTCAAAATGTGACAATTAAAACTGTTGCAATGGTGTGCATTGCAATTGCAATGCAACCAAAAACGCAACGCAGTAACATCCTTCCCTACTTTAACCACCATCCATTCTAACTATGCTAATTACAATCATATTTTAAATTTATATCAA